>CM052710.1:33092713-33110601 GCA_028551405.1 Uromys caudimaculatus | reverse complement strand
GTGTGTGTGTGTGTGTGTGTGTGTGTGTGTGTGTGTGTGTGTGTGTGTGTGAATGGCTGTGTGCATGTAGAGGCCAAAAGACAACTTTACTTCTCTTAACTACTTATGCTATGAAGGTGTGAGAAAAAAGTGCTGTGACGATCCGTCATCAGTTCTCTCTGAGGGTGTCAGGAAAGAGTTCATGGAACAGGAAACAGCTAGCAATAGCAGGCTGAGAAGAGAGCTCACTTGGTAAAGTGCTTGCTTTGTAAACATAATGCTCAAATGCCATCCCAGAGTCCACACTTTAAAACAAAAACAAAGAAAGTAAAGCTGGGCATGGTGGCTCTCACCTCTAATCCCAGCACTCAGGAGGCAGAGGCAGGGGGATCTCTGTGAGTTGGAGGATAGCCTGGTCTACAAAGTGAGTCCAGGACAGCTAGGACTGGTTAACTATAAACCGGGGCCTGTCTCAAAAAACCAACCCTCCCCCCCAAAAAAGTAGTCAGGTGTTGTGGCATGTACGTGAAATCCCAGTGCTGAGGAGGTGGAGACAGGGCTCCCTAGGGCTCATTGGCTGCCAGGCCAGCCTGCTTAGTGAGCGCCAGATCAAGGAAATCCTGTATCTAAAAGAAAAGAAAGAAAGGAGGGCAGTGCCTGGCACGTAGGGCTGCCCTCTAGCCTCCATACACGTGTGCTCCTGCACGTGCATATATACATAAAATTATGAAATAGCAATAATCAGCTGCCATTCATTTATTACTATGTCATTGGCATTGTAATCTGATTTTAGCTTAATGTTTGCAACTCAGTGGGCTACACATTTCATTTCCTGTTTGCGACAGAATTAGAGGCCCAGAGACAGGATTTGACTTTCCCACTGTTACCATACTAGGAACTGGAATTTGCCTCCATTGTATTTTAACTAATTTTTCTTGAAATGGGATTTCTTTATTACATAGCTCTGGCTGTCCTGGAACTCACTATGGTGACTTCAAACTCACAGAGATTCACCTACCTCTGCCTCCCAAGTGCTGGGACTAAAGGTGGCCTGCTTGTCTGTTTTATTCCAGCTTCGGATAGCATTGTTCTCTCTTGCCTCCTGTTTTGAGTCATGACAGGGAGAATACAACCTGGCAGACAGAGGAAAGGCACAGTGAAGACTCTGCAGGGCGAGGGCTGGCTGGCTCGCAGAACCAAGGCCACTGGTGCTGATGAATTGGGAAGAAAAACTGAGGTTTGGTAAGGCTACAGAATTTGTCCGAGGGCACTTGGTGACAACCTCTGGATGAGATGTATGTGTCTTGGATGCCTGTGCTCTCTTCTTCCTGCAAGTTACGGTTGCTTTTCCCGGGCTATAGTGACCAGAGGTTGAAATGCTGATGTTTTGCCTCAATCAGAATGAAACCTGGTTTCCTGTTTCAGACCTAGGAGCAGAAACTGAATGGTACCATCATCTTTTGAGAAGTTAGATTTGAAGTCATGGAATCTGTGGAAATAATTCATGGAAATGCTTTGAATTATGACGTATAATGACAGCAAATTGGCTCTTGGTTGGAAATATTGAAATTCTGGATAAACATAAATTCTGTGCTTTACAGAGAAATGAAGTTTTCTAATTACAATGAACATGAATCTATAATTAGTCCCAAGTCTAAAATTGTGTCAGGAATTTCAGGAAAAGGGGTCAGCAAGACCTTTGGGGACAGAGAGCTTCAAGATGCTCTGAGTGTCCCCAGGAAGGGCTGTGCCCCAGGAAGGGCAGTACCTCGAGAAGGGCTGCATTCTTGGAAAGGGCTCTGCTAGTTCTTAAATCTCATATAGATCTTTTTGTGCATTTGAGAATCTCTTCAACTTAAAAATTCCTTGTCTGTTTTGCTTTACAAACATTTGTCACTGTTTAAAATCACTACCTAGCCTGACTTAATGAAGGTCTGGAGTTTACTTACAATGTCACACTTTTTCTCTTACTGTGACCACTGAGGAGAATATAAGGGGCTTTGGGGGGAGGGGGTTAGACAGTCAGCTGGGAACAAAGAACAAGTGTTCTCTTTGCTTGTGTCTTGATCTCTGACTAAGAATGACAAAATTTCTGTCCAGCTCATGTTGGGTCTCTAACATGTATGCAGATTAGGACTCATCTCAGCCACAGCATGATTATACTGAAATTCAGACTTTCCCAGTAAATAATTGACTCTTCTTGGGACATTTTGTGGGCATCAGTTTCTCAGAAGGAGCCACAGAAAAGCAAATGGAAAGACTCCACAGCCGGCTTTTACCCCTCCTGGTTCTTGTCACTGTTTTTCTGAACTAAGCCTTTCAGCTACGTTAAGTGTGGGTTAATTCTATCAATCTTTCTTTACTAAACTACTTAGGGCTGAAGGCTTAAGAACAGAAACAAAAGCCATCAAAGAAAAGTATCTCTCCCTGCAATAAAAGCTTGGGGTTGGGTACCAAAGCATTCAGAGATTGTACCATCTTAATAGAATTGGTAAAGTATTTTGTTCCCCATAAAGCTTCCTTTATTATTCTAACTTGGCTTGAAAGACATTACCTTATGCCCAGCCAGAAAAGTACAAGATTCAAACACTTAGCATTCAAGTATTGAGTATGTTACAGTATGTGATGCTGGCTTTGCCTGCCCATTGGCTCAAACACAAGAATCCAAAATGGAAACTGTACCTAATGAAGGCTTATACACAACTTCTGGGAAATGTCTTTGGATTTAATTTTTTAAAAATTTAACCCCATTAGTCATTTCATGTAAGTGGTCCCAGAGAGATATCCATCCACCTCCGGTTTTAATTGGTGCACCACGGGGACTCACAGCAACGTAAGTGGAAAAGCTGTCAGTGATTTTCAAAGGACAGTTTGCTTAGAGGTCATTTGAAATTAACCATAATTAACAGTAATTATTCTATCTCTTGTGAGCTTAGCTACCTGCAAGGTTATTCCAAAAACATCTGACCCATGCGTTTAAGTCACATCAAACCCACTGACCAATGCCAGATCCTTATGGATTTTAGGTGGGATGGCCAAGTGCAGGAGCCTTTCCCACGTCTCCATGGAGAGATTATGCTGCTCCTGAAATCTGAGGTAGAGGCTCTGCTCCTGCTTTGTTGCTAGTCAAGGGCTTAGGCTCCCCCACTTCCATGAATGGAAAAGTGTCTCTTCCCTTCCCTTGTACCTGCCCTGTGTCTGGAGACAGCCACATTCCTTGAGTTTTATCTCCTTTGAATGGGAAAAGTCACTTACGATCTGTCCACAGTGGTCAAAATAAGTTTCGGCTGATAATTGTAGGTAGGTGAAATCACTCCAGCAAGTCTAATCTTGATCCTTTTCTGACCGATTTAACAATGAAATCTTCTTCCTTCTTACAGATAAGAATTTATAAGTGAGGTTTTTGTGTGACTTACGATTGTCCCTTTGTGATAGATTAAGATTTTATTAATTTTCTCCCCTTTAAGCTTTGTTTTGGGACGTGTGTGAGGCAAAGAGTGTGAGTTCTGTCCTCAGTGTCTCCACTGAAAGATCTTGGTTTAGGGGCTGGAGAGGCAGCTCATGGCTTAAGATCAACAGATGCTCTCTCCCAGAGGAGCTTGGTTCAGTCCCCAGCACCCACATGGTGGCTCACAACTCTCTGTAAGTCCACTTCCAGAAGATCCAATGTCCTCTTCTGGCCTCCAAGGGCACCAGGCATGAATGTAATACATAGACACACATACAGACAAAATGTTCATACACCTAAGAATGTTTGTTTTAAGACCTTGCTTAATATCAGGGTGGCTCCTGTCTACAAAGACTCCCCCTCCAGAGCTGTTTCCAGAGAATCCTGCTATTTCTTCAAAGAGGTTCAAAACAGAATCCTCACTTAGAGGTAAATTCAGATTTTCTAAAGTATATAGGATTTTTCAAACCATATTTGTTCTCTGGAATTCCAAGTGGCTGACTTTTTGACCCAACTTTCAATGGTGTGCCCTCCTCATGCTAAGCAGGGTATCAGATGCACAGGTTTCTAGCAGCAGATGGCAGGTGACTGAGTCACTGAATTTTGTCATTCATTGGGCTACTCCCCAGAAATACTAAATGGTTAAGGCCTCAAATCTCACAGTGTTGTTGCTTACTTGAAACCAGAGAGGAAGGAGGAAAGAAAGGGGAGAGAGGGACTCTGTTTGGGAAGGAAAGAAGTTTAATGCTGATTTGATGGGACAGAGATTAGAAAAATCCCTAAGAGGTCACCATGAAGCCGAAGTTAATAGTCTTGGTAAAAGGACTAAAGAGAATGTTTTCCAGCCCTTAAGAAGGTTAAGGAAGACTGCACATAAGCGGGTTAGAGGTGTTTGTCCTCCCTGACCCCAGGGCTGGGCTCCAGCACATATCTAACCAATGTGAGGGCCTAGTTCTAATGAAAGTACCACAATTTAAAAAGAAAAAAAAATGTACTTAAATCTCAACCCCCTAGTACATCCTAACTGCAACTTCTTCTTTCCATCCAGCCCACCGTTTGTATAAGTGTGCTGTGCCCCTGACAATTTAACTTCTTTTAAGCCAGCAGTCTACAAAGAACTCAAGTCCTTGGATGAGAAGAATTTTAAATTCCCGTCATTTGGACTGTTTCGTTTTCCTTTGTGTGCGCAGAGGTAAGAGTACCGGGAGGCAGGCGTTGGGTTAGGATGCCATCCTCCACTGCATCTTTGTCTTGAGACACTCTATCTGGTGATCATGGTTTTGCCTGGGCTGCCTGGCTGATGAGTCCCAGAATCTGCCTGTCTCTACCCTATCCCGGGGTACTGGGGTTACTGGGTACTCCCTCCAGACGCTGGTTCTGCATGGTGCTGGGATCTGAAGGTAGCCCCTCCTGCTTGCACAACAGGCACGTTACTCATGGTCATTTCTCTGGCAGCTCGGGGTTGGAGGCTGACCAGATGGCTGTGATCCTCAAGTCTGACACTTCAAGTGTCTGAGAAATAAGTCTTCCTTGACTTCTTACTCTCTGACTGGTGGATATCATGTGTGTGAGTATGTGTGTGCATGTGTGTGTGTTTCTATGTGTATATGTGTCTGTGTATATGAGTGCATGTGTGTGTGTTTCTATGTGTGCATGTGTGTCTGTGTATATGTGTGCATGTGTATGTTTGTATGAGTGCATGTGTGTGTGTTTGTATGTGTGCATGTGTGTCTGTGTATGTGTGCATGTGTGTGTTTGTATGAGTGCATGTGTGTTTGTATGTGTGCATGTGTGTCTGTGTATGTGTGCATGTGTGTGTTTGTATGTGTGCATGTGTGTGTGTTTGTATGTGTGCATGTGTGTCTGTGTATATGTGTGCATGTGTGTGTGTTTGTATGTGTGCATGTGTGTATTCCAAATGTCCTTACATTGCTGTAACTTTACTTTTAGGAAGTTGAAGTTTTTTCACTAAAGCTTGCACAGTCTTGAGAACTGAGCTCCTTCTGGCTGGAATACAGACATGACTATCTTAGTATATATCTTTAATCCCAAACAATGAAGTAAAGTTAGTTTGTAGAAGGAAGGAAGCACCCAGATACTTTATTCTCTGTTATGAAAGATTGTTGTAGGCTATTTGATCACATCTATAACCCTGAGGTTCTTTTATTTACTGAAAAAAAAAAAACCTGTTCCTTGTTCTGGTGTGGCTCAGCCCTTAGCATGCACTTTTAATCCCTCTGGCTGGAATACAGGCATGACCTTGTACACACCTTTAATCCCAAACAATGAAATAAAGTTAGTCTGTAGAAGGAAGCACCCAGGTTTGAAAGTGATGTCTAATTGAGTGACAAACAAAGTGACAAAATAGAGAAAGATTTGACAGAATAGGAGAGAGAGAGAGAGAGAGAAAAGGGAAGCTACTTAAGGAGCAGGAGGGAGGGAGAGAGAGAAAGAGAGAGAGAGAGAGAGAGAGAGAGAGAGAGAGAGAGAGAGAGAGAGAGAGAGTGAGAGAGCACAGTTTTACCAGGACAGTTATAGAGAGACAGGTTAGAGAGAGAGAACAAGCTGGACACAGTTAAAGACAGAAAGTCAAAGAATGAGCAGGAGGTAGAAGATTAGAATAGATTGCCAAAGTTAGTTTGAGGCCAAGCAGAGCAATTCAAGAGAAGCCAGATTGAATCAATCAGCTTGGAGAGATTTTGAGCCAGAACAGCTGAGTTGAGTCAGCCAGTCACAGCTCAGAAAGGGTGAACTTATTCAGCAGTAAGTCTCAGAGGCTGAAAACATTCTAGGCCTAGATTAGATTGTACTGGGGCTAGAAGCTTCTAGGACTAGGCCTAGGTTAGCAGATGAGGGCAGTCAGCCTCGGAGAGGACAATTGCATTAGGAGAATAAAAGTTTCTTTTACAAAAGACAGTGATTCTGGTTGTGGCTTGGTATCCCTTCCATAAACTCAACCATTGTTATCCAATTATGTGGCTCAAAGTTGGATAGCTAGAATGCTTTCTCTACAACTCTTTAATTCTTTTACTATCAAAAATTTTATATTTGCTAGCTATTTTGGTTTATGGAGTGTGGTTCTTTTGTACAATAGTCCAGCTTTTCCAAGTTTTAACAGGTGATTCCTGTGATGGTTTGTATACGCTTGGCCCAGGGAGGGGCACTATTAAGAGGTGTGGCCTTGTTGGAGTAGGTGTGGCCTTGTTAGATTTTGTGTGTCACTGTGGGTGTGGACTTTAATACCCACCTCCTAGCTGCCTTCAGAACAAGAGGTGAAACTCTCAGCTACTCTAGTCCCATGTCTGCCTGGAGGCTGCCATGCTCCCGCCTTGATGATAATGGACTGAACCTCTGAACCTGTAAGCCAGCCCCAATTAAATGTTGTCCTTATAAGAGTTGCCTTGGCCATGGTGTCTGTTCACAGTAAAATCTACCTAAGACACTTCCCCTGCCCTGTTCTTGGTAGATTCCTTGTTAGGCTTGAATTTCACTTATGAATCTAATGTGTCTTGATCAAATCCCCTTCTGTTTCCCTTCTAATTTCATGTGTTTTGTTTCAAACTATTGAGTCCACTTAGTGCTGCCTATGTATACGTGGGCAGCCTCTCAGGGGGCCACATCCCTGTAGGAAACTGGCTCTCCCTTTCTCAAATAGCCATCAATTGCTAAGAGCTCCTCAGGAGGAGGGGGGACATCATGAGCTCCTCTGACACCCATGCTGGGATATTAGCTGGCTTGATCTTGTGCAGGCCTTGTACATGCAGTCACTGCTTCTAAGTTCATGTGGGATTGGCCTCGTCTCATGCAACAAATGGCCCTGTCACTGCACACGTCCGCTACCACCTCTGCTGTGATGATCTGAGTCTCTGTGTGAGAGGCATGAGAGAGGTCACCCAAGCCTGAACTTCAGCCGAGCGTGGTAGTACAAGCTTTAATCTCAGCACTGAAGAGGCAGAAGCAGGCAGATCTCTGTGAGTTGAGTCCAGCCTGGTCTATACAGCAAGATCTAGGCCAGTCAAGAAGTTTCATAGTGAGATCTTGTTTCAAAAACAAAACTATTAATTTCAGTGTCCCAGTAACTTTATGTCTGTGTTTTCCTGTGTTCTGCCCAGACAAGTCATGACTTGGCGTTTTGGCCTTCATATACGATAAACTTCCACCTTCCTTCCCATTCGAAGTCTAAGTAGACAGAGTCAGGGAAACTCGGCTGGGCTTCTTCCATCTCCATGGTGACGGCCTGACCATCAGTTAGCTCCTGCTGACCTGCTTCCTGTCATTTCCAGCCAGGCTTCTCAGACATTTTCATCTATTTTTGAGTTTTCTAATTTCCTTCTATAAAAAAGCCCTGATTTGTTCCTGTGAGTTGAGTTGGTTTTGTATCTTGAGAAGGAAGAATAAGTAATCCAACAGCCATTTTTCTCCATCTTAGTGCAGTTCACTCTACTTCTGAAATATATCTGACTCTATTTCCAAATGGCTACTCTGATGTTACCTCTAATCCTGCCTTCATTTCTGCAGTGCTGGGAATCAAATGCTACCAGCCTTACACAAGCCAGACAAGGCCCTTTCCCACCACTCTTCCACCTAGTGACACCCTCAGTCCCTCAACCGTATTATCTGTGCACAGCCTTTTTCAACAACTGTAATCCATTATTGGTCATTAAATCAATTTACTGGGTTATGATTAATATTAATTTGTAAACCGACATGGAAAGTATCAGACATATATTTTATTTTGTGGGTTTTTTTTTTTTGATACTTTATTTACATTTCAAATGTTTCCCCCTTTCCAGGTCTCCCCTTCAGACTTATATATTAAGGGGAATGTTATGCTCTGTAGTTTTATATGTGTGTGCGTGTGTGTGTGCGCACACGCTTGTGCGTAGGCACACACACGAGTGTGTAGGTATTTATGTCTATATGGAGGTCAGAGGAGGGCAGTGGGGGACTTTATTAGTGTCTGCCTTATTCTTTTTTTTTTTTTTTTTTTTTTTTTGGTTTTTCGAGACAGGGTTTCTCTGTGTAGCCCTGGCTGTCCTGGAGCTCACTCTGTAGACCAGGCTGGCCTCGAACTCAGAAATCCACCTGCCTCTGCCTCTCGAGTGCTGGGATTAAAGGCCTGTGCCACCACTGCCTGGCTGCCTTATTCTTTTGGGATGGGGGCTGGCACTATGCTGGGAGCTCACTGTTTGGCCAGGCTGGCTGGCGAGGGAGCTCTTGGAGTCTACAGGTCTTCAGCCGGAAGCACAGGACTTACAGGCACGCGCAGCAGTGCAGGGCTTTTACAGCTGGCACTTGTCCTCAGTGAGCCATCTCTCCAAGCCAGTTTGTTTTGTTTTGAGACTGAATCTCACTCCGTAGGCCAGGCTGGTCTTGTTCTTACAATAATCCTCCTGCCTCAGCCACATGAGCATTGAAATTTCAGGTGTGAGCCACCATGCCAACTCTAAAGTTTTTAAACAGACTACAAAGTATTTAAAGTATAAAAATACATGCATTTCTAAGGTCTCTGTGTACAATGTGTTTCTTGTTCTAAGATTATAGCAACAATTTTTTTTAAAAAAATGCTATAGTGTCTAGAACATAAGGATGTTTCGAAAGTGCGTCTGGAGAGACAGCTTGGTGCTCAGGGACACCAAGCTCACATAGCAGCAGATGATCTCGAGCCCCCTGCCCTCCAGGTTACAGCTCCTAAGTGCCGGGACCTTGTGTGCACCACCCCACCTGTGCACTGCTATGTGGGGAAGCAAAGCTTCATATGTGCTAAGTACTGTATCAAGTCAGCTACATATCCAGCCTTACAAACGTTTTAGATATTTCAACACTTAAATCAAGTAATTTGAATTCTCACAAACTTTCCTTAAAGGAAATCATTAAATAAATACAAATGTTTGGTTTGTACATTTCATTTTTAGACAGGATCGCACTGTATAGTTTTGGCTGACCTGAAACTCACTATGTAGACCAGGCTGGCCTTGAACTCACAAGAGATCTGCCTGCCTCTGCCTCCAGAGTGCTGGGAGGAAAAGCTTGAGCCATCAGTTTTTTAAAGGAAGGAAAAAAAAAAAAGGCCTAAATGCCTATCAATAAAAATATTAATTAAATAAATTGTGGTTATTTATACGTGATTTAATCATGACTAAAATGCCATGTCATCATGAAAAGTTACTGAGTCCCGGGCTAGGAGTTCAGTTCAGTGGTGGAGTACCTTAAATGGACAAGTCCCAGGTTCAACCCCCTGCACGGGAAAGAAGAGAGAAACAAAGAAAGAAAATTGAGATCTGCACACATTGACATGGAAGGACATCCATGAAATGCTAAGTCATAGTTTAAAACGTGCTGTGGGGGAGCTGAAGAGATGGTGCAGTCTTTAAGAGCTCTGGCTGGGCTCCCAGAGGACACAGGGCAATTTCCAGCACCCGATGGCTCAGAACAGCCCCCGGGGATCCGATGCCCTCTTCTGACCTCTACAGGTACTAAACACACATATGGTGCATAGACATACACGCAGGCAAAACACCCATACACATAAAATAAAATAGATTTAAAAAATACATAAAATGTACTACTGGCCAGGCATCACGGCTCATGCCACTTAGGGGGCAAGGGCAGGATCTCTGTGAGTTATGGCCAACCTGGTCTGCACAGTGAATTCCAGGACAGCCAGGGCTCTGTATATAAAGCGATCCTGGCTCAAAACAACCAAGTAAAATGCCTGAGGATAATGAAATTTGGAAACTATTTTATGAAAAAATTAAAAATCTTATCCAGGATATAGAGCAAAGAGTTAATCATGGTGAGATTGCGTATGAAATTTCCACTCTTGAAGTTTCTGTAACATATGAGTTTTATGAAAAAAATCTATCAATTTTAAGTGTGAAAAGTTAGTAGATGAATTTCATTTTGGGGGAAAAATCTGGCTTAATATATCCAATAAGAATTTTTCAGTAAAATTCATTCATGCTGAGGGTCTTAAATGGTCTATTTTGTTCACTGAAAGCTTAGAGTTTCTTCTACTGAAAGATCACGAATAATGTTCTTGAATGGCGATTTTCAGGCTTTATGGGCAATAGTTCTTAAGCAAACAATTCTGAGTATAAGAAGTACAAGATGTAGGACTAATATAACCGCCCCAAGTAAAACACATCTGTCATCGAGTCTCGAGGTGACATCCTACTAAACAAACACCTGGGCTGGGAAAATTAATGGATAAACCAATATTGCAAGCCCGGGCTAGACTCATATATATCACATTAGCTTACATCCTCATCATTACTCTTGTTGAAAAGCATTCCACTTAGTTGAAAATTCAATTTGCACAATATATTGTCACAGAATGAGAATGCTTTGCGTAGTGTAACACAAAACTCCAAGACCCCATCGTCGTGTTTGAAAAGCTACATAAAAACCAAGTGCATGGCAGATTCCAATGTGCAAACACACACTCCGAGGGAGACTGCTCAGGAATGTCTGAGAGAACCATCTCCCAACCTGAAAAATTCACACTGGGAAATGGCGGCATGTGCGAGGAGTAATTAAAGACAGTAAGTTATATATCAAACGTAAATTGCCTCATTTCTCTGCACCAAATTTTACCACCACTGCCTATGACAATCTCAACACAAAAACCCCACACACATTATAAATCACCCACTCCGTCCACACTCTCTTAAGTCAGACACCTACCGAGCACACAATCAAATTAAAGCTGTAGGAGAGATTTATTAGCAGAGAGATGCTCCTAATTATTTGAAAAACTTGTCTCAGGTTCACTCCCAACATCATTCAAGAACGCGCTTCAATCTTAGGAGAGGGAATCCAGTCAGCCCCCAGCATGGTCACAGAGAAGGTTAAATCAACATTCCGGGACAACAAAACCTTTGGCAGGTAGAGTCAGCTTTGTTCTGGAACAGTCATACCCAGCCTTAGTCACTACCTAAGAGGCTTGCTGGGTTTAGAAGATAGAAAAATCCAGAAAGGATGCTGGAGGGGGGGCACACGGGGAAAGGGTGGGCAAGATTTATTGCCTTCAATTATTTTTGTTAAAAACTTTCCTCAGGGCACAGGCACATAATATATTGTACTTTCCATTACTTAGTGCAAATGTAAAACATATCTAAAAACCACATTTCATCCTCATAGCATATTAAAACAACAAGTGGAAGGTCGTGACGCTAATGTGACGGATGGAGTGTCATTTAGCAACATTGTACGACATTAGTTAACAGTAAATTAATATCATCAGACCTAATTTTTTAAACATATAGAACCATCTGACTGGGGCAAGATTCCTAGGAAGGAATTTTTATATTTGTTTAATAAGCAAGTGAGACAACAGTTAGCTAGAAGTACGCAAATGTAGTCTTCATATAATTTTAACATACTTTTAAAAAAATGATAGAATAATCCATTCTGGCTCAGAATGTCCCTCCACCCAATCTACCCTCACTAAAATATGGATTTTTTTGACAAGTTCACATGTACGTTATGAATTGGATTGTAAACATTTTCAGCATATTGTACTGGGTTTATATAACCATCCTTACTATATATTAAGACCTGTGTCTTCTCATCAACGCTAGCTGTTAAGGGAACTCAAGCAACATCCTAGATTCATGGTTAGTTCATAGGGAAAAAAGAAGTATGACATAAATTTGACTTCATTACACTTTGGCATGTAAACCCACATTTAATACACCACTGACCACAAATGACTTCCCTATTGTAAGACAATCTTGGCCTAAACAGTCCTAGAAGCAACGACATTCATCAAGATGTTAATTCGAGTCTTCGTATAAATCTGATGTTAAGAGTATTGCAGTGATTCGAGGAAAATTTCCCTGTAAATTTATCTTCATTGGTCCTCTCTGTTAATATTTTTTCTGTGTTCACTGTGCATGGACAGATGGGAAAAAAGAACCAGGGTATCTACTCCTCTGTCAGGGCTGGAATCTCAACACCAGGCGGCTTTTCCTGCTCTGGTTCTGAGCGTACATGCCGGAAGGATGCACAGACAGATCTTTAGGTGTTCCACTGCAGAAAACAGACTCTCTTCTTCATACAAGGAGCTGTGATGTATCACGCTTGTTAAGCCAAAGGGTTCAAATGTTCTAATGGACCTGGAAAGATTATTCGAGTGGCTGTGTGCCAAGTGTACCTCCTTTGAAACATGGCTCACTGTGCACAGCCCTGTGGAACTCAGTCCTCTTGCTTTTTAGTTGTTAGTTTGGTCACATCTACTCACCTTACATTCTTTGAAAGTGAGGTAGGCCTTAGACTTCCTTCAGTTCCCTTATCAGCGTCATGCTAAGCACAGAGTGCGCACACACACCCGGTGTGAGGCTCCTGCTGTTCATCTACTTGAAAACCTAGACGTGTGGTCACCCTCATACACCAGTTGTCTAAGTGCGCCTGTCTTTTCCTGTATCTTTTTCCTTATACCTTCCTTTTTCTTTCTCTTCATACACACACACACACACACACACACACACACACACACACACACACACCCCAACATATAATATCAAGTATAAAATATTAGTTAAGATATAACCAATATAGTTGATTATTACCTTTATATATAAACACTGAGCACATTTTGGTTTTGCTACCTTAGAAGAAATTGAGTGCTAAACAGATTATTTGGGGCCTATCTTACATTCATTTTTACCCCTAAAATAGAAGGTCTTTTTTTCTGATGGTTGTTCTACATATCCCAAACCATAACAATGATTCTATGAATGCCACATTCCGTACTCAGATTGTCTAGTGTTATTAGTTCTTTGTAACGTATGTGCCGATGTGTTCGCCAATTCCATTGAAGAAAACCAGTTGTTACTAATATGAGGACTTTTCTCTTTGTTTTGTTTTGAGACAGAGTCTCACTTTTGGACCCATGTTGGCCTCAACTCATGGAATTCCCTCGCTTCAGCCTCCTGAGTGCTAGAATTATAGGGTTGAGCTATCAGGTTAAACTACAATTAAAAAAAATTAAAAGTTCTTTATTTCAAGCCAGGGATGGTGGTGCACACCTTTGATCTCAGCACTTGGGAAGCAGATGCAGGCAGATTCTCTGTGAGTTTGAGGCCAGCCTGGTCTACCAAGAAAGTTCCAGGACAGTTAGGGCTACACAGACAAACCCTATCTTGAACGAAAAAAAGTTGTTTATTCTGTCTTAATAGTGGTGCTAGCGATCTTATGTGAGCTAATGCCCACCCCACCCCTCACATAACACAGGACTTGAGAGTCCCGATTATTTGGAAAACATATCTAACCTAAAAATTGATGTAGAGTCTTAGGACTTGAGGAATCTAAATTCAACCCATGCTTTTACATTAAATCTAGGATCGTGGGACTACTGAGATTGTGTAAAAAACCAACCTGCTGTCAAACCTGAGAACCTGTGTTCAATCAGTAGAACCCACACCTCTCCTGTGGGTGGAAGAGAGCTCTGGGGATTTGAAGAGAGAGACTCCCATCGGCTCATATGCTTGAACGCTTGGTCCCAAGTTGGTTGAAATGTTTGGGAAGGATTAAGAATGTGCCTTGTTAGAGGTGGTGTGTCACTGGGCGGGGCTGTGGGGGTGTTGAGGTTTCAAAAGAGTCCTGCCATTTCTATTATGTCCCTTGCCTTCTGGTTGTAGATCAAGATGTGATCTCTCACCTGCTGCTTCCACTACCTGGCGCCATGTCTTCACTCTGCCATTATAAACTCTAACCCTCTGGAACTATAAGCCCAATTAAAAGAGTTATTTTATTCATTGCCTTGATCACGGTGTTTTATGAAAGCATTATAAAAGTAACCAATTAAGAACCAACTTCCATAAGCTGTCCTCTGACCTCCATTTGCATGCAGTGACGGGACATATATGCACATGGTGAATGGATAAACATAATTTTTAAAAGACCTACCTGGTTGCTCAGTTTCTGCACCTAAAATGTTGGATACTATCCTTCACCCATGATTAATAAAGAAATCTATCATGGTGGTTGTGATATTTAAAAAGAGTGAGTACTGTCCAAAAATCATCAGTCTATCATGCTCTAATTTGACCATAAACGTATTTTAAAATTGTTTCTGAAATTGGAACTATCCTATCGATAAGCTCTTTTCAGTTAAGCTCATACAATGTGGTCTTCTGACTGGAGTTTTGGGCTGCATTAAGCAGCTTTCCGGCAGTGAAGCAAAATACCTGAGGTAATTATCTTAATAAGAAGAGAGGTTCACTTGGGGTCACACCTTTGGAGGCTTCAGTCCACAGCTGGTTTCTTCCTGTTTTGGGCCTGTAATAAGGCAGTACATCACAGCAGAAGTCTGTAAAGGACTCAACTGTCCCTCTCATGACCAGGAAGCAAAGTCAAAAAAAAAAAAAAAAAAAAAAAAAAGCCTCATAATCCCGTCAAGACATGGCCCAATGACTGAAAGACTCGCCTCTAGGACTCACGTCTCAAAAGCTCTACTACCTCCCCATGGTGGCACCCTGGGGACCAAGCCTTCGACATACATGTCTTGTGGGAGGGATGCTCAGTATTCACACTGTGGCACTAGCACCAGCAGTGTGTGCCTGAAGAAACATAGGATCTTACGTTAGCAAACTTCAGTGACAGAGATACCCGATGTTTTAGTGACTCATTTTCCCCCCGTGGTATGACATCAAGGCAACTTGTAGAAGGAAGCCTTTATTTAGAGTTTACAGTTCCAGAGAGTAAGTACATGATTATCTTGATAGAGAACATGGCAGCAGACAGGTAGGCACGGTGCCGGAACAATAGCCAAGAGCTCTTATCTTGAGACAGTTACCACAAGGCAGAGAGAGCTACCAGATAATACTGTGGGCTTTTGAAAGATGAAAGCCTACCCCAGTGTTATACCTCCTCCAACAAGGCCACACACCCCCTACTCCCCAAATAGTTCCACCAGTGGGGGACTAAGTATTCAAACATATGTGCTTATGGGGGCCATTCTCATTCAAAACACCACACCCTGGATGTAATCTGACTGCTGATAAATAAATCTTCCAGTAGGCAGAAGTATCCTAACTGGTGTTTGGTGTCTGTTCTAAATCTAAGGTCTTAAAAAACAAATTTGGAATCAGAATGCCATTTCCATTTCAAAATAAGTATTTACTATGGGTCTTTAAACCTATTTTTTTTTAAAAAAATATATTATTTATTTATATGAGTACACTGTCTTCAGACATACACCAGAAGAGGGCATCGGATTCCATTATAGATGGTTGTGAGCCACCATGTGGTTGCTGGGAATTGAACTCAGGACCTCTGGAAGAGCAGTCAGTGCTCTTAACCTCTGAGCCATCTCTCCAGCCCCTAAACCTACTTTTAATGTAGAAAATATTGCATATCTAACTCCAGACTTATCCAGTGCAACTACCATTAATTTGATAACCGGTGTATATAAAATTCCCTTGCATTATAGATAAATATAGTGTCTCTTTATTTCTTCCAAAATAAGTTTTTTTTTTAAACTATAGCCATTGTTAAGACAAACTGTGGTTTTGAAGTGTGTGTGTGTGTGTGTGTGTGTGTGTGTGTGTGTGTGTGTGTGTGTATGTGTGTGTGTGTGCATGTGCACTGTTGCCCACCCAATTTCTAGTTCTGATACCCCACGAGGCACTTTCTTTTAATAGACTATTTTTTGTGTTCACATTGTGATTGCTGGGTAGCTTCAGGATGAGGGGTGGTCATCAGGGAGACTAACCGTTCGGCTCAAAAGCTAAGCCTACATGGTGGCAGACACCTGTGATCATAACAAAGCAGGAACATCCATTTGGTAGGCCAGCTCCTGGGATATCGGTTGAGATGCTGTCTCAAAAGAAGTTGATGCTTTGAACTAGCCCAACCTTAGGGCAGTTGTGGAGGTGGGCTGGAGTTTTTAAGCAAATGGCCAACAAGTTCTATAATGCCCTCATAATGATTTAGTCTTGAGAGACTGAGTTTCCTAGACTGTGAGTTCACGGAGGTGCCAGTGGCCCGCCCTGGTTCCACAGGAACAGCAGCTCCTGTGCTCAGGACTCTTCCAGCCTCTGTTCCAAGCATCTCTTTCACCGACAGTTTATTTGTACTTATTATAACACAACACTACTTTCAAGGGCACGGTTTTCCTGAGTTCTATGAGTTACTCTAGCTAACTATAGCACACAAGAGAGTTACCAGGAGCCCCAGTTTGCATCTGACAGATAACATCCCAGATTTGTGACTGGGAATTAAGACGAGCACAGAAAAGGACTAGGCCCTAAATCTGTTCATTCTGAGGGAGTAGCCTTAGCTCTGCTAGAGGCCTGTGTAGCAGGGCCATAAGGATCTACTCATCTGTGTTGTGTCGCCAGACACCCGTAATCAAGTCAGGATCTTGTGGTATATTGATCCTATACTTACTGTTAGTCCATAAAAAGAACTGTCAGATTTGAACATATTAACCACCTTTAACCTCTTGGCAGCTGAAAGGTATGTTATGAAGAAGGAGGAGGAAGAAGAGGAGGAGGAGGAAGAAAAGGAGGAGGAGGAGGAGAAGGAGGAAGAGGAAGAGGACAAGGAGGAAGCATAGTCCCAGGGCCTTTGAGGTAGCTCAGCTGGTAAGGACACTTGTTACCAAGCCTCACCTACCCGAGCTGATAATCTTTGGATACATGATGGACACAGAGAACTGACTCCTGCAAGTTGGCCTCTAACCCTCACACATGCAAACTCACACATGATAAACAAATATAAAACCCCCTTTTAAAAGTCTAGATTTCAAAAAGCCATCACTTACTTGGGATTCCTCAGAAACAGAAGGAAGAGGTGTCCTACGGAATAGACTTCGTCCATCTGCAGTTTAGCAGCTGCTTCTAAAGTGGCTAAGGCAGTTTCCAGGCACGACGTGATTACATGGCACCTCCATTTTGGCTTAATGGCAGAAACCCCATGAGAATATCTGCAGGGAGAAGACCATTAGCCTTGTGTGGACTGCTTTATGTGAGCAATTTTTCAAAAGCTGAATCATTGGCTCTTGCGGGGACCTGCACTGGGGGAGGAGGGTGCTGCGTTCCCTGAACTACTTGACCCACCCAGTCTTGAGAGACAAGCCACTGTCCAAGAGTGCTTACTCTTAACAGGACTGAGTCTGGATAGCAGCATAATTCTCAGAGTAACTAGGCCAGACAACCAGGCCTGGTTCTCAAGGCTGTAGCAGCTGCTGCTCCCACCAAACACCCACTAAAAGAGGGTCATGAAGCAATGTTTGGCTAACTCCTCACAGTTGAGACCCTTCATCAAGTTCAAAACATGCTGTTGAAACTGTGTGGCCTGATGGGATTGGGGTGTGTGTGTGGAGGGGTAACCGGGAAAGGGGATACTATTTGAGATGTAAACAACAGGAATGATTAATAAAAGAAAGAAAGAAAGAAAGAAAGAAAGAAAGAAAGAAAGAAAGAAAGAAAGAAAGAAAGAAAGAAAGAAAGAA
>CM052710.1:33079518-33092613 GCA_028551405.1 Uromys caudimaculatus | reverse complement strand
GGCCTGATTGATGCTGGTTCTCAGGACTCGGCATTCTTGCCCCAAATCATCAGTTCTGTTGAATGGCCCTGCCCTAGCCATTTAAGAACCTACAAGCATCGTTTAGAATTAAATGTTCTTGGATAATCCAGAGATGACCTTAATGACCTGTGCAATTCTAAACCTAGCCCCTCACCAGCTCTACAAGGTGGATTACAGGTGCCTGGAGGTTACTAGGTAAATCTGTTTGTATAGACTTCATATTTTAAACAGCCCATTGATTCACGACGGATGCCTGAGTCACAGATGGGAGCAGCTATGTTGTAGAACAAAGATGCTGGATACGTAGTGTGGCAATGGAGGGAGTGGCTGGCCTCCCTGTGCAGACCTCCACACTGAGGATTATGGGCTGCTCTCTGGTGTGTACGCAACAGGCCTATATGGATGAGGGTGGCTGCTGTCGGAAAACAATAGCTCCCTTTTGCACTAACATGGTTAGAGCTCCCCTAGAAACAGCTGACCATGCACTGCAAAAGGCCTGTGTAGCCCTAGCTATCCTGGGAACTCACTCTGTAGACCAGGCTGGCCTTGAACTCAGAGATCTTCTTGCTTCTGCCTCCCAAGTGCTGGGACTAATGGTGTGTGCCAACACTACCCAGATAAAAAGTCTTCTGATGGTATCTGTGTTCTTATGCCTCTGAGTCCTTTGACCTATGAACTAGTGAGTGTACTCTGAAAAAGAAAGGGGAACTATCTGGGGACTTACGAAGAACAAACACCAATGCTCAGGATAGTTTGAAGGTCAGCATGGATGAGGGGGCTAAGCAACAGCTACCCAGGTAACCAAGGCAGCACAGAACACTCGGTATGGAAAAAAGACATGAATGCCCAAGTCATACGTCTGTGACAGCCCTTAACCCACCCAGAACGGTACAATGGCTTCAGAGAGCTGCCCTTTATACCAAATCAATTACCAACCCTCACTCTTTCCAAACAGCAACCCTGTCCAGAGAAGGGGGCTTACCTAGGAGACTGTCGAGTTGACTTTGAACTGTTGTACCCTGGCTCCCCAGAAACCCAGGGAACCTTCTGTCAATTATGGAAGCTTTTTCCCAATGGACAGGATTTCTGACCTGCATTGAAAGTGCATGCAAGCAGCCTGGCCGCCACTGGAAGAGTCTCTGGCATCCTGTGCTGCACCCTGGTATCATTTGTAGGTCCGGAGGACAGCAGGTACTCCAAATGAGGCTTGCAGGTGCTCCACTTAAGCCTCGCTCATTGAGAAAAGGCCTTCACCTGTAAGCCCACCTCATGCCTCAGTGTTTGAAAGAACCCCCAACACTTGGAGTGCAGACAGGGAGTCTATGTTCACCTCTGTGCCCACCCCTTTCCCGATAGCTGGCCAGATCTCACTCAGTTTTAGGAATCACCCTTCTCCTGGCCTGCACTACGGTGCTTACCCCCCTCCAGGCTTGCTGCCTGGGCCCTCCACCCTTATTGTTTCTCAGGTGTGGGGATACGGCTCAGCTGTAGAGCACTTACCTGCATGCTCTTTCAGCCTGTTAGGCTGTATGTTAATCATTTGGGAGATAGCCCAGCAGGTGGTCCTCCAAATTGGCCATTTCTTCACTACTCCTGAACAAGCAGCTGGAGCTACGGCTGGTGACACGCATGCCTACAATTAGCCAGGGAGAGGTTTCGGCCATCTAACCGGGAAAGGATGGCAACCAGTAGAAGATGGGCCATCACGTCCCAATGGCCCTCCAAGAACGATGGCAGAGAGGAGGGATTTGTTGCCACCTGAGATCACTAACCATCAGTTGTTCTGAGGGCTGTTTGCTTGCTTACAGGAAGTTATTGCAGGGTAGTAAAAACCTAACACCCATCAACCCATCACAGATTTCCGAATGCTAAGGAGCTCGGGCTCCAGACTGGCTCACTCTTGTCTGGACCTCATGTTCATTCTCCCGATGATCCAGGGCTCCACTATAATGCTGAAACCCACATCCACCAGTGCCACGACAGATCTGAGCATGCTCACACTGGGGGAAAAAAGAGGTCATCTTCTGAATCCTCCCTTCCTGTAAGAAGCTCCAGTGGTTGTGTCCGCATGGCTTGACAACCAAGTGGTTGTAAAAACACACACCGGAGCCCTGCTCAGAGCGAGTTCTCCTCATTGTTGCTTGTTGGGTCTTTAATAAAATGTCCTGCGTCCTGCTAGAGCTGATGGATTATTTGTCAGCATTACTGAGTAGGAAAGGAGCCCGCAAATTCATTAAGGGCATCAGAATTGCATAGGCCTTCAGAGTGCCCTGTAGTAAGACTCATTTGGGGGACACAGTGCAGCAGCAAAACTTATCCCGAAGAACTGTGAGCCCTTGGATCGACGTCCATGCTGCCTTCCATTCTGGGTGCAAGCCCCGGGTCTCACCCAAGCCTGAAGCAGGTCAGGCCCATGAGAGGAAGCCAGCAGAAGGGTAACTGAACATTGCAGTGGCTTTTAAATATATCAGTTTGTTCCATTTTTCCTAAATATTATTTTTGCTTTTAATGAATATTTATTAACTTTAATTAATATTTATCAATTAATTAATAATTATCAACAACAAAATCCATTTAGCTACCAACACATGAAGAATGCACTGGACAGGAACACATGCGCACTCATGCACACACACACAGAACCATTGGACAATAATAATTTAGTAAGATAGTTTTTATGCTGATCAGAAGTTGAGGCCAACAGAACAGACTACTCTGATGTAGTAAGAAAGCAAGAACTGTAACCCCCCAAAGGGAGATGTTTTAAATTATGAACTTCTTGTTTCATCGATGTCATTATAAAAGTCTTTGTGGCAGATGCCAAGGTGACTCTATTTAAAATAGAATTTACATTAGAACATAGATAAAAAGTATTGTCCTAATTTATGTTTTTCCTCCATGAAAAGCACAGCCATGATAAAGGTTGAGTCATACGTGAAGAGAGACTGAAGACAAGACGATAGGGAAAATTAAAAATCTTCATAAACACCGTGGATTCTGTGCGTCTTAAAGAATTAGCGATTTTAGAGGCTGATAAGAAACAGATGAGGTACACAGTTAAGTCGCCACAAGGGCTAAATAAAAGTCCAGGCCACTATTTTTACTAACATTTAATAGTCAACAGCCTTAAAGCATTTGCTAAAATGGATATAAATTAGACGGTGTGAGCGTTCCTTACAACGAAGAAACACTAAAGACTCGGAGAGATGGGGCCATCCACCTCTTTTTGATACAAGTATTTTCACCATTGAAGGACTTCGTCTGGCGGTAAGATTTGAAAACTACATTTCCCAGAACACCTTATCCACTTAGTGTAGTAGAAGAAAATAAGTGGATTTCAATTTGGTGATTTAACCTATAGCTTTAAATCTTTAATAAACAAACTCGAAATCCCAAGGTCTAACAATGAAAAGGCCACAACTGAAATGATGTCAGCCCTGGATATGAATCTCTTAGCAACGATGAAAGCACCACGTGTAGAGCCGCTCCTCTGGTCAGCAGCTGCATTTCTGTTTTAATAAAAGGAGAGAGGGCGCCGGCACAATGGCCCGGTCCAAGCCATGGCTGCTGCAGGAGCGGTAGGATTAATTGCTTTTCCAGAAAGCTGGAGTAAGCTCTCTTTCCACTGTCCCTTCAGGATCAGCTTCCATAAAATGAGTGTAATAAGATAATGTATTACATACGCCAGGAAGTCCTACCAGCAGCACTCTGCTGAACAAAGCCAAATAGACATCCATCAATAAAAACTTCATTGTAGCATACAGCTCAGGGTCACACTTTACATCTTTGAGGCAGAGATAAGGGAGACTATGAAGAAGCAGAAATCTATTTCCTCATTTTCTGAAGGATCTGTCTACCTTCCCTTTCCAGGAATATTTTCTTGTTTATGAGATGATGAAAATAATAAACATATATTCGGGATTTTGAAAGAAAAAAACTACCTCCACATGAAGGATCTAATACACACATACATACACATAGACACACGTATATTTATACACAGAGAGGCATGCGTACACAACCTATAAACATCTTAATTAACACTCAAATGGTCAATGGATGATTTCCTGGTAGGATGGATTTTGAAGGGATTCTTTGCTTATCCCCTACATGGCATGAGAAGGTACACTCAGGTTGAACTATGAGTTCATAGGCTCACACTATCCTTTTGAAGTGAACATAGAGGGGAGAGTTATTTCTAAATGTAAAAGAATGACAAAGGCTGCCCTCCAAACAGAGAAAGAATTCTTTTCTTTTGGTTTCTGGGTCTGGAGCTTAGCCACTAAATCACTTGGCTGTCAACCTAAAATATCCCTCCTTGTGGTGCTATACGGGATAATCAAATGATCTCTCCAAGACCCATCAATCACTGTGGAAACCATTGAAAAGCCTAAAACTCATAGTCGACGTTCCTTTCAGGAGCACAAAAGCCCAGAGGCTCACGTTGACTGTCTGGCTAGGCCTTCTGAGTGTGACATAGTTGTCACACTAGAAATGAGAGGGTTTTTTGTTTTTGTTTTTGTTTTTGTTTTTGTTTTTGTTAAAGACCGGCCCTCCATCTGTAAGAAAGTAGGTAGATTACTAGCTAGAAATCTAAGCCAACCTCTTCGTCCAAATGATGCAACCTGAAGTTTGAAAGAAAGCAAAATAAAAACGATATTAATCTACACATTCTAAGTCTTGCAGGCAACCTGTGTGTGTATGTGACTGAAAGCAGGTTTAAAAAGGCCTCTTCCCTTTTACTCTGATAGCTTTCATGATGGCTTTAGAAACAAATAATACAGTAGAATAATGTCATTTTTCAAGTAAAGTCATGAGGGGCTTCACTTCTAAATGCTAAGAGCCTAGCATTCCTTAAATTCTTATTGAGATTTTGTGTGTGTGTGTGTGTGTGTGTGTGAGAGAGAGAGAGAGAGAGAGAAAGAGAGAGAGAGAGAGAGAGAGAGAGAGAGAGAGAGAGAGAGACTCTACCTACCCTAAGAACAGCACACAATAGTAGCCAACCCTCATCATGGTGTCTCTGATGGTTCCCACATGCTCCCTCGCTGTGCAGCGCAGTGTATGATTTCTGGCCCAGATGCTTTAAAAAGCAATTCCAACAAAGAAACTTAATCCGAGCTGAACTTGGCACAGATTCCGAAAACCTACAGGATGATGTTTTGGAAGCCGCTCAAACAAAGGCTGAAACAGAAAATCTGCACCCACAACCATAGATGCCTGGCCTGTCGGCAATAAATGCAGAATACAGACTTTTCCGTCAGTGTGGGTGAGCAGAGGTTGGTGCTTGTAAAATACAGTCTAAGTATGAAAGCAGCATTTGGGATTGATGCTTCTTTTCTTTTTAAAGCAGAAGCATACATTTAATTCCCGAGAAGGTAAAAAAATCAAATAAAGACGTTGTACACGGATTCCTTGAAGCTGTATAGAAACTTTGAGTCTGTTCTTGAGTAAGGCTTGTTTCTTTGATAGCCGTGGTATAGCGGTCTAGAACATTAATATGGAGAGACAAGGGACCCGTGAGAGTGCTTGTTCTAGCGTGCATGGGATGAGTGAGGAATTGTGAGACTCACGTTGAAATTCCAGAAGAAGAGGGGAATGTGGATGGGTCAGAAGCAGTATGGGGGAGAGAAAGCCTGAGACTCCCCTGGAAGTGACTGAAGACATCAAGGCAGACATCTAGGAGGTTATATTCCCCAGGAGCAATAAACACCAATAAACGACAGCAGCAACATCACGGTAAAAGGACTGGAAAAGAAAAGCAAAGAGAAAAAATGTGAGTATTTGGAAGACAAGACACTTCAATGGAAGCGACGGAAATTGGCCATTGCTAGAGAACATTCAAAGTCAAGCGAGTCGCTCCATGCTGGGGCTGTTTCCTGGGGGCATGCTTGTCTAGCTTGCTCAAGGCTCTGCGCTGGCTCCTTCCCAGCCCTGAAAAAGAAATGGTGTGGAGGGCAACTCAAATCCAGGCTTCTTGTCGGCTCTTTAATGTTTAAAGGTTTGTTTGATTTTATGAGTATGAATGCTTTGTTTGTATGTATGTATGTATGTATGTATGTATGTATGTATGTATGGTATGTATGTGTGCATGTTCATACATGTGTTTCTATTGCCTGTGGAAATCAGAAGAGGACACTGGACCCCTGAAACTGGACTTATGGACAGTTGTGAGCCATCATGTGGGTCTGAGGATTGAACCTAAGTCCTCTGCAAGAACAAGAAGTACTCTTAGCCTCTGAGCCATCCCTTCAGCCTCCTCCCCCAGGCTACCCTAGACTTTTATACTAAGTGAAACTATTCCTTTTTTAAAAATGAACATAAAACCTTTTAAAAATACAATTAAACACTGAAAGAATTCATGACCAGCAATTTAATATTAAAGTATTATTATAAAATATAATTTACTTTTGGACTTTTGTAGAAGTTAGGTCTAGTTTTTCCTCCCCACCCCACGCTCCCAGAAATAAGACAGACTCAAAATATATCTACAAATACCTCAACCACATAGCTAGGCTCTTTTCTGATGAGAGCATAACAAAATATCCCATTTATTCTAATCTACATTCTGCCACATGACTTGTTACCTGTGCCAGGTATTATGTGTCTGTCTTGTCACTCACTGTCTTCCTGGGCGAATCTCCCCACCTCACTCTATCCCAGAATCCTTTGTGCCTCCCGGATGTCCCACCTTCTATTCTACCCTTTTCTATAGGCCATTGATTTTTTAAATGACAGGTGCCACATTCATACAGACACAAGATCTTCTTTCTACAGACTTTGATCTTGTATCCTATAACCCTTGTAAAGACACTTGCTAGTTCTAATAGATTTTTTTGGTTGTTTTTTTGTTTTGTTTTCCTTTTGTTTTTGTGTGTGGATCCTTTGTGATTTTCTACATATGTGGCCATATTGTCTGTAAATAAGCCTTTCCTTACTGTTTTCTTCCCTTGTTGCCCTGGCTAGGACATTCCATACAACAAAGAATACAAGTAGCTAGGAGAGTGTTCTCATTCTTTCTGCTATGCGGCAGCACGCACTCTTCCACCGTAACTGACCATGTTCTTAGCTGTGGGTTCACAGATTCCTTTTCCTAACTTGTTGAAAATAAGTGGATGGCACATTTTCCAAATGACTTTTCTTAATCTATTGACATACTATGTATGATTTTATTAATTAAATGTTTAAAAACTGAAAGAACATAGTTAAAAAATTTGGAAATTGCTAAATTAATATCCAGCAGTCCTGGGTATATAATTACAGTGCACTACTCCTACATTTCAACCTGGCATTTCCCCCCTCTGTGTGTTAAAGGCTTGGCGCCTAACGTGGAGCTCTTGGGAGACGTGGTTGCGCCTCTGGGGATGATGGTCTAGTGGAGAACTTCAGATCACCATAGGCATATCTTCAAAAGCCATTGTGGATCCTTGCCCCTCCCCCCCTTTCTTTACGTCCTTGACCATCGAGGAGTCGGTTTTGTTTCCACCGTGTGCTCCTTCAGCAGTAATGTGCCACCCTGTTAAATGCCATAGGATCAGATGGTACACTGTGATCTCTAAAGCTGTGAGCCAAAATAGCCTTTTTATTTATCAGGAGAAATACCTGGTTATCTAAAGTATTTGTTACAGTGACAGAAAGCTCACTAACACAAATATCAAAACCTAGAAATTGAGAATGGTCTTAAAGTGTGGATATAGGTCCATGAGATATTTCCATAGATTCATGTAACCGTTACTATGACAATAAAGATAAGGAACTATTCTACAGACGACTCCTTATGCTACCTGTTTATAGCCATACCAGCTTCCTTCCTTGCCACCAACTCCAACTTCCAAAGACCTCTAATTGTTTAAAAATTTAGCGTTTTTGCCATTCCTAGAGCATCATAGAAACAGAATCACAAAGTGTGTTTTACTTAAGACTCTCCAGGGATACATGACCAATGACATACATGCACAATAGATACACCATTGGAGAGACACATATGTCTATATACATACACATATATGTATACATATGCACACACACATGTGCATATACACATATGTGTATACAGAGAGAGATAGATAGATACACAGATACATAGGTGATAGGAAAGTAGGTAGATAGATAGATAGATAGATAGATAGATAGATAGGCGCACAAGATCATGACAGTTGAGAAGTCTCACGGGATCCTTCTGCGACTAGGAACTGGCATGGTGGCTCAGCTGAAGTATGAAAACAGTGGCCACCTCATAACAAGGAAGCTGATGCTAATTCTCAGTCTGACGCCAAAGGCTTAAGGATTCGGGAGGCCAGTTTTTGGTGAGTCCTAGAATCCAAAGGGCAGAGAGCCTAGAGTTCTGATGTCCAAATGCAAAAGAAGAAGGTGTCTGAACTCTGGAAGAAAGAGATAACTACTCATTCCCCACCATTTCACTTCATCTGGGCTCACTCTTTGGACAGTACTGGCACCCAGTGAACTTCGGGGCTTACCCTTTGGACAGTACCAGCTTCTGATTAGGGCAGATCTATTTCTGCTCAGTCCATGGTGTTATATCCCAATCTATGTTGGAGACCCCCTCATCCAGAGCATCCTGACAGCTGTCACTTAAAGCAAATCTGCATTTCCCTTCCAGTGGAAGAGAAGTGGATACAAGGCCTACTAAAACACTGGAAACTAGCAACAACTCCTCAGCTCTTCGGAGAGGAGGGAGGCAGGCAGGTTGATCGCGCTCATCCCACGGCATCGCCGGGCAGGTGTCAGGCTGTGAGAAGCCATGGGAACACCGCCTGATGGTGGGGTAGCATGACCTGTGGTCCTGGGGACCACTGGAAGCTGGCTCTGTCAGGTTCCCATGCTCTTGGGCATCCCAGACACAGCCGGATGCTGTGGAAGAGCTGAGAACTAAGTGAGGGCCCTCAGGCTTGAATCTAGCCCCGAGCAGAGAGGGGGAAGGCAGGGAGGGGTCCCGCGGGGGAACCTTGGTCTGTGGCTTGGCATTGGTTAACTGGTTAGCTTGGTTTGGTGGCGGCCATGGCTGAGAGTGCTGGGAGGCCTTCTGCAGGAGACTAGACAGTGGCTCTTTAGATGAAGGCTGGTTCCCTCATTCCCCACTGCGGATCCCGACGAAGATAGATAGTCCAGGGTTTCAGGGTGTTTATTGTCATGGCAGAGAGTGGCATGAGTGAATCCATACTTCCGAGACCTCAGGGAGGGCCGAGGTTGAAATAGTGGCTGGGAAGGGGAGTGGCTAAGCCTCTAGGTGCCTCATTAACATGAGGATGTCTTGAGGCTACATGACCGGTAGTCACAGACCTATGGAGAGCTGCAGTCTTGCGCCAGGAGCCTGGTTTCCAGGAGCATGGCCAAACGCCTTCCATCCCTTGTAAGGGTTTTTACCCCCTACTGGGTCGCCCAGGTTTAAGCCTGTGCTCAACCAGCAACTAGGTTGCCTTTCACGGTCCCACACTCAGCTATCTGAATATCCCCAATCCAGGGCAGCTGACAGTCACACCAACTATCTCAACTCTGCCTCTTGTCACTTGTCACCCTTTGATGCTGTTGCTGCTGCTGCTTCTCCCTCCTCTTCTTTAACTAGTTACCTGTTTCCACTGTTGTTTATTGTTACAACACCCAAATATATGAAACTCAAAGAGAATTCTCATCAAGTCTCTTGTGGCTATAACCTTGCATAAAACCAAACCACTGTTTTCATATAAAACTCTTGATGGGAAAGACTGGGCATGGGTGAATCCTGCTGAATCTGCCTAGGAAGCAATTGGTGGAGGTTTGGAAGCAGCTGATGGAAAACTTACACTGACAAGATTCTGTGTGGGGTGAAGAGCTAGTGACCTCTCAAAGGCAGTGTGTGTAATGGGACTGTTGGGCCCAGTGTGTGGGCTTACGCTGGTGAAAAGCTGATTTCACTGAAGTGTCCCAGGAAGTCTCTGGCCTGGCTGTAAGCAAGAGTGGAGCAACACCACCTCATAAAGTGAAGGCAGCTGATTACCTCAGCAATCCTGCACACAGTGCATTCAACCCTCAACCCATCCCCGGGACTAAAAGAGAATACGATATGCAATGTGTAGCAGTGATCTAAGTCCTCCAGGAACTCTTAGCAGGTGGGAACTGGGGTGGGGTGCACCTTGTCAGTTGGGGGAAAAGGGGAAGTGGGCCTCACAAACCCCACAAGGGACTAGAAAGCAAGGCAGGACTGCAGTCCGCAGGAGACATAAGTAGACGAGGTATGTCCCTAGAGCAGGGAGGTGGGGTGCTTGACACCTGGGTAGTAGAAAGCATGTTTTTAAAATAGTGGCAGTTTTCCTTTATCATAAAATAGCAACTGATGGGGCCATTTGATTTGGTAAATCATTCAAACTCTTGCTAAAAGTGATTCGTAGGCAGTGAGATGCCTCATTGGGTAAAGGTGCCTGACTACAGAGGTGCTAGCACATGGGCCTGACTGCTTGAGTTTGATCCCCCATCCTACAAGGTGGCAGACTTCTCAGAGATGTCCTCTGACCTCCATGCAGATCCTGAGGCAAACATGTACCAGCCTGTCACACACACACACACACACACACACACACACACACACACACACACACACACACACACAAGTGATTTGTTTTTCGGATGTAGTATTAATTAATATTCTTGGAATAAATCTGTTTTTGACTTTTAAAAGCCTGAAAATGTATTTAATTCCTTTGGTATTTAAACATAAGGTCATATAAGACAGTTATATATCAATTAAAAACAAGAGAGCAGAGGCTGTAGGGGTGGCTCAGAGTTAAAGTGTTTACAATCATCGAGGATCTGAGGTCAGGTCCCCTGGCCAACAAGAGCTGGGTAGGGTGGAACAGGCCGTTCTTGGAGGTCCCACTGATCGCTTCCTGATCAACCTTTGGATGGAGTTGGCCTCCCACTGCCTTCAGATGTCTTCTCCATCCTGCGTCACCTCTAATCTCTCCGGCTTCCATCAGCGCGCACACTGTGTGATCCCTCTAGCCACGCCTCCCAGCACCAGAATAACCCGACTGAAGGAAGGCCACGGAACCTGCCTGCTCATTTTGCACCAGCCAGTCCACACCAACAGCCCTTCATTAGAATACACAACAACTCTGTGTTTAAATTTTTAATTCGACTTAATGATCCTCCTTCTAACTAGGTCTCACTGTGTAGACTAGACAGGCCTCAACTTTCTGTTGCTGTTTACTTTACTCTAATTTTTTGTGTGTGAATTTCATATATGTATCTGATGAAATATGGTCATATCCATTCCCCATTTCCCTCAGATTCCTTAGTGTTAGGATTATGAACTATGCACACCAGGCTGTTTAATTCCTGTTTTATAATCTTTAAATAGATCCCGATTTTCAAGTTTTATTTTATTTTATTGTTTAGGACCACACAACCCTACATCTCAGTTCAAGAAGGCAGATATGGGTTAATACTTCTAAAAACAATATGCTAATTTTTTAGTGCTCTGTTGCAACTTGCATGTGACATAATTCTGTATAATGAAATTTGAAGACAAAAAAAGCTTTCTTTTTGGATCCAATGAAATTGGATCATATCACAACTTAAGAAGATATAACAAGGAACCTTCCAGTTTCCTTCTGAGGCTGGGGACATCAGTCTGTGCCACAAAGCTCCATAGCCAAATAGTGCTGGGAGAAAGCTAGCATCCTAGGAGTGTGGACAAGCTCGTGAGTAGAGGAAAGATGAGTACCACTGCTCAGTGGGACCGGCCCGGAATCCTCAGGGCACAGGGACCAAGGAACAGCCTGGGACAGAAGCCTTCCAGTTTATGCCTATGGTCTGTGCCACAAGGCTCCATACCCAAATAGTGCAGGGAAAGAGCTACCCTCCCAGGAGTGTGGACAAGCCTGTGAGTGGGGGTGGGGGTAAGGCCAGCACCTCTGCTCAGAGGGACTCGCCCAGAACTCTCAGGACACAGGGACTGAGGAGTGACCTCGGAGCTGATCCTGTGAAACAGGGCTCCATACTCAGTGCCAGGAGAGAGCTGGTCTCCCATGAGTGCTGACACACCTTCGAGCACAGGAAGACCACCACTTCTGTTCAAATTCCTTGATCAAGAGGGACCCTCACAGAGCCATCAGGACACAGGAACCAAGGAACATCTGGGGACAGTTTCCTTCTGGTTTCTGTCTGCACCCCAGAGCTGACCCTGTACCACAGCTCTCCAAACCCAAATTTCTCTCAGAGAGAGCTGGTCTCCAAGGAGTACTGACACAAAGGCTTGCAGGAGGGAAAAGCCACAGTCAGAGAGAGCAAGACCAGCTAACACCAGAGATAACCAGATGGCGAAAGGCAAGGACAAGAACATAAGGAACACAAACCAAGGCAACCTGGCATCATCTAACTCCCTTAAAGAAATACAAGAGGTGCTCGCTTCAGCAGCACATATACTAAAATTGGAACGATACAGAGAAGATTAGCATAGCCCCTGCGCAAGGATGACACGCAAATTCGTGAAGCGTTCCATATTTTTGGTAGGCGGGCATAGGAACACCCTGGTTCCCAGTGGCAGCAGGAGACCTCTGCCCGGGCCACCAGGGCTCCACAGCCAATTAGCACCGGGAGAAAGCTACCCTCCCAGGAGCTTGTGCCTGGGCAACCAGGGTTACATAGACAAGCAGTACTAGGAGAAAGTCACCCTCCCAGGAGGGTGGAAAAGCCGTGAGTGGGGATAAGACAAGCACCACTGCTCACTGGGACCTGGAGACCTCAGCCTGGGCCACAGGGCTCCAGGAGAGAGCTGGTATCCCAGGAGTGCTGACACACCTTCGAGCATAGGCAAAACCACCACTTCCATTCAAACTCACTGGATCAAGAGGGACCCTTGCAGAGCCATCAGGACATAGGAACCAAGAGACAGCTGGGGACAAGATCCTTCTGGTTTCTGTCTGCACTCCAGATCTGACCCAGTGCCACAGCTCTCCAAACCCAAACAACTCTCAGAGAGAGCTGGTCTTCAAGGAGTATTGATACAGAAGCCCACAGGAGGGACAAGCCATAGCCAGACAGAGTAAGATCAGCTAACATCAGAGTTAACAAAATGGCAAA
>CM052710.1:33055332-33079018 GCA_028551405.1 Uromys caudimaculatus | reverse complement strand
TACGATCGTATAGTTAAGTGACCCAAAAAACTCCACCAGAGAACTGCTACAGCTGATAAACAACTTCAGCAAAGTGGCCGGATATAAACTTAACTCAAACAAATCAGTAGCCTTCCTATACTAGAAGGATAAACAGGCTGAGAAAGAAATTAGGAAAATGACACCCTTCACAATTGTCACAAACAATATAAAGGATCTTGCTGTGACTCTAACCAAACAAGTGAAAGATCTGTATGACAAGAACTTCAAGTCTCTGAAGAAAGAAATTGAAGAATACCTCAGAAGATGGAAAGATCTGCCATGCTCATGGATTGGCAGGATTAACATAGTAAAAATGGCCATCTTGTTGAAAGCAATCTACAAATTCAATGCAATCCCCATCCAAATTACAACTCAATTCTTCATAGACTTAGAAAGAGCAATTCTCAAATTCATTTGGAATAACAAAAAACCCAGGATAGCAAAAACTATTCTCAACAATAAAAGAACTTCTGGGGGAATCAGCATTCCTGACTTCAAGCTGTACTACAGAGCAGTAGTGATAAAAAACTGCATGGTATTGGTACAGCGACAAGCAGGTAGATCAATGGGATAGAATTGAAAACCCAGAAATGAACTCACACATCTACAGTCACTTGATCTTTGACAAAGGAGCTAAAACCATCCAGTGGAAAAAAGACAGCATTTTCAACAAATGGTGCTGGATCAACTGGAGGTCAACATGTAGAAAAATGCAAATTGATCCATTCCTATCTCCCTGTACAAAGTTCAAGTCCAAGTGGATCAAGGACCTCCACATAAAACCAGATACTCTGAAACTTGTAGACGAGAAGTGAGGAAAAGTCTCGAACACATGGGCATAGGGGAAAGTTCCTGAACAGAACACCAGTGGCTTATGCTCTAAGATCAAGAATCGACAAATGGGACCTCATAAAATTGCAAAGCTTCTGTAAGGCAAGGGACACTGTCAATAGGAGAGAGAACCAAATAACCCTATCAAAAAATGGGGAACAGAGCTAAACAGAGAATTCTCAACTGAGGAAACTCGAAGGGCTGAGAAGCACCTAAAAATATGTTCAACATCCTTAGTCATCAGGGAAATGCAAATCAAAACAACCCTGAGATTCCACCTCACACCAATCAGAATGGCTAAGATCAAAAACCCAAGTGACAGTAGATGCTGGCGAGGATGTGGAGAAAGAGTAATATTCCTTCATCGCTGGTGGAATTGCAAGCTGGTACAACCACTCTGGAAATCAGTTTGGCAGACCGTCAGAAAATTGTACATAATACTACCTGAGGACCCAGCTATACCACTCCTGGGCATATACCCAGAAGATGCTCCAACATGTAATAAGGACACATGCTCCACTATGTTCATAGCAGCCATATTTATAATAGCCAAAGCTGGAAACAACCCAGATGTCCCTCAACAGAGGAATGGATACAGAAAATGTGGTACCTTTATACAATGGAGTACTACTCAGCTATTAAAAACAATGACTTCATGAAATTTGCAGGCAAATGGATGGAACTTGTAAATATCATCCTGAGTGAGGTAACTCAAGTCACAAAAGAACAAACACGGTATGTACTCACTGATAAGCGGATATTAGCCCAAAAGTTCGGAATATCCAAGATTCAATTCACAGCAACCATTGGACTGAGTGTGAGGTCCCAGGTGGAGGAGTTGGAGAAGGGACTGAAGGAGCTGAGGGAGTTTGCAGCCCCATGGAGGGAGCAACATTGTCAACTGATCAGGTCCCCCAGTGCTCCCAGAGACTGGACCACCAACCAAAGAATACATATGGAGGGACCCATGGTGCTGGCCGCATATGTGGCAGAGGAGGGCCTTGTTGGCCATCAGTGGGAGGAGAGCTCTTGGGTCTGAGGGTATTAGATGGTCCAGTATAGAGGAATGCCAGGGAGGGAAGATGGGAGTGGGTGGGCGGGTGGGTGGGGGAGCACCCTCATAGAGGCAGGGGAGGGGGATGGGATAGGGGGTATCCAAAGGAGAGACCTGGAAAAGGGAAAACATTTGAAATGTAAATAAAGTATCAAAAATAAAAAAAATAAAATAAAAAGAGAAGATATTACAAGGCAAAATTCATCAGCTTCATTTTCAAGCAGTTTATTTAATTTTTTAAACAAATGCATATGGCTCACCCTTTACTTTTTAAACAGACTTATTTTTTATTTTATTTTATGTGTATGAGTATTTTGCCTGCATGCACAGATATGTGCACTCCATGCGTGCCTGGTGCCATGAATCCCGTGGAACTGGAGCTGCAGACAGCTGTGAGCTGACATGTGGGTTCTGGAAATTAAACCCAGGTCCTCTGCAAGAGCAGCCAATGTTCTTGACCCCTAAGCCATTAGAGCAGTTTATAAAAATGTTCTTTATAAATGTATTTATAGCCGGGCAATGGTGGCGCACGCCTTTAATCCCAGCACTTGGGAGGCAGAGGCAGGTGGATTTCTGAGTTCGAGGCCAGACTGGTCTACAGAGTGAGTTCCAGGACAGTCAGGGATACACAGAGAAATCCTGTCTCGATAAAAAAAAAAATGTATTTATAATGGCTGAAGTCAAGTGGTGTCCCCAAGTACAGCTACATATATGTTAGCTAAAAAAAAAAAAAAAAGAACATAAAAGTTTCAGCTAGAACATAATGACCAAAGAAAATTATATACCTACACAAAAGTTATTTAATATTCATCTATTTATCTAGCAATCCCAAACAAATTGATACATAGTCCTAACTTATCTAAGTTTAAAGATTCTTGCTAGAATTTTGAATTCTGGTCAAAAGTGTCGATGCCTGGGTTGTACAGTATATACAGTAATGATTGTTTAGACGGTAATGATTATTTAGTGTCTCAATAAATTATTTTAATCCTCTTAGCTTCAGTTGTCAACACCTGTACAGTGAGAGATACATGTCACTAAATTTGCTTTAAGTTTCTTAAGAGACAAAAATAAATGGCACATCAAAATCTCCATGAACTGGCCTAGTCTTTCAAAACTAGAGTTCTGAAGGGGAGAACTCTAATTATTTAGAATATCCCAATATTTGTGTTTTAAACAGTTATAAAATAGTATATTCTGCTGATTTAGTATTTTGACAATGCTTGACATCTCAATATTTCTCAATAACTTGAAATTGTTAATATAGATGGTCGAACTAGTAAGCTTGCCAGTTCTGGAACACAGGCTAGAGATAACTTTCCTGGCAGTCAAATACAGGATTTTGATTTATTTGGTTTTTTCTTTTTATATATAAAGAAGGTGTACAAAGGGGCTGGAGAGATAGGTTAGATGGTAAGGGCACCTATTGCTCTTGCAGAGAAGCCAGATTTGGCTCCCAGTACCCAGATGGTAACTCACAACCATATGTAACTCTCTGGTTCCAGGGGATCCAACACCCTCTTCCGGCCTCCACAGGCTCAAGGGACACATGCGATACACAAGCATACAGGTAGGCAAATAAATACCCAGATAGAAAAATTGAAAAATATATTAAAAACCAAAGTGCATAGAAAGTACATCTAAAATGTACTTGGCGCACAGACTCCCATGCAGGCAAAACATCTATACACACAACAATGAAGGTTTTTTTTTTTTAAATCAGATATTATTTGCTAGTTGTCTACCCACTAAGTGTTATGCACAAAATTACACCATTGAATGTTAGGGCCATTTAGAAGTGAGCGGATGCATCGTATACACAGTATATACAGGTTTCCATGTACACCTGATTGACATTTATACTTGCAAATATTATTTTAAACAGTAAAATATAGGTTCAGTGCCATGGACCCATAATCCTAGCTACTCAGGAGGCTAATGCAGGAGACTTGCTTTATCCCCAAAGCTTGAGGTCATGTTGGACAAGTCAGTAAAAACAAAAACCAAGAAACTTCAAGAAGATAAGACCAGAAATGAGGTATAGTTTGAGGTATAGTTAATTTAGAGATAAAAACACGAGGCTGAAGGGTGTAGAGAGAATACCTTATGTTTGTATGGATGCATCACCTGTCAGTTAAAAAACTTATGGCCTATGGCTTAGGCAGAAAATGGGAGGTGGGACATCCAAGAGACAGGGAGAAATCTGGGATAGAGCCAGCCATGGGAAGATTCTCCTTTTAAGATGTGAGAAGATGAACACATGGTACCTGAGCACAGGTAACTAGCCACATGGCAAAATTAAAATAGGTGCGTTATCTTAAGTTATTATTCTAGCAAGAGAAGAGTCTAGCTATATGGCCAAGGTAAATTTGTATTTTAAATGTATTTTGTAAATATATTTTGAGTCTGAGTCTTCTTTTTCAGAGCATGGGGCTGGTAGAAAGAACCAAGACCAAACTTTTACAGTAGGGTAAATTTACCTTGATACATGCTGAGTATTGTCTACCTACCTATCATCTATCTATCTATTCATCCATCCAATTATCTACCCACTTACCCATCTATCCATCTACCCACCTATTTATCCATCCATTCTGAAGTAGTTGTGTCTGAACCCTATTTCTCTAGAGAAGTAGAAAGCCTTTATCATTTAAACAGTGAATCTAAGGCTATACAAAGCTGTTAAATGTGCAGAAATCACAAAGGAAATGAATACAAACTACCTAATACAATAATATATATGTGAATATATGCCCCACCAATATTAGATATATATGAATATATGCCCCACCAATATTAGATATATGTGAATATATGCCCCACCAATATTAGATATATGTGAATATATGCCTCACCAATATTCTTGGGTATACCTAATATACACACACACATACACACACACACACACACACACACACACACACACACAGGGGATGTACAATTGTAGCAGCATAATTCATAGTAGCAAGAAAGAGGAAACAATAATTGGAAAGCTAAATAATAAGAAACTTACCATCACCATAGGAAAGGCAAGAGAGTCAAAATGGAAGGAAAGGAATATCTCACAGAGACAAACTTCTGCAAAAACAAACACATACCCAGAAACCAGTAAAAGGAAGCAAGTTAGCTTTATTGAGTGGTATTTGTTTAGACTATAGTGACTAACACTTGCTTTGTTTTAATCTTCTTAGTATTTTATCAATTTCATATCCCATTTGCTAACCCACAGGGAATTCTTCCTGTGCTCTAACAATTAATCTATCTTAGAATACCAAACACAGCATCCACACATCAGTTCTGCTGAACACAATTCTAGGATTGTTTGGTTCAGATAGTACAAAAATAAAAAAATAAGTTCAACCAGAGAGTGAGTAGTCTTGCGTAAGTGGGTACTGTAACAATGATTGTACCGCCCACAGTCATACTTTATAAGATGCTTGACAAAATCTCATTTGTGGTACTTGAGAGGATTTGGCTCCTTGATAAAGTATAAAATCATAAATACCTTTTCTTTCCTTGAGACTTACTGGTCAGGAAATAAGGATAAACATCTAAATCTGTCTACTCAGGACTTTTAAACCAGATTATAAAGCTAAGCCCACCTGAACCCTTACTGGCGAGGATTTCATGGCTAAGGCTGCAATAACTTCATCTGTGGCCAAGTCTCAGCTCAGGGGCAGACAGATTGCTGAGACATTCTGGCGGTCGGTCACCGCAAAGCACGCCCCGCTCAAACCAATTACGCTGGAATTGTTAGCTAGCAGGTGACAGCCAATTTTGTGTATTACATTTCCACCAAACTTGCATAATTGCGGCAAAAGAAATAAAGCAAGAAAGTTGCCATCACAGGTCAGCTTCGTGGGGAAACTCAAACCTTACATGAGCATCCAGCAAGAGTATTTAGCTGTGAGGTTCATATCTGAAGAAGCTCAGCAAATGTGACCTTAATAAAAACACACATAAGGAAACTGAGGATTTAACAGGTGTGTTGCTTAAAGTTATACTTCCATGATTATCTATCTTACTGATTCATTTTATGAGAAAACCAACAAGTAATATACTTAGACTTTTTCTCTCTGAGTAGATGGTAAAGGAGTAAAATAGAAAAGCAATCTTCAGCTTACAAATTTCTCACATTTGTTCACTTTTAACTTCTAACCTCTAATGCTGTTTTATAGTACATAGAATAATCGGGATGGCTTAATGATAAACAGTTAGAATTTCATATATCCTTCAACATAAAAGCCTTCCGGCAGACAATTCTCCATAGTGTGTTTGCATAATAATGAGGCCTAATCTGTTGGAAACCAAGCAAAAGACAAATTAATATGGTCATCATTTTGGTCTAATGATGCTTAAAGCAGTTTTAGCAGTCTGCTCAAGACAAAGGATGGTCTCTCAGACAGAGCCAATTATGCATTTGTGTGGCAGATGAAATCTTTAATGATGAATCTGATTAACATTCAGTAATAAACACACAGGCAGAGAAAAGGCCAGAGCCAGCCTCCTGCAAACACCATCAACTAAGGCTTTGTTCAGATTGGGGTCAGGCTGGAATTCCAGAAAGGCATACTAAAGGTCACCAAATGTTAGTGCGGATACCCCGGGAACCTGCACAGGGCTCCACAAGGGCTGCCTTCTGTAGCTAACGTGCCTGATCAGATGTGACGTTTACAGACTAAATGTCTCCTACGAGTTGCATGCATTTAGCTGTTAAAGTAATTTTTAAATAGCTTGACTTGATCTCCGAACATGGAGAGCATGGTAATACCATGCCACAGACTTAGCAGATGCATTGCTCCAGACTTTCCATCCATAGCTCACTGTGAGCAACTTGAAAGGACCGAGTTACTTATGTTCCTTGAGTGTTTCAGATCTGATGGGATTTTAGAATGGTTTCTTATTATAAATAAACACTGCTTAATAAGGTACAGAGCTAGTTAGGCGAGACTATGACATGTACTTTAATCACATTTTACAGAAAACAGAGAGATGGTACAGTGGTTAAGGGCACTCACTGCTCTTGCAGAGTACATGGGTTCGGTTCCCAACACCTACATTGTAGCTCATAATCAATCAGAGTGTAGTTCCCCAGGATTCTGGCCCTCTGCAGGCCTCTTCAGGTACATGGTGCACTAGCGTACCTGCAGGCAAAGCACTCATGCACAGAAAGAAAAATAAATACATTTTTAAAGTGTAGAAATACTTTTAAGAGTTCAATAGATTTTTTTTCAGTGAGCTTACCCTTTAATGCATAACCAGATACGTAAAATAGCACTAACAGTGTCTTGCAAACCATTTCTGGTCACCAGATTCCCACCCAACAGCCTACTAACCCAACTTTAAATACTATACATGACTTTTTTTTCTGTTTTTAAATTTCCATCACTCTTCTCAACTTTATGTTTGTGAGGTTCACACATGTTTTGAATGTAAACATGGTTCATCTACTCTCTGTGTCAATATACCATAATTGATGCATACTGGTGATAGTACATTTTTTATTATTTAATTTTTCTATTACTATTTCTTTTTTCTTGTTATTATGAATTGTGCTGCTACAATTGTACATGTGTGTGTCTGCCTGTGTGTATGTCTGTGTTTGTGTGTGTGTGTACTTTTCTATTAGATATATCCAAGAATTTTGATGGGGCATGGATTTACATGTGTCTAACTGTAGTAGGTAGTTTGAAATAGTTTTCCAAAATGGTTATACAAATTCACATTGCTACTAACAGAGTACTGAGAATTCCATTTTTCTATATTCTTATGAATTTCTTAGAATAGTCTGCTTTTAGTTTAGTTATTTTGGCGGGTGGAAAGTGGTGTGCCATGACTTTAATTTGCATTTTCCTGATGACTGAGATTTAGCAGCTGTTCATACATTTATTGGCCATCCGAATACCTTAAAAATACACCTGAAATGCCATTCATGCCTTTGATTCCCATTTTGTGCTCAAAGATAAACCATGATAATTCCTCAATGTGGTTACATTAAGTAGCAACTAAGTACAATTTGAGTTTTTGTTTTATTTTAGATTAAAAGCTGTTTTGCCTTTATTTACTTTATTTTATAGATATATTTGCCTGAATGTATGTCCATGTACTCTGTGCATGCCCGATGCCCACAGAAGTCAGAAGAGGGCACTGGATCCTCGGAACCTGAGTCCCAGCAGTCTTTCTTTTCCTTAGTGGCCCCAGAGCTCACAGGCAGTGCTGCTGCAATGTGCAGATGCTGAGAAGAGACAGCAGCCAGGTCCCTTTATGTGAAGCGATGCAAGCTACCAACAGTTTGGGGAGGAGACCGCGTTAGAAGCCAAACGTCTGCATTAGTGTGTCCCCCAGTAATTAATTAACTGCCTTTCAGATGAAATCCAAACTCTTCAGAGAAAAGATGGCAGAACAGAGTCTTTATAGTTTATTAATCAAACTTTCGTATAAAATAAAAACATGAAAATGAGCTCCAAAGTGAAAAGAGACCTGGGGGTGATCAAATATCAGAATTACCCGACAAAGGCATTAAATTAACACCTGTAAATGAGTTAAAGATTTTACAGGAAAGGATGGATAGAATGAGCAAACTAACAGGGGACTTTTAGGAAATATTTGAGACCTGGAGAAAATAAATATTCACCCCACAGAGATGAATAATATCTGAAGTGAGCATTGTATTGGGTGGTCTTTGACAGCACAGCAAAAACAGCAATCATTGAATCAGAAGACAAAGTAATAGGGATTCCAAGAGAAAACCCACTGAGGAAAAATGAACAAGCTTTAGTGAACAATAGGCGGATAGCAACTGGCCCAACACACACAAAACTGGAGTGTCAAGGGGTGAGGAGAGATTAAATAAGAAGAAAAAATAATTTCAAGAAATATTCGCTATAATATTTTCAAATTTCACTTAAAATATCTACCCTCAGACCCAAGAAATACAGTCAGTCCCACGGAAGATCACACAGAAAATCATGCCTAGGAACATCATAGTCAAACCAACAAAAATGGAAGACAAAGAAAAATCTTCCAGGCAGGAAAGCATATAACACACAACACACACCATACAGAGCAACTGCAGACCTTCCATAAAAACAAGGACCAAGCCGGGCCGTGGTGGCACACGCCTTTAATCCCAGCACTTGGGAGGCAGAGGCAGGGAGATCTGAGTTCAAGGTCAGCCAGGTCTACAGAGTGAGTTCCAGGACAGCCAGGGCTACACAGAGAAATCCCATCTTGAAAACCTCCCAAAAGAAAACAAAACAGGACAAAACTTTTGACCAGGGCTGGTGAGATGGCTCAGCAGGTAAAGGCCCTTGCTCGCCAAGCCCGACGACCTGAGTTCAATCCCTAAGCCACACGTGGTGGAGAGAACTGACTCCTGAAAGTTGTCCTCTGATCTCCGTGTACAAACTGTCACACACACACACACACACACACACAGAGAGAGAGAGAGAGAGAGAAGAGAGAGAGAGAGAGAGAGCGCTTTTAGGAAAGGACCAGAAGACATCTTTTCATCTAAGTGCTAAAGGGAAAAAGTCCTGTCAATTTAGAATTTTATAGACTGTGAAAATTCCTTCAAAAATGAAGATGAGACCATATGTGATAGTACATATCTATAATCCTAGCACATTGGAAAGCTGAGGCAGGAGGATTGCAAGTTTGAGATCAGCTTGGTGACACAGTAAGTTTGAATTTTTTGGTTTTAGAATTAGGGAAAGCTCCTCTTGTTTTCAAGTGATGAAGGGGAAAACAGTCTTATGAAATAGGCTGAGGGCGCCTGCTCTTAGGGTCTCATGTTACGCTTCATCAGAGTCTGTGATGGTTGGTTGGTTGTCATCCTACAAGAGAAACACAGTTCTGTGTGCCAGTGAATCTGTTTTCAGAAAGGATTGATGTGTGACACAGTAATGGGGGTCGGGGAGACTCACCCTGACTGTGAGCAGTCCCTTCCCACCGGCTGGCTGGTGACCTGAATGAAAAGAAGTTCTGGGAAGGCAGGGGCCACACGTACTAGCGAGCCCCTTTCTTGGCTAAGGAGAGCCTATACGCCTGCTTCTATGGTCCGAAGGCATCAGACTCCAGCTTCTTCGACTTTTCAGCATAAACTCACACTAGGGACTCTCCAGGGAGTATCAGGTCTTAGGTGCTAAGTTAGCATGGCTGAGATGCCCAGCTTCTTAGAATGAAGAGCCACCTAGTTCTTTGCCTTTTCAGTGTGGAGGCAGCCATTGCAGGGTTACCTATTGTGTAAGCCAACGCATTAAGTCGCTTTTATAATGCACGCATTGGTTTTGTTTCTATAGAGAACCCGACTTAATGCACAAAGCCTGGGGCGTTTTATGAGAGCCTAACTGATCTATGGGGAGGGAAATATTGGACTGTAACTCTGTCTAGCCTTCCTGGCTAACCTAATGGGGAAAACAAAACGAAGTTACACTGGGAAACATTTGTAAAGGTTACATCTCAAGGGCACGGGCTTATTAAAGGATGAAGATTCATAAAACTACAGAGTTAGTTTCCTCCCACAAACCTTACCCCTGCTACATTCCTGTTTGATAACAGTGAGAGAGGAATGAAACACCCCATGTATCATTTAAGAAGTCTGAAGCCAAGCATGGGTACACACACTCGGAATAGCAGCGACTCAGGCTGAGGCAGGAGGATCCCGAGTGTGAGGACTGTCTGGGTTATCCAGGCTAGCCTGCAGCTTAGTGAGAGTCAAAAATTTAAAACCCTAAGAAGGAGATAGGGGTGAAGTTGAGTGGTACAGCACTTGCCTAGTACATACAAGGCTCCGACATCAATCCTTGGGACCCGGAGGGAACAGGAGAGTCTGCTGAGCAGCATAAGAGCAGGGGCAACAATACAAGGCACGGAAGGCCAGCCAACCCTCTTGATACCCACAGTCCAGCTATCAAAAACAAGAGAAAAACACCTAAAAAAACAAAAAACGAAAAAAAAACAACAACCCACAGCAGGGCTCCTAGCTAGATAAACATGAAACTCAAAATAAAGCTATTTAGTCAATCCCTTTTACCTAATATACCATGTATAATTTGCAATAAAAGCATCACAAAGAATATTAAATTATAAAAAAGTGGGAGCTGGAGAGATGGCTCAGCGGTTAAGAGCACTGACGGCTCTTCTGAAGGACCTGAGTTCAAATCCCAGCAATCACATGTCGGCTCACAACCATTTGTAATGAGATCTGATGCCTTCTTCTGGGGTGTCTGAAGATGTTACAGTGTACTTACATATAATAAATAAATAAATCTTTTAAAAAATGATAAAAAAGTAATAAATGATAAAAAAACTACACAGAAAAGTATCAAAAGAGGACTCAGATGTGACAGAGATGTTGGAATCATTGAGTTAGGAATAATAATAATAATAATAATAATAATAATAATAATAATAATAGTAATAATATAATTATAAAATAATATAATAGGAATAATAATAATAATAATAGTAATAATATAATTAGGAGCCAGAAAGTATACTGGCTGTTCTTCCAGAGGACCCAAGTTCAATTCCCAGCATTCACACAGTGACTCACAAGTATTTGTAATATAATTTCCAGAGGATTCAGTGCCCTCTTCTGTTCTCCCTGGGCACCAGGCACTCACTCACATAATGCACATACACCCATGCAGGCAAAATACTTATATGCATAAAATACAATAAGAAAAGCATAATTAATATATACTAATGGCTGTAGTGTGGAGAGTAAACTGCGAGGATAGGACATATGCAGATGCATGTTCTAAAGCAAAAAGAGAAATGATTGACACCAAGAGCAGTGTGAATATAAAATGCTTTTACTGGATTCACCAATATACAGAGCTCAGAAAATAATCAGTGAGTCTCAGGAAGTGTTAATCCCAAACCTCTAACCCTGAAATACAAAGATAAGAATGAATCAGGGACTTGGATTTAGCTAAGGGGCCAAGTGTGCTCACCTGACATGTGCAGCAGCCTGGGTTCAATCCTGAGTGCCAGAAATGAAAAAAACTAATAAATAAATAAATAAATAAATAAATAAATAAATAAATAAATAAATGAATGAATGAATGAATGAATGAATGAATGAAACAGAAAACTATGGAACAACTACAAAAGATATAACATAGGTGTGATGAGGATGTGAAAAAGTAAAAAGAAAAAGAAATAGAAGAAATCTTCCATTCAGTGACGACTGAGACCTTCCCCAAACGAGTGATCCATGCAGGAAGTTAGGAGAGAATGAGCGAAAGAAGCATCTGAAGTTCTATATCTAAGACAGAATGTATCGCAGCTGCACGCTATGTCTACACTAAGACAGAATGTATCCAACCTGTCCCCTTTACACACTGAGACAGAATGTATCCAACCTGTCCCCTTTATACACTGAGACAGAATGTATCCAACCTGTCCCCTTTACACACTGAGACAGAATGTATCCAACCTGTCCCCTTTACACACTAAGACAGAATGTATCCAACCTGTCCCCTTTACACACTAAGACAGAATGTATCCAAACTGCAGAAAATCAAAACAGTAGAATAATCCCAAATGAAGCTGGGGAGAAGGGGTGTACATTGCCTAAAGACAGTGGGAATAGCTCCTCAGAAAGCATGCAAGTAAGAAGACATACATAAACTGATCAAAGAAAAACTCACAACTTTGAATTCTATGTCCAGCTAAATCATTCTTCAAGTAAAGGAAAAAGAAATACTTCATCAGATAAATAAAAAATGATGGAATTTGTCTCCAGGACACTGATCTGACAAGGAATTCTTTGGAAAGAATAAAAATTATGTAAATTAATGTTGAATTGTGCTCACAGAATTCCTTTGTGGATTCCTGTTGTACAATGCCTTGGAATGTGACTGTAATCAGACACAGGATCTTTAGAATTAGTTAAGCTAAAGTGGGGCCATTGATCTAATCTGATGTCTTTATGAAGGGAAACTGAGATACGGACAGAATCCCTAGATACATGTATAGCCTCAAGAAGGTGCAGCCTCAGCAGAACACATGGGAAGGTAGCATCCCACAGCGGGAAAGACGCCTCTGAAGAAACCAACCCCACCCACACGTCAACACAGACCTTTAGCTTCAGCAACTGTGAGGAAGAGTTCCTATTACAGGAGAGATCAGGTCTCTGCAAATTTGTTCTACAAACGCTGGCAAACTAGGAAATCATGAGTTTAAAGTGGAATAAGAGAAAGCCACAATTGAAAAGTATCTCCCACCTGTCTTCATTTAGAAAAGGTTATGTTTACCCTCATATCCAAATTTTATACTAGGCAAGACAATAAGGAAAAACTCTAATATGTAATCTTTATTACATTTCCAATTGGGAAGGGTAAATTTCAGAGAATAAAACACACAGCACTAGGAGAACTTTTAAACATCCCACACTGCCAATTTTTCCTTGCTGGGAAGACAGACAAGCTCTATTTTTTTCCCCACAGAGAGGTATTAATTGTAACGTATAATTCATCAGCTCACAAAGGAATAGTATTTAATTATGCCCTTCCTTATGAGCGCCCCATTAATATGCTTATGAGCAGCATTTCCCCGACTGTGTACAGAAACTCACTTATAAAAAGTCCCAGAGGTAGAGCTTTTCCCGTTGCTCAGGGACTAGGGCGTCATGCATGATGTTAAAATAAAAGAATTATACTTTGAATTGTTCATAGTCTTGTTATCAGGAGACGATTTAAACATCAAACAATAAAATGTTCTAAACTTTAGAGTATTTAATGCTGGGACGAATAAGAATTCTAATTCTTAGAACTAAAAAGGTAGTGTCAGTGGTGAGAACGGCCAATCAGTATAATCACTGTTGCTAATAACTACAGAGCGATGGCTGCACACCAGTACTGCTCTAAAGGGTTTGCGTGAATGAACTCTTGAAGTCCTCATAACACTTCTGCTTGGGCGTTATTTCCATAATTTGCATAAAAGTAAAGCAAAAAGTTAGCAGCCTTCTTCAAAGTCTTGCAGTTCATAAAATGGCATGGGTGGGCATTTACATCCAGCCAGTCTTACTGCACTGTTTACATTGTTAGTTGTCACACCATATCTCACACACACACACACACACACACACACACAGAGACACACGTAAATCTTAACAGGGGACGGTGGTAACTGGAGAGTTGGCTTAGAGAATAAGAGCACTGGCTGCTCTTCCGGAGGATGCAGGTTCAAATCCCAGCACTTACATGGCAGCTCACAGGCAGCTGCTACATAGCTCCAGAAGATTTGACGCCCTCTTCTGGCCTTCTTGTGCACCAAGCACACTGATGATCATAAAATGTATGCAGGCAAAATAACCATACATCTAACTGTTTTTAGTTAAAAAATCCTTACCTGAACGTAGTGATGTCATTTGCAGTACTCTAAGAACAGACCCATTCTTATCCATAGAAAATAAGGTCTGACGGGCCTGTACTTACAGCCAAAGAGTTTGCATTACCGTGGTAACTTTGGATCTAAATATACACTGAGTAAAAAAAATCTAACTTTAATTTTACTGGGCTAATCATGACATCATGTCTTTGCCTCTGATGTTTATTCAATCCTGATTAGGCCTAAAGGAGCAGATTAAAAACACCCAGGAAGAGATGTCTAAATTACCGGTGCAAGTTTTTAGAGTGTGAGTTCACTGCAGTGCAGAGGCATGTATCTAGGCTTTTAATGTTGCTTCTCAAGGTGACCTTTTAGTTCTGATAGTTATGATTTAATTACACATTTACTAAAGTAATGTAGCTCATAATAACTCCTCTTCATTTGCATATTATACTCTATACTCTTTTGTACTTATAAGAGAATTAGGCTATGCTAACCCACAGCGTAGAGATACTTTCATATCTTGCTATTGTATAAAACAGCTATATATAAACAATTCCATATGAGATTTTGAGGACAAACATATATAAACTCACCCTTGAGTAGGTAGTGTCTAAGGCCAGTTATTTTCGTCCCAATGAAAAGATACAGGATACAGGAATACAAGCTGATTTATGCAGTTTCTACACTGTAAGTGGCTGGCCACCCCAGGTGTCATTTAAAGATAAACCTGTCTCCACACCTACAAAATATTTAAAAACTTTCCATGCTAGCTTCAACATCTCAACTTCATTTGGGAGTGTCTAACAGAAAGTGCAATTGAATGTGAAGACTGTGAAATGCTTTTTGAAAAGCAGTCTCTTGATGCATTTTGGTGAAAAACTCTAAGAATCTGTAGTTTAACATAGTACAAAAGATTATCGATGGATTCTTAAAAATGCCTGTTGTATACACTTTATCCTCACAGTCACTCTATGGGGTATTTTACAAACTATTAGTCTGGGCTTAAAATGTACAAAGCTAAAATACCAGCTCAGGCCCCTTTGACTTAGGAATCGGGGTTTTGTTTTGTTTTGTTTTGTCTTTGTTTTTTTCCAAAGAAGGAAAAAAACCCTTTGTTTTAAAATAAAACTATCCTAAAATTATCATATTCTAAAATAAGAAAATTTGTGTACATTGGTTAAATATGAGACAGAACCTCTCAATACTTTGTTCTAGGGACTGGGAAGATGGCCCAGTGGGTAAATGCTTGCTCTGCTAGTATGAGGATGTAAGCCCGAATCCCTAGATGTTATGTCAAGCTGGGTGTGGTAGTGCAGACCTGTAATCCCAGAGCTTCTAGAGTGAGACAGGAGGCAGAGGCACGAGAATTCTCCAAAGCTCATGGGCTTGCTAGCCTGGTCTGTGCATCATCAAACAACAAGAAGACCCTGCCTCAAACAAGGTGGATGGTGATGATTGACACTTGAGTTTGCCTTTGACCTCCACATACGCCATGGCATGTGCGTAACCAGAACTCACACACAAGAACATGCACACACACACACACACACACACACACACACACACACACACACACACACACACACACAGAGAGAGAGAGAGAGAGAGAGAGAGAGAGAGAGAGAGAGAGAGAGAGACTAAGAAACATTTCATATCAGTTTTTACACAGAACTTTATCATATTAAAAGGAGAAGGTAATCTTTCTGGTGATAGAGGCTGTAATAGAAACAACAGATCCTAAAAATATACAATCTAGGAAAAAAGTTATTTTAAAAGAAAATTTAAAAATACAACTATTTCTTCAGAATTTAGAAATAGCTAAGTGATTTTGCTGTTGTGTCCATCTGACCACACCTCTGTGGAAGAATCAGCTCCTCTACAGTGCATTCCCAACAGGGACAAGGGTCACTGCTGGGTATCTGGTTTCAAAACAAGAAGTTTCTGCTTATTCTTCAATTGAACGATCAATCAAATGACTCCGGCTTCAGATTCCCAAGGGCCACTTCGTCTGAGTGTGCTTGTGTGTGTGTACGTGGTGTACATTTCCAGGTGAGCTGGGATGAATGTGGAAGAGGTCAACTGGGTGTTCCACAGGCACCATCAACCTTGTTTTCTAGAGACAGGCTCTCTCACACTCCTGAACTTACCAAGTAGGGTAGACTAGCTGGCCAGTAAGCTCAGGGACATGTCTACCTCTGCCTCCATAGTACTGGGGTTACAGCAAGCATGCCCCACACCTGGGATTCTTTACCTGTGTTGTGGGGATCAAACTCAGGTCTTCATGTTTGCAAAACAAGCATTTTACCCAATGCCATCTTGGCTACTTCCCTGCTCCTGGGAGCCACCTTTTTTTATTTGTGCAATTACAATTTTTGTTTTGTTTTTGAGACAAAGACTTGCTTTGTAACTCAAACTAGTCTTTAACTTGTGGCCCTTCTACCTTAGCCTCAAGAGTGCTAGGATTACAGGCATGCCCTGTTAAAGTGTTAACTTAAAAAAAAAAGATATTATTTGTGTGTAGATGTTTGTGTGTGTGGGGGTATATGTATGTGAGAGGAGGTACCCAAAGAGTCCAGAAGGTATCATTATTATTATTATTATTATTATTATTATTATAGGATCTCAACTATGAAGCTCTAGCAGTCCTGGAATTCATTAGAGAGCAGGCTGGCCTTGAACTCACAGAGCTCTACCTGCCTCTGCATGTACCACTAAGCTCGGCTTCCCTAGAGGTCCATCTATAGGAAGTTGTGAACCACCTAACTTGAATGCTGGGAACCAAATTTAGGTTCCCTAGCAGAGCACGGAGTACTTTTAGCCTGAGTCATCTCTCTAGCCCCAATGACAGGTTTTTATGGATGATGGGAGAGCTGCAGATGCCAGTTGACTCAGTGATTTGGACTTCCTGAGTAATCAATGGAACGTGGAACACTAGTGCTCTTGGCTGGGAAGAGACAACAGACCAAGAGGAAACCTCCCTCCTTCTCCTCGCCTCCCACCGCCTCCCCTTTATCTAGGATGGGACTACCTTTGTGCTTGGAGTCACCATGCCCTGACTAAAGAGAGAAGTGGAAATCCGTAATTGAGAAGACACTAATAAGACCACTCAGAGAAGAAGTAACAACACGGCCCTTCACTTTAACCTTGAGGGTACTCAGCTGGACACGGGCTGGATTTGTGTACAACTGTGAGACTGTAAAGTTGCAGTTCTCAGAAAAACTTCTTACAATCTTCCATATTGCAATAAACCCCAAATCCCTTACAACCACATATTCCTTTTTTGATAAATGAGTACATTACCACAAGAAAGAATTCCCAATTCCAGAGAAAATATTGAAATTGGGCAAAGCTGCAAAGTACTAAAGGGAAAATTATTAGAACCATATGATCTGACCATATGTTCTTGCAGGCATTTGTAACCAAAGTAAACATTGAAATTTGTCGTGAATGGGTCACTTTTTGAGAGGAAGGCAACAGGGAAAACTTCATGTTTTAGCTGAGTCTTTCATATAAAGTGTCGAATGGTGGATATTATCATAGAGCTTGCTATGTTTGTTTTAAACAGGCAAAAAGAGTTTAAGTGGATCCACTGAGTTTGAAAACAGGGACATAATAGCTACTGAAAACGCATGGAATGTAGAGGTGTGTTTCAGGGTACACACAGGGTCTGAGGTAAAGACGGGTTAGTCACTTCTAGCTAACATTAGAGACAGATATTAGCAGGATAGAAAGGGACATGATGAACATTCTGGAAATCAGTTGAGAAACCACATCAGGCGGCAAGCAACGGGCAAGTCCACGCACAGAGGATGAGGTCATTTGTATGTAAGCACTGCCATTGGTTTTCAGAACAGCTGCTAGAACCCCTCCCTTTTATCCTGTGAGCTGTCTCCATGAGTTACTGCTCCACCTCCTCCCAGGTTGAGCCCTCGAATGCAGGAGTGGATTTCCATGCCTTTGGAGCAGTTCTCTTTGCCGTCATTATCAGAAACAGATGGACCGAAGCCTTGTCTATGCCAGCATGGTGTAGATATTTGCACATTTCTTTGTTTTGTATAAACTAAACTTGAGATTCTGTCTTGGTTTTTAATTCAAAATTCTTAAGATGGTGAAAATTTTCTTAAAAAGATTTAATTTTACTTGTACAGGTGTTTTTTTCTTTTTAGAGATAACTTTTTAATCATTCAAATTGTACTTCCATTTTCTTTTCTTTTTTCTTTCATTTTTTAGATGTATTTATTTATTTTATTTATATGAGTACACTGTCGCTGTCTTCAGACATACCTGAAGAGGGCATCAGATCCCATTACAGATGGTTGTGAGCCACCATGTGATTGCTGGGAATTGAACTCAGGACCTCTGGAAGAGCAGTCAGTGCTCTTAACCACTGAGCCATCTCTCCGGCCCTTGTATAGGTGTTTTGCCTGCACGGCCTCTGTGTACCATGTGTGTGCTTGGTCCTCATGGAGGCCGAAAAGGGTGTTGGTTTCCTTGGAACTGAAGTTACAGACAGCTTTGAGTTGCCATGTGGATGCTGGGAATTGAACACAGGTCCTCTGGAAGAGCATCCAGTGCTTGAAACACAGCTTTCCAGACCAGTGGAAATTATTTTTAAAAAAATAATTTCAATATTGCTTTTCAATTCAGAATGCCCATGAAAGTGAAAAAGAGGACTTATTCACGTAAAGGTTTCAGAAAACCGTAAGCAGTTTAGCAATTGATTTACCTTCACTCTTCAGGAAAGCCTGCCAAGCGCCCACATCACTTTTAAGTGTGTGAGCAGAACCGTCCAAGAGAACTCACATTTTCCTCAGCTCCATACTGACTCACTTAAGCTATGACAAAGGGATTTTGTTAAATCTAATCTAGCTAGCATTTAGGAACACTTTAGATTTTTATCAACCCAACAGTCTCAGACCAAGCTTTAAGACGATTCCTGAAAATAAGATTAAATACGATTAAGAAAAGGTATATCACAGAAATAACCATATTAATTTTCTTTAAAAGTAGTCCTGATTGCACATAGTATTCTTGTTATGAGACCGGCTGGCCTTAACTCCAGGGTTCAAGTGGGTTTTTTTGTTTTGTTTTATTTTTTTGCCTCAGGTTCCTACGCAGTTAGCAATATAAGCAGGTACCTTTGCACTCCACAGTAATCTGTTAAGGTGTATTTGTAGATATTTGTTAATTAATCAGATGATAACCCTATTGTGATAAAAGTAAAACAGGCAGACACAATATCACTAACATTTGTTATTAACAATATATTACTTGTCACAATAAATTACAGCTATATGCCATTGCAAAGAATGTGACTGTGTCTTTATAATTAGTATATCAACTCGTTCACTTTTTGGTTATCTGCAATTGGAGTTTTCCACAATAGTGGTTTGAGACAGTCAACATGAGGTAAACTACATTAAGAACAATGTGGTGCCTCGCTGTGATATGACTTTGGTCTAAGCATGAAGTCTCTCTGGGCCTTGGTTACGTCACATTTAATATAATAAAATACCACCTGTGTTACTGGCTCTGGCAGGCTGTTGAGATAACCAAACAAGTCAAGGATCACGTGAAAGCTCTGCAGTCAGCCAGCACTCACTGCTCAGCAGCTGCTCGGGGAAGGACTATAGGTCTGCTACTCATTCTCCTGTGTTCCCATTACACAGAAACTTCCTGTAGAGGGCCTACAAGATCTGAAGACAGAATCAGGAAAACCAGTGTATCTTGTATTGGATTCAAGAACATACTGCAAGACTGTAAGCACTGTATTCAATTTAAAAAATACAGGCAATAAGTGAAGGGCTGGTGAGATGGCTCAGTAGGTGAAGGCACTTGTCACCAATCCTGACCACCCAAGTTTGATCCCAGGCCCCACATGGTGGAAGGCTAGAGCTAACTCCTGCAAGTTGTCCTTGAACCGCTGCACTCCTGACGAGACACACACAAATAAAACATGTAGCAAAGTAATTAAAAAAGAAAATGTTAAGATTTCCCTATGCTAAAACATTTGTTTATAGATCTAGCATAGTCTTTTTTTGTTTTGTTTTTGTTTTTGTTTTTGTTTTTGTTTTTTTTGGTTTTTCGAGACAGGGTTTCTCTGTGTAGCCCTGGCTATCCTGGAACTCACTCTGTAGACTAGGCTGGCCTCGAACTCAGAAATCCACCTGCCTCTGCCTCCCAAGTGCTGAGATTAAAGGCATGCGCCACCACTGCCCGGCTAGCATAATCTTAATACATACATATTGATATATGCCCACACTCAACAAAACAGTGTTCTGTGCCACGTCCCCCATTACAGCCTTCACCATGTTTACTTCTATGTGAACTACAATGTAAACACCAGGTGGAGATGATCCTTCTTTAAAATTTACCTTTGGTGCCCTGTGTGTAGCACAGCTCTAGATGCAAAGTAGACTCAAAGCATGTTAGATGGAGGAGTAGATGGATAAATGGCAGTCACATGGAAAGCTATTCTCTTTTGGTTTTGTTTTGTTTTGTTTTTGATTTTCAAGACAGGGTTTCTCTGTGTGACTCTGGCTGTCCTGGAACTTGCTCTGTAGACCAGGCTGGCCTCAGATCACAGGGAACAGCCTGACTCTGCCTCCTGAGTGCTGGGATCAAAGGAACCACCACTGCTCGGCCTAAAGCTATGCTTATTTTAGGAGAAGAGTCACAATATGTAAGACAATTAATTGTATACCATAAATTAAATAATGAATTGCATATCATATAAGTATACAAAATATGACAAACAATAAATTCTTTCTTGGTTGTAAGTAAACAAGAAAAAATAATTTTGTTACAGGGTAGTAATGGGATGCAAGGCTTTTACCAAAAGGCTGATATCATAGCTAATCAATTAGTTGAAATCCAATTCATATTTTAGAATTCAGCTACATCGGAATAAGGCTGCTTATTTCCAACAAAATTGCAAGAAACCAGCATTCTTTCATATTTAAATTGGATAAAGATACATTCTTCATTGTAAAGAAAATTCTGGCCCACATTAAAGAGATAAAGGTCTAATACTATGACTTGAGAAAGAGTGGGAGAATTAAATGTTAGGATAAGTTAAGAAAGTTAAGAGTCTAGAAGCCAGCCAAATGAAGTAAGCCCAAGCGAGGCCAAGCAATGCATTGTTACTAGAATGTTCTACTCAAGCAGGGTGTGGCAACGTGTTGGGAACTTCCTGGCGAGGTGGGATGAAGCCCACGTGTCTGTCCCGGTCACTGTGGCTCTGCGGGCCCTGCCCGTGGGTGGGGGAGGGGGCCATTCTCGGGGAACACGTGGCAGCTATCTCCGTGGGTTCTCTGGCCCAGGACACCGAAGTTGCTGCAGGGTGCCATAGACGGACTAGCCGGAGCACAGCTGGGGTTCCTGCCGAGACCGGGTTCTGGCGGCTTGGGGCGATAGGCTAGCTGCTTAGGCTTGGGTGAATGGGTACCGTCTGGGAGCGCTGGGAAGCCCTCCGTGAGAGATTAGACAGGCTCCTTAATCGAGGGCCGGATCCCTCGCTTCCCACGGCGGGTCCAGATGAACAGACAGTCCATAATTCTAAGACGTTTATTGTCATCGTGTGGAGTGGCGTGGATGGAATTGTACCCCTGCCTTTCTGGGAGAGGCGAGGCAGATATAGTAACTGGGAAGGGGCGTGGCTAAGCCTCTAGGTGTCTCATTAACATAGGGATGGCTTGGGGCTGTGTGGCCACTCCTCTACCTGAGGAGGGGTAGTAGGAGACCTTGACTGGAGTCAAAGCCTCCTGGGAGCGTTGGCATAAAGGTTTCCAGTCCCTTGTGGATTATTCCACAGGGCCTCCCAGATTTTATGCCTGTGCTCACCAGGTGCCAGATTGCCTGTCACAGATCACTGCCCCACAGCAACACGTGCCTATCACTCCTGCACTTGGTACAAAGCAGCATCAGCAGGACCAGTCTCAGCTATATATCAAACTTAAAGGCAGCCTGAGCTGCATGAGACCATGTCTAAAACTACAAAACAGCAACACAGTAGAAGAAAAGGCTCCTTTCAATTCATTTAGTCAGAAAGTAGAACATTAGGGAAATCAAAAACATTGACAACAATAATGAATAAAATCTTGGGCTGGAGAGATGGCTCAGTGGCTTGCTCTTCCACAGGATCCGAGTTCTAGTTCCAGCACCCATGTATGTATGTCTGTATATCTGTCTCTATATGCATAACTTTTACTGTTTTTGACTGCTGGGGACTGAACCTAGAACTTCACACATATTCAGCATGGGCTTTATCACTGAGCTACACACACAGTTCTGAAAATGGTGCATACCTGCGATCTCAGCACTTGGGAGGCTGAGATAGGAAGATCCTGTGTTCAAGCCTAAGAATAATTTAGTGATATCTCAAAAATATCATAAATAAATGTGCTAAAAGTATTAATTGTTAAAAAATATTCCTTCAGTGAGTATGTCTGTTAGATTTTCAATTATTCGTATCTGGAAAAAGCAAATTTCATGTAACTTTTTTCTTTCTAATGCAATGAAACGTGTTTATTAGAGTAGAATTTGTTTTAAGATGGGTTATTTTGGATCTACTCTAAGAGCATCAAGTTACTAAAAGGCGGCTTTACCAATAATATGGTCCACTAGCTCAAACCCCATTGACATTATAACAAAGCTCCAAAGTGAGACACAGCAAACCAGGCTACTATAGTCCCATCAAATGAAACCTTGCTAAACAACTCTTTAAAAAAAGTCATGGCAAGTCCAGGCATGGTGGCACATGTCTTTAATCCCATGTGAGGCAGACAGAACTCTGTGAGTTTGAGGCCAGCCTGGTCTATAAGACAAGCCCAGGACAACCAGGGCTATTATACAGAGAAACCCTGTTTTGAAAAGCCACGAAAATATAAATAAATGAAAAATTAAAAAAATAAAATTAAATCATTTAGGTCTAGTGGATCATAGCATTATCACTTTTGTCCTAAATACCCTTCCTGTGACGTTGTTTGTAAGGAGCGGTTAGAATATTCGCCATCACTAGATGGCGCTGTCGTTCTGAGGAAACTTGCGGGTAGCCCGCGAAAACCCCAAAATGCATTATGGGTGTACACGTCTAATCACCGCCCATTCCCGGGGCACACCAACCAATGGAGTACACGCTGCCCCGGGACTATATAACACCGCCATCTTGGGCCCCGCGCGGTTCTCCTTCTTCCTTCTCTATCAACGGCTAAATAGCTTCGCAAATCTACAGTGGCGGGTAAGCTCTTTCGAATATGCTGAACTCTGAATTTCTAATGGGATCGTTTGCGGGCGCCATAATTGCTGCCCGCCTCCTTCTGGTCTCATGTATAGCTAATGACCAGAAGACATTAGATGTTCGGGACAGTTTATTTGAGCCAGAGCGGGACCAAAAATTAAGAGCTCGACCAAAACGGAGAAATGCATTTAAGAAAACAG
>CM052710.1:33027752-33054832 GCA_028551405.1 Uromys caudimaculatus | reverse complement strand
GAGACGCGTGCCTCACAGTTGTTTCATAGTATGGATATTTCATGGGAAGACTCTAGCGTCCTTAAGCATGTACTGTCTGATATGGCCTTAATATTTCATTACAAATACTTCTTTGCTGTCAGCTTTCTGCCAGCAGGTCCAGGTGAGAGGAGGGAACCCGGTCCAGCCAGGTCTGTCAGGGTCTGAGCGAGGAGGGTGAGTGTCGACGGCCCAAAAGAAACACACCAGGCTGGGAGTCTTGTCCAAGCAGGAACTCACTTTATTAAACTAGGCACTTGCTTATATAGAGAAGGCAAGGAGGTGGACACTTGGTTATGGGAAGAGATGATGTAGGAGGCGGGGAAGGGTGATGGAGGGGAAGGGGTAACTGACAGGGGCAGTGGCAAAGCTTCACATCAGAAATGGCGGGGCAGAGGCAGGGCCAAACAGGTCTTGCTGAGTCACCCCGATACGGAAGTGACTGAGAAAAGTCTCAAAACTCGAGCCAGGCTTAGACTCTCCCACAAGGCTGCAGAAACTCGAGCCAGGCTCAGGTTTGTCCTCAAGGCCCAAACCAGGGCCAAAATGGGGCCCAACACTTTGCAAAAGATATCAATACTTTTCCCTATGCAGATACCCAAGGCTACCAAAAATTCATAAAAATCAAATTTCTATTTAGCTCAAGAAAGCCAAGATTAAAGAGAATTGTGTGGCAATCCAATATGAAAATCATACCATTAGCTTCTGATAGCTATAACAGCCAGGCCTTCAAGTGATGTCACAGCAAGCAAGCACTTTGCACAGAGACATTTATAAGGAATCCTGAAAGAGTGAATACTTTGAATGTGCTTTATTATAAGCAGAAAACATGACAAAGCCGAATTTTAGAAAAAAAATGTGGAAATGGCTCTTTCTAAATAATTAATGTATTGAATATAAAGATCAAAAGAGGGGAAATAAAGCTTTAGGTAAACACAGAAGCTACCCAATTTCAAAACCCTGTAATAATAAAATGAACAGTAGGTTAAGAGGCCTATACAATTTAAGCTTTAGGTGGCTCTCCAGCGATTGAGTCATGAATCTACTCTTTACCTTTCATGAGCAAAGGCCTTTCTCCAACTAGCAGTTCATGGTGCATGGCTATGTGCTGCATATACTTTCAACCCTTGGACGAAGGCAATGCTAAATAACCACTCCACATGCATTAAACATTTGAGACAAACAATGATAATTTCTACTGCATATTTCAAGTTTGAAAAATAAACCAGCCGAAGACTTTTCCCTTTTGGTCTCTAAGAGATCTTTATTGTCAGCTGAACTGTCCACAGTTAGGGAAAGTATCTTAGAAGTCAGGGCACTGCAGATGCCTGGGTGACCTCAGTAATGACTGTGACTGACCATGTGCTAGGTATGCTTTTACATGACTTGTATTTCTTTTAATTTATTTACATCATTGTTTTGCCTGCATGCCTGTGAGAGTGTGTCAATACCCCTGGAATAGGAGTTACAGACAATTGTGAGCAGCCATGTAGTTGCTGGGAATTGAACCCAGGTCCTCTGGAAGAGCAGAGCCATCTCTCCTGCTCCCTTAAGGAACTTTCTATATTTCAATTTTAACTCAAAAAGCATCTTTTGTTATCACTAGTGAGAATGGTCTATCTCCTACTCTCAAAAGGCCAGTAGTTTATTTTTTGAATGATCACCTTGTTCAGAATGATGATCTGAGGAGACTCCTTGACCTGTTATTGTATTAAGAAGTTTAAACATTTTTGAAATACTGAAAACTTGTGGAACATCTCTGCGAGTATTTAGTAATATGCAGAGAGTTTTAGCCTTTGGAAAGAATAATGTAGGGGAAAAGATGGTGTGGTGGTTTGAATAGGAGTGGCCCTCGGGGAGTCACATGCCTGAATGCTTAGCCCATAGGGAGTGGCACTATTAGGAGGTGTGGTCTTACTGGAGGAGGTGTGCCGCTCTGGGGGCTGGCTTTGAGGTCTCCTATGCTCCAGCTATGCCAGTGTGGTACAGAGTCTCCTTCTGTCGCCTGTGGATCAAGATGTAGAACTCTCGGCTCTTCCAGCACCATGTCTGCCTACATGCTGCCATGTTTCCCACCATGATGACAATGGAGTGAACCTCTGAACCTGTAAACCAGTCCCAATTAAATGTTGTCCTTTATAGGAGTTGCTGTGGTCACGATGTTACTTCCAGAAATAAAACCCAAACTAAGACTAATGGTATTTGTGATTAAGTTGGACACCTGACTATAAAATGATTTGCTTGATGTTTTCATGTAGTTTAATGATTCTTCTAAAGGCAATGTCAAGCTGGGTGTAATACAGCACACTGGGAGGTGAACACAGGAGGACTGGGAATTCAAGACCAGAGTAGAATATATGAAACCCTGTCTCAAAACCAAAACCAAAGCACCCAACCAAACAATAAAAACGGGGGTGGGGGAACTCCAAAGATATAAAAAACACTTTTAACTGTATCAATTAAAATAAATACTCAGCTTCCTAAGTTATTGCACATACTTAACATTCCTAGAATGTAGATAAGTCATCTGACCTTTTCCACATAATGACACACTTTATTGCAAGTATTTTGGAACAAAAACTGACTCAGAAAAAAAATACCAACAGGTTTCCTTTAAACCGCCTAAAGAGATTTGCAAGCCTTTATAGTATTAAAGTCTGTATTTTATAAATGAAACCAATTCCGTGAAAGGCATGGTATTGCACTATCAATAGCAAGTCAGAGGTACAGCCAGGAACAGAGGCTGTGTTTTCGACTTCTACCACAAACTTGTTCCAGGACCAGACTACTACTATCTAAGATTTAAGATTCATAACAGGAAAAATAGTTTCTCTTTCTCAAAACAATGTAGAAATCACCTTCTGAATCCAGAGAGACATCCCTTACTTGGTAAGCGGTAAATTGAAATTTCATGTATCAAATCTAAATGCTATTAAAAATGAAAGCAAACACGTGTATACTTAATAATTCACTGACTCAAATGAACATAGCACTATAATTACTGGGAATTTTGACTTGATAATTAACCACGAAGAGTAGTTGAACAGCTTATAAAATTTCAGTTTAGTCTGGAGACAGCTTAAAGCTAGAACCCCTGCTTAGCATACAAAGCCCTGGGCTTGATCTCCAGACACACACACACACACACACACACACACACACACACACACACACACACACACACTGTAGGATATTTAATCACATTTGAACCCTCAGATTGCGTTATTTACTGAAGAGCCCTATTTTTAATTGTGGTGTGGCTCAGCACTTAGCACATACCTTTAATTCCTCTGGCTAGAATACAGACATGGCCTTAGCACAGACCTTTAGTCACAAATAATGAAAGTCAGTTTGTAGAAGGAAGCACCCATGTTTGAAAGTGATATCTAATTGGGTGGCAGACAAAGTTATGAACTAGAGAAAAATCTGACAGAATAGGATATGCAGAACTCTCATGAGAGAAGAAAGGGAAACGACTTTCCAGAGCAGTGCGGAGAGGAAGCAGCAGCCAGGCAGTTTTACGGGGAGAGTTTTATAGAGACAGGTTGAAGAAAGAACAAACTAGACACAGGTGAAGATAGAACGAGCTAGAAAATGAGGAGCCAGAAGATCAGAACATATTGCCAAAGTTAATATGAGGCCAAGCAGAGCAATTCAGGAGAGAGAGAGAGAGAGAGAGAGAGAGAGAGAGAGAGAGAGAGAGAGAGAGAGAGAGAGAGAGAGAGAGAGAAGCCTTGATTAAATCAGTCAGCTTGGAGAGGAGTTTGAGCCAGAACAGCTGAGTTGATCTGGCCAGCCGGAGCTCAGAAAGAGCTAGGAAGGGTGGGCTTACACAGCAGTAAGCCTCAGAGGCTGAAAACATTCTAGGCCTAGAGCAGATTGTATGGAAGCTAAACGTTTCCAGGACTAGGCCTAGGTTAACAGTTGGAGGCTATAAGCCTCCGAGACAACAATTACGACAGGAGACTAAAAGTTACATTTACACACACACAGCACACTCTCAATTCAAATCATCATAAAAAGTCTAAATGTCCGCTCTCTGGGAGGAGGGGATCAGTGCAGCTCCGACAGGTCAGAGATGACCGTCTTTCATAAACATTTTTGACCAGACATAGTTTCACTCTCTCACACACACACTCAAAATTCACAGTAGATTCTTGTTCTTTAAGGGTCTGTTTTATATGTATGAGTGTGTGTGTATGTGTGTGTATGTGTGTGTGTGTGTATGTCTGTATATGCAAAATTTACTTATTTATTAAATGTACATACCAAATGTTCTTTTCTTTTTCGGTTTTTCAAGACAGAGTTTCTTTGTGTAGTCCTGGCTGTCTTGGAATTTACTATGTAGACCAGGATGGCCTGGAAATCATAGAGATCTGCCTGCCTTTGCCCCTTGAGTGCTAGCATTAAAGGCATGTGCCACCCCCACCTGGCAAGTTTTCTGTCTTAATAGTTATAGAATTAAAACTTTATACTAGAATGTATGTGTCTTAGTCAGGGTTTCTATTCCTGCACAAACATCATGACCAAGAAGCAAGTTGGGGAGGAAAGGGTTTATTCAGCTTACACTTCCACACTGCTGTTCATCACCAAAGGAAGTCAGAACTGGAACTCAAGCAGGTCAGGAAGCAGGAACTGATGCAGAGGCCATGGAGGGATGTTACTTACTGGCTTACTTCCCCTGGCTTGCTCAGCTTGCTCTCTTATAGAACCCAAGACTACCAGCCCAGGGATGGCACAAGGGCCCTCACTAATTGAGAAAATGCCTTACAGCTGAATCTCATGGAGGCATTTCCTCAAGGGAGGCTCCTTTCTCTGTGATAACTCAGGCTTGTGTCAAGTTAACACACAAAACCAGCCAGTACAGTTTGTCTTTGGTACTGTTAGGATCTGTGTATTATTTATTTATTTGTATATGGAGGCCAGAGTTTGAGGCATATCACTTTCTATAAGGAATGTAAAGTAAAATAATTAGAACTGATATTTGGAATATTCCAAATGGTATTCTATAACTGCACATAATTTTGTTTCTGATATTTTAGTCTTAGCAAACAAACAAAAACCCCAATTTCAATTAAATATGCATGTTCTTCCCTTTAACTTTTCTAATAAACCAGTTTTAAACTTTTTTTTCTTTTGACTTTAAAACAGGGTTTCATTCCACAGCCCTGGCTGGCCGTAAACCTGTCTTCCTCGTGCTGGAATAGCTGTGTGCTCGATGCCTGATCTAAGGAAGGTTAATGAAATAGCAAATTTTTAAAAAACATAGCCTGTGAATTAAAATACACAGTGACATATAGCTAAAGTGTGGCAAGATTTAACTGAGATTAATCTCTGTGTATCGGTATGAAAACACATTAAGTGAACTTCAAAATATGAGTGATTGTGTGAGACTGGAAGTGTCCCAGGAAACTAAGTATTAGAGGAAAGTACTTTGTATAGATTACTTAAAACTCTAGAATAAAACTTGTAGTTCTGAACACAACATACTTAAAATCTGATAATGAATTAAAATGAAAAAATATATCTAAAAATTAAAATTATAACACTTACTCAGTGTACAAATTATTATTTACACAACAAGGCTTAACAAAAGTCTGAGAGCATTACCTATCACCGGGGAGTCCTCCCCTACCGCCTACAGGCCCTTATGTCTATTTATGAGTTTCCCCAGCTCCAATTCACTTATAAAAGTTGTCAGCTCTGCTCTCTTCCACTGGTGTGACTCCATTCATGTGTGTCTATGCAACCTTCGACTTTCATTTCTGTCCAAATCCAGTTACAGTTTCAAAAAGTTCTTCAGCTGAAAAACAATCTGAATTATTACTGGATCTATCAGTTTCAACTAGTTCACTGTTTTCTTCATCTGTATTGACAGGATCAAAAAGCTCAGGTGTGAAACACACAGAGTCGTCATCTACTTCTGATTCGACAGCTTTATTTGAGCCGCAACTGTTGGCTTCTTCAGTTACTGGAGACAATTCAGTGTCCGGGTGTGGGTCTTTCTCAGAGCAGAACATCTGTTTGGAATGGTTCTTAGCAGGAGTAGTGTCAACCTTCACTGATGAAATTATGACTTCTGACTGAGGGCACGGTGCCAATGATGTGTTTGCTATTTCATTTGAGGACACACATTTACCTGTGAGTGGCAAAGAAGTTTTATTGACGGTGGAAGAACCAGATGACTTGAGCACAGGTGTGCGATTTTTTACTTTACTTGTGAAATGCTGTCTCAGAGAATTAAAGATAGGCCAGTTGACTGGCTCTGTTTGCTTTCCAAAAGTTGGGCTTGAAGATCGGGAAATCTCATTTTTTTCTGTTTTCATTGTCTGAACATACTCTTCTCTTAGTCCTGGATCACCTAAGAATACAAAAACTTAAATTGTCAACTCTGCTGCTAGGTAACATTGTTATTTTAAAGTGCTTTATTTCATTTTATTTTTGTTTGAGACAGGCTCACTATGTAGCTCTGGCCATCCTGGAACTTGCTCTGTAGACAAGGCTGGCCTTGAACTCGTAGAGATCTACCTGTCCCTGCCTCCCAAGTGCTGGGATTAAAGGTGTGTACCACCCACACCAGGTCCAAAGTGTTTTTTATTAGAAATATTTTTTAATAGCAGCAGTTCAGTACCTGCCACCACTTTCATCTTAGAATTTAAAGGAGAGAATGTTATCCCTGAGGAGAACAGTAGATCTCCAGTATTTCCTATCCTGAGTTATAATGCTATTTGCAAATGATCATATAAACACAAGGGGACCACAATGTTGCACAAGAAGAGGAAGGATAAAAAGGAAGAGGAAGATGACCCCTTGGAGGACGAATAGGCCCTGCCTGGAAAGCTCTACGGTGTAGAGCAATGCTCTCGCATGGGCCAGACCCCAGCACTGAAGGGGGTAAAAGAAAAAGGAGAAATCTGCCTCAAAAATCCTCTACTTAGTGACCAAGAAAACCTGTCCAAGGCTAACCTTCTTATTTAAAAAGTAAGGACACTGACACTTGTAAAGCTATGTGTGCTATTTGTCAAATTATAGAGCTGGTCAGCATGTAAGACCAGAAGTGGACCTTAGGTTTCCCGACTACCACTATAACAGCCTGGAAGTCATTCTGACACTTATTAAAGGCATATAGCACAGAGTATTTGAATAAGTATGCTAAGCTACACTGATATACAAATTAAAATTATATCCAGTCACCAGAATCTGGCAGGTTTTGATTTTTTTTCCTGTTACAGGTCAGATAGCAAATATTTTAGGTTTTGTGGTCCATATTTTGTCTGCTTCAACTGTTGAAGTAGGTAGGCTATTCTGGGATTAAAATACAGTTACTTAACTTTGTTGTTGTTGTTGTTGTTTGTATTATGTAAAAGCAAATGAATAGTTGCATTAAACTTCAAACATAACACAAACCAATAGGATGGGCCAGGATTCACCAATCCCTGAGAGAGACCATGATTTTTCATACTTTATAACATTATTTTTATCATTTAGAACAAATGACTCACACCTCAGGTTCAAATATGGGGCAATCATAAATGGGAGGCTTGCTGCAGCTAAAGCTGGCTGGCCTTGAATTCTTTTTCTTTTTAAAATTTAATACTTTCATATTACTGTTACTTCTATCTAAAATTTTACATTTATTTCTTGTTTATATGGCGTTGGAGAAACACACACCAAGGCATGCGTGTGGAGCTCATAGGACAGTTTGCAAGAGTAGGTGTATTCTTTCTGGATTTTAGGGATCATACGCAAGCACCTTTATCTGCTAAGCCATCTCTCCAGTCCTGGCCTGGAATTTCTAGTTCTCTTACCTCAGCCTCCAGCAAGTTGAGATTATCAGGATAACAGGTATGTACCATGATACCAATTTAGCTCAATTTTTATAAAGCCTTTTATAATGCCTACCATTTGTAGAGTATTTTACAATGCTATGATATTTATTATTTGAATTTTACAATCCAGCAGAGGGACAAGTAGGTGGGTTATTCTATTATAACTTAAAGGGTTAAATAGCATTCACAATCTCGTTAGATAAGTGGCAAAGCCAATGGAAACCACAAAATACAGTTTGGTATCCTAACAAAAAGTCTGTTCTCATTCAGATATACCTAGTATTACTTTATGAACACTTCATGTCATAAGCCAGTATATTTCAGGAAATTAATGTACACCTAAATCATTATCACTCCACTGTTACACAATGAAAGATTGTTCTGTCTACTGTAAATGGGCAGAATTCAATCAACATACTTTTCTTCCTTCTGGAAATGCCATGACTTGGCACTGAGGGGTTTTTAGCAGCCACCTGGGGATATTGCAGCTCCTGGACACACACTTTTACTTCTTCTTCCATAGAATTTTCTGGCAACTGATGACTTGCTTCTGACACACTTATAATAGTGCTATTCTCCAAACAGGACACTTCCAGAGTAGACTCATTGTCTTTTGTACATTTTCCGTCTTTTTTGGATCTATTATTAACTTTCTGGTGTCTTCTGGAGAACTCAGTTAGGGACTCCAGGGCACTTGCAAAGGTTGAGTGGTGCTGAATCTGCTGCCTCACCCATTTAGAAAGTCCTGAAACAGTGGATCCAAGGGAGAAACTGGTTACTCAGTTACCAAAATATTCATGTAGTAAAGACTAACTTTACTTTTTCTAGTGAAACAACCTAATTTACATTTCAACATATGGAATAGTTTTCAATCTTTTAATATTATATTTTTCAAGTACATGAGTTATGAAGGGATTATGGCCTGAAAAATAAATCATCAGTTTCAAAATACTGAAAGTTGAAAATGCAGGCAGTGTTCCTAAGCCACACAGTCAGAGCTTAACCACAAGTGCACTGCAGAGCACCAGCTGTTTGCTGCTGTGATCAAGGGAGACACAGGGAGCTGCAGCTCATTGCTGGTGCTGGCATCTCAGGACACACTGATCACCAGCCAGGAAAAGGGCAAAGCATGCTGAAGTGCATTTTCTTCTGAATGTGTGTTGCTTTCACAGTACTGCAAAGTTGTATCACTGTGAGTTGGGAATGTCTATATCGCTCAGGTGAGAATAGCAGGGGAAAATGAAAAATTTAGTTTTATCCAAATTGGGCCAGCAGTATGACTCCGTGGTGTAAGTCCTGAGCAAGTCTGGTGACCTGAGCTCAACCCCTGGAGCCGTGTAAAGGTGGAAGAGAACCGGCTCTACCAAGCTGTCCCCTGGCATCTACACATTAGCATGGCACCCTCACTAACACTACAGCATGTGTGCTCTTAGACAGTGATAAGGAATAAAATAAAAGTCAGCCCCCTCAGAATCTGCCTATCAATACCACAGGGAACGAAGTCGTAAGTAACAGACTTTCCATGCCATCAAAACTTAGTTCCTTTTCTAAAAGTGAACCCCAGAATCCAGTCTCAAAGGTTTTCTTTGTCCTTTCTTCCACTCACCCCTTAAACTACTGTAGAAGTGAAGAAGTAACACTATCTGGGAAAATCCTGTCTCTGCACACTGTTATTTATTTATATAATAGTGAGTGAAAGAGATATGACTTGATCAGGGACATGTTATAATGGTATATGAAACTGTAAAGTGAACCATATTAAGAGCTTAAGTTGTTTTGTAGTATGATTCGTTTTACATCAAAATAAAAAATTTTGGATTTAAAAAATACCTGGATTAACATAAAATAAATGGTCCTTGGATAATGTTGCAAAAAAAAAAAAATGGCACTCTCTTTTGTAACAATTAGGCTTCTAAAAATCAATCTATCTATCTATCTACCTACCTACCTCTATCTATCTATCTATCTATCTATCTATCTATCTATCTATCTATCTATCTACCTACCTACCTCTATCTATCTATCTATCTATCTATCTATCTATCTATCTATCTATCTATCTATCTACCTACCTACCTACCTGTCTGTCTATCTATCTATCTACCTACCTACCTCTATCTATCTACCTATCTATCTATCTATCTATCTATCTATCTATCTATCTATCTACCTACCTACCTGCCTACCTATCTGTCTATGCACATGTGGATATTCACATGTGAATGTGGCTAGTGTGCTCATGAAGGTCTGGGGCCGATGTTGGGAGGTGTCCTGTATCACTGTCTGCCTTATTTTTTCAGACAAGGTCTCTCCTCACCGAACCTAGAGATCACAGTTTTGGCTACACTGGTTGGCCGAGCAAGTCCCGAAGATCTGCTTGTCCCCTTCCCTGCCTTGTATCACAGATGTATGCAACTGAAACTGGCTTTTACACGTGTGCTGCGCATCTGCACTCAGGTCCGCAGGCTTGAACAGCCAGCATCTTACCCACTGAGCCATCTCCCAGGCCCTGCAGCAAACTGCTTTAAAAGTCACCAAGGCATTATAAACTTTAGGAAGATAAAACAAGGCTCCATGTAACCTAAGTTACGATATTATAATCCCAAGTATGTTTCTTTCTTTTTAAAAATGATTTATTTATTTATGTATATGAGTGCTCTGTCTTCCTGTATGTCTGAATGACAGAAGAGGGCATCAGATCCCATTCTAGATGGTTGTGAGTGACTATGTGGTTGCAGGGAATTTAACTCAAGGACCTCTGGAAGAGCAACCAGTGCTCTTAACAACTGAGCCATCTCTCTGGTCCCTATGTATATTTCTTTTGTGTTCTTATAATAGAAATTTTCTGAGTTGTCTATTTATGAAAACGGAATTTAAAAAAAAATTCCATTAAGGTAAATTTATTCATCATGTTAATATTACTAAAGTATGAAAACACTTTATAATTTATGAATGTCTAAAAAAGAAATTAAAATAATCCAAAAAGTGGGAAATATTTGATTCTAAAACATTAACAAATCTGAGCTATGAAATAAAAATATATTTTTAAAAAAGCACTAATATTAACTTTATTTTGAAATAATGATATAAAATGAAAATGTGAAATTCTCTGAAACTGGAAAATTTTAGTACTATAGTTTCTTCACTTTGATCTTTTTATAATCAAAGAAAGTCTTTTCAGCAAAGATGTCTTTGCCGGCCTCTCAACACTTGCAGGGTCTGAGCTCCACCTGCTGACTAAACACTAGTACTTTGTGTTTCTGTTCTTACTGCTTAGTCTTCGGTGCTGCTTTGTTTAAGACCCAAAAAAGTAGGAGAAAAAGCCCTAAAAGCAGCCCAGCTCCTTGACAGCAAGCACATTTCTGGTATTGACTGAATGGGCTGTCACTGTTGAGGAAAGCCATAGGCATGCAATGTCTGTTAAATAACCAGCCACTCACCTGCCCACCCGCACCGTACCTCCTTTTAGGAAATACTGGCTCTGATTAACATGAACTGCAGTTTGTGTGTATGTGTAGGTATACGTATATGCACAGCTGCATGTATGCCTATGTGTGGACACTGGAGCTTGTTCTCCATTTTATTTTTTGAGACAAGGTCTCTCCCTGAATCAGAAGCTTGCCAGTTTGGCTATATTGCCTGGCCAGCAAGCGCTAGCAGGCTGTAGCAATCTGCCTGCCTCCTTCTCTGCAGCACAGGAGTTACAGAAGTGTTCCCCTGCATCAGGCTTTTAGGTGGGTGCTGGAGACCTAAACTCTGGTGCTAAAGTATGCATTAGAAGTACTTACCAACTGAGCCATCTCCCTAGCCCTTTAAGTAAACTTTAGAAGAATGGAAACATATTTAAAGAAACAAGCAAATAAATATAATAGATAGCTTGGAAATCAATTAATCAAGCAGCCAAAAGAGATGTACTTACATAAGTGAAAAAATTTAGTATTTTTTGAAAAATTCATTTTTGAGGAAGAATCTTTTCTTTGACAATGGTAAACAAAATATTACTGCATTATTAAATTATATATCACATTCTATAAAACTGAAAAATAATAATTGGTTTAATAGCTGATGACTATAAAAATTCTCATTCATAAGGAATTTTTACAAACATGCGAATTCCAAGATTAGTTTTCCAGTTAGTGGGAATTGTTTATGTTTGATCTCGTGATTCAAATGCTCATTCCAACTATTAATCTTGAAAAATGAAGCTATAGAGGTCTGGCGAGATGGTTCAGTCAATACAGTGCTTCTTGACAAATGTGGAGACCTAAATGTGGTCCCCAGAACTCCTATAAAAAAGCTGGGTGCGATGGCACACACTTGTAATCCCAGTGTCGAGGAAGTGGAAACAGGCAGATCCCTAGGACTCGCTGGCTGGCTAGCCTAGCCTAATGAGCAAGCCCCAGGCCAGTGAAATCCTGTTTCAAAAACCAAGCTGACGGCTTCTGAGTGACCCCAGCTGAGGCTGACATCCACACACGTGCACACACATGCACTTGTATCCCCATGTACACACATGCACACACTCACATACACAAGTAATAAAAACAGAAGTCATAAAATACAAAAGATTTATGATGGCAGAACAGGAAACCCCAGATCCCACGTTCCTCCTATAGAAACATGGATTCAATATTTCACGGACTAAATCCCTTTATGAGAAATCCAGAAACAAGTTAAAAAGTTCTGGAACCCAGGCTAGTGTAAAACCAGCTGCATCAACACAAGCAGGAAAAAGTGTGGAACCTTCTCACCATGGTCCCTATCTTGGAACAGAGCCATGAGACTAGGAGTGACGTCCCTAGAAAAAAGACTGGACTAGCCCAAGTTCTGAAGCATTTGCTTCTGTTCTGTCTGTCTTGAAATGCTGACATGAACAGGCAGACTCATGCCTAGAGACAACTCAGAACAAAAGGGCTGGCAGCAGGCTGTTGCTCCAGAACGACAGTACAGGAGACAGGCTGGTGTAGTCCAGCAGTACCTCAGGAAAAAGACTAGTGTATCAGGGATGTTGGCTTTTCAAAGAACTGCCTAGGACTAGGATTGTCTTAGTCATTAGGGAGCACAGATATTATATAACACAGAGGCCACTGAGAACAAAGGAGTTGGCTGGGGAGCACGCTGCTGCTTAAGAGGCCTCACAACACAAGAGGCAGACAAGCATGTACAAGAGGTTCTGATATCCAGGGAGATGAAAAGGGCAAAGAAAGAAACTAGTCATCTGATCAGGTATCCACACAGGCAAGTCCAGAGAAAACAGACCCAAAGAAAAGATCCAAGGGGTTCCCAGATGCCTAGCAGGGCTGATGAGTGGAGAAAGTCTTTCTGTGTGAGGCTGGTGTAGCAGGAACTGAGAGGTGACTGTTTGAACAAGTGTGTAGAGACCAGGACAGCATTACAGAGACACACGGGACACAGCTCCATCACAGGCGCAAGCTGACTGGAAAGGCGGAGGGCAGGAGGGGGAGGGAGTAAGAGAGCAGATGAGAATTAATCATCACAGAGTAAAGACTAAAAAAACAAAACAAACAAACAAACCAAACACCCCAAATTCTGGAGCAGAAATGTTCATTCACTAAAGGGCTCACCCTCAGATTTGATCAGGCAGAGGATAAACCTTAGCACATTATAAGATCATCTGAAATTACATAGTTAGAGAAGCAAAAATGAGAGGAAAAAAAAAAGCCTAAGGAAGTTATGGGGCAACCACTAAGCAGGACAGAGTATGTATTTTGGGGCTCCTGGAAAAGGTGCGTCAGTTAGAAAGTTTATTTATAGAAAGGTGAAAGGGTCAGGAATTTGAGTCTAACCTTGACTACAAGTTTAAAGCTAGTCTAAACTGTGTGAAGCCCTCAAAACAAAGCAAAACAAAACAAAACAAAACACAGGTACATGCCTTTAATTAGAGCATTCTGGATGTAGAGGTAAGTAGATTTCTAAATCTGAGGTCAGCCTGGTCTACATAGTGAGTTCTGGGCCAGCTAGGGCTGTAGAATAAGAGCCTGTCTCAAAACAACAAAAACAAAACAAAAAGTTTAGAGATGCGAAATGGCTTCCTGCTTGTAATGCCAGTACTTGAAAAATCAAGGGAGACAAACTGTCACAAGTCCAGGACTGCCTTGGAGTACATACTGAGTTCTAGGCTAGCTTGGTACACAGAGTAAGGCTCTCTCTTAAAAGAAGAAATAAAATAAAATAAAATAAAATAAAATAAAATAAAATAAAGATAATCAAATTGTCTAAGGACAAAGCAAAAGAAAATTTAAAAGCAGCAAGAGAAAAGCAAGTAAACTTCCAAAGACTGTCTGGATTTCCCAGGAGAAAGCTCACAGGCTACAAAAGGTTGAGATGATACATTCAAAGTGCTGGAAAGAAAAGCCCCAACCACTGACTAGGAATGCTGTATCTGACAAAACTGTCCATCAAACTGCAGGTGAGATAAATACTTTCCCAGATTAACAAAGGCTGAAGGAGTTCACCACTAGATCTTCTTCATAACTGGTAAAGGGAACACAGTTGTGCATGAAAGTGCAGCTTGCCAATGAAGGTAATGTAGAAAAGTTAGCAAATACTTAAGCAATGACACCTCCTCCCCCATTTCCAGTGCTGGGGATTGAACCCAGGACCCATTTATGCTAGGCAAGTAGTTGACCACTGAGCTACATCCAAGCATCACAAATCACTTAATTTTGACACAGAATCTAAAAGATAAAAGTATAAAAAATAATTAGTATAAAGTATGTAGATAGATACATAATTTTAAAAGGGGTAATTTGCTTGTTTTTTGTTTGTTTCTTTTCCCTTTCTCAAGACAGCTTCTCTGTGTAGCCCTGACTGTCCTGGATCTCACTCAGTAGAGTAGGCTAGCCTCGAACTCAGAGATCCTCCTGTCTTTTTCCTGAATGCCGAGATTAAAGGCGTGCCCCACCACTGACCAGCTAAAAGGGGTAATTTTCAACTTTAACATAAACATTGGTGAAAGGAAAGTAAATTTTGGGGCTGGGGAGATGGCTCAGTGAGTAGACGCACTTATACAACGGTGAGGAACTTGGGAGGCAGAGACAGAGCAATCCCCTGGAGTCCTTGGTCCAGCTAAACTGGTGTACACAGTGGGATAACAGAGACTTGCTTCAAATAAGGTAGAAGTGAGGACAGATATCCTAGGGTGATTCCACCCTCTACACATGCATGGCACGTGAGTGCTCACATTCACAGGAACACATCACCCCTCCAAACATACTGTACACACATACACGCACACAAATCAAATGTTTAGTAAAGACGCAAGTGTTGTGTAGCATTTTCCTCAGAGATAAAACCTTCCATCTTAAGAGGGAGGCTCATTAACATACGGAATGCTCTAAAGCAGAGGTTCTCAGCCTTCCAAATGTTATCACCTTTAATACAGTTCTTCATGGTGTGCTGACCCCCAACATAAAAATACTTTCATTGCTATTGTTATAATTTGTAAATACCTGATGTGCAGGGTTATCTGATATGTGACCCCTGTAAAAGGGTCTTTGGACCCCAAAGTGTCTCATGAGTTGAGAACTGCTGTTTTAAAGGGAGGTGAAACATTTCTACCCACTCTAGAAACAAACAGCTCAAAGGCTTCCGGAAGTTCCTGAAACTGACTGGATATATCAGCTTCCTCCTTCACTAAGTGTATATAAGCAGTAAGAACTGCTAAAAAATACTCAGACCAGCCAAGCTGCCCGGAAGGGGCAGAGACCGGCTGAGCTGCCCAAAGAGGCAGATTACAGCCAATCTGCTTAGAAGAGGTTCAGAACAACTGAGCCACCTGGAAAAGGCATTGTCCAGTCTGTTGAGCTGCCTGCAGGTCGAGCAGCTGGTTTCAGCCTTTGTAAGCTGTCACCCATGCAGGGGTGGGCTTTTGGTGAGATAGCTGTCTTTGGGTCATTCCCTTTCCAGTAAATAACGTAAGTAAACTCAATGGCTCACTAGGTTGGGCTTTGTTAGTGTCTTACTTTGGTCTATAGTTGGTTCTCTATCTGGGGTGAGTAGATGTTTGTTCATGTATTCCTAAGAATAGTGTCACACAACAGCAGGATACGTAATTAACATACAAAAACCTGTAGCTTTTCCTTATGCCAGTAACAGGCATGCTATAAGCCTGGTACACCAAGGACAGAGGCAGAAAGACAAGAATTTCAGGCCAGCTTAAATTATATATAGTAAATTCTAGGCCAGTCTGAGTTACATAGCAAGATCCTATCTCAAACAAACAAGCAAGCAAACAAACAAAAAACCCAAAATAAAATAAAGATGCCCAGACGAGGACCAATGGTACACACCTATAATCACAGCATTGAGGAGGTTCAGGCAAGAGAAACTCATTAAGTCAGGCCAGCTTTGGCTCCCTAACAAGGCATTGTCTCAAAAAACTGTTAGGGTCTAGGAGTCATCCCACAAACCACATGGTCTCAGTCAGACAGGGATGGTTTATTGAACACGTACCTAAAGACTGATCCACCAGGGCAATAGCTCAGGCTCAAAAGCTCAGAGCTTGCGCTGGACATTTCTCAGGGCCAGCTTATAAAGGCTAAAACTGCAAAACCCACAATGAGCACATATGCAGGTGCCTGGTGGTTGGCCCTGATCCAAGCTATTTTCGACATAATAGTTCCCATTGACGTTTAATTTGATGGGTCCTATGTGAAGCTTATGGTTGTAGAATTTCTTAAGATTAACAAACCTCCTAACATACAGAACAGAACAGGATGTGTGGTCAGCATGACCCTGCTCTGAGTCAAGTTATTTTCTGCATCAATGACTAGCAGGCATAGGACAGAAACACTATGAAATAGCTGGCAGGCATGGAACAAAATGGCTACAGCTGGGCTGGGCTGAGGGGTGGGGTGCTGCAACACAAACCAAGGAAAAGATGCTGGGAAAGCAGGACATGCACATGCAAACAAATGAATAAGATCTTTAGTCTTTTTTTTTTTTTCCTTGGGGGGGGTGTCGGGGGGTTCGAGACAGGGTTTCTGGGTAGCCCTGGCTGTCCTGGAACTCCCTTTGTAGATTAGGCTGTTCTTGAACCACAGAGACCCTCCTGCCTCTGCCTCCCTAGTTCTGGGATTAAAGGTGTGCACCACTACTGGATCTTTGTTCTTAACCACTCACAAAAATTTACTTAAAATATATTCTGAATTAAGCCTAAGCCCGATACTGTAAAACTCACAGGAGAAAAAGAAGAAATCTTCAAAATATTGCTCTTCATAGATGTCTGTTGATCTAGAGCTTACATAGGATCCAGGGACTTCATTCTTAAATATAATAGAGAAGTGTCGCCAGGCAGTGGTGGTGCACGCCTTTAATCCCAGCACTTGGGAGGCAGAGGTAGGTAGATTTCTGAGTTCAAGGCCAGCCTGGTCTACAGAGTGAGTTCAAGGACAACCAGGGCTACACAGAGAAACCCTGTCTCGAAAAAACCAAAACAAACAAAAAAAAGTGTCCACCTGCCCATGTTTGCTGTAGTCCCCAGTGTGCCACAGGTAGAAGTAACCGACATGCCCACTTAGAGATGGACAGAGAATACACCCTGCGCACACGGTACTATGCAGCCAGGGACAATAAAGAAGTCCTTTTGGATACTTCAAGATGGAGGAACCTTGAGGATGGTGTACTAAGTGAAACGCGATAGTCACAGAAGCACAAATACTGCAGGACTGAACTTTACACAAGCCACTGAAGTTGCTGAACTCAAAGGAGAAATGGTGGTTGCAACTGTATCGGGGAGGGTAAAATGAGGTACTGATGGCTCTATCAGTGTAAAGTTTCAGGTAGTAAGATTACAAGTTCTACAGATTTTATGTACAATATTATTTACAGTTAGTATTATATTACAGACAATATGTATTACACAAATAAGCAGATCTCATGTAGCTTTTTCCTTTTAAAACCACTAAGGAAAAATAAAGCCTCTTAGTAATTTTTACTTTAAACTGAAATTCTTACCCGATATATAGCGGTTTGGGTTGTTACCGAAGCGATCATCCACTAGAATAAGAGCTCCCCAGTCATTTTTGTGTCGAATACATCTACAAAAAAGAGGAAAATAAAATGTGTATAAAATACTGAAAATAAAGCCAGGTTTCTGGAGATAAAATTAAGACAATTAATTAATTAAGAAAATGGTGCATCAGCTGTGTCACTGTAATCAGTTCGGTCTGCTAAGTCATCTGGTCACTCAACTGGTTTCAGTATTAAAAGTAGGATGACATTTCTGCCTGCCAGGCTCTCTTCTCACTCTTTGTCGTTTGAGGTTTTTACTCCTTCACTGAGATGAGATTTTGAGAGAATGAAGATAATAAGTGTTTAACTTCTACAGTTAAAAACTTTTGATTTTGTATGACATTCTTCTTTCACATGGTCATACATTCCAGGTTCCAGGACAGCAGATCATACAGCACACGGCAGGGCAGGAAGAAGTTCATACTGTCACCACTACAGAAGAGTGGTGACAATCCAACAGGAAGCCAGGGAAGTCTATTTTGGGTTCACTTTATGTCTAAAGTGGTTTTTGGTAGAGGTATTTAAGTTAACAAAACATTTAAGAGAAAGAAGATTTCACTTTTTCCATTGTTTTCATACTGCCTTGCTCAAATGAATCATGACCACTTGAGAAATGGTATTATACTTTAAGTGAAGCAGACTAGGGAGAAAACACTTACTTGTGACTTGGTGTTAAACCATCTGGTATATTTCAGAAGGCTACTGTTATATTTCACAGACTTTATTACTCCAGATAATTATAATGTCCACTGTAGCATTTAAAAAAAGGTAACAAGAAGGGGTTGAGGAGATAACTCAGTTGGGAAAATGCTAATTAATGGGGCAAGCATGAGAACCTAAGTTGAGATGCCCAGTACCTACATAAAAGCCAGGATGGTAGCACACTCTTATAACCCCAGGGCTGGGTTGGGGGGTGGGGGGTGGGCAGAGCCAAGAACATCCTGGAGTTCTCTGGTTAGTAGTTCTAAATAACTCTAAGTTATGCTCCAAATTCAGTGAGAGACTCCTATCCAAAAGATGCAGGAGAGTGACAGAGGTAGACACCCAGTGTCAACCTTTGCTTCCACATGGGCACATACCCCACACTCCTTTCCCATGTGACACACGGCATTAACACAGTTGGTTTCTGTTTACTTCAGTTTTTCTATATGTGTCTCATACGAGTGCGTCAAATTATAAACACTGTTATATTAATTAGCACACATGAGCTTTATCAAATGATATCAAACATTCATTTGGCTATTTTTTCATTAAAAAACCTTCATTATTAAAGGTATATGCTCTTTGTGAAAAACTGCCATCTGCTGAAAGTGTCCCTGAAAATTAATAAAATGACAATTAATAAGATACCAAAGGCACAGTATTGTATGTGGATATTTCAAATGCATGACTTTTGTGGTACTTTGCAGACCAGTGGTGAAGCAGCAAACCTTACATTTTCATCATGTGCAAAGCAAATCTGAAGCATCCATGTCACACAGACACAGGAGGCTGCTGAGAATGCAAGTGTGACCATATGTTGGGAAAGGGACACAAATACATAAACTAGCTATAACCTGATGATGAGCTATACGCTACAGCAGGAATCACATACACAATCTCATGTGCTTGCTAGGGTATAAATAACTCCAGGGGAAGAAATAGAGGCACCCACACAGGACACGACTTCAACGGTTACTATGCCACATGGACAGCATGGAAGTGTATGTGTCAAGGCAGAAAGTCATGCCAGAATATGATAGGTTTAATAGTAATATATTTATATTTAATGGTGAAAAATGTCAGAGGATAGAGGAAGGGAATATGGATGAAAAAGCAAGTGTGTAGTTTCAGAAGTGCAGATGGGGCTAATATGTGAAGGACCACTTAATAACTATGTGAGCTCAGCAATGTAATTTAGGGTCAGATTAAAGTTTGAAAATAAACCAAGAAAATTAAATTACAAAGTTCCAACCTGCACTGTTATTAGTGTTATCAACTGAAGAACCAAATGTGATAATATGTACAAAGAGTTTATAAATCATAAAGAATGCAAATGGAACTTGGACTTCACAAGTTTTCTTGAAGCTCAGGTGTTATTTATATTAAAGTAAAAGAAAATCAGTGGAGGTAAGAACACCTATTTCTATAAAAATAAGTATAACAAGTGAGAATCAAGAATCTTAAAATCTATATTCAAGCTTTCCTAAAGACTATTAGCTGAATATTGTAAATTCAAACAAAACCAGGCAGTCATCAGGAAGAGAAAACAAGATCCTTCAAGAAAAACACGCAGTGTGATTGGGTGCCAAGGAAACGGACCATCCAGATAGGACGGGCAGCCATGGAGCAGCTTCAGAAGGAAACGGACTGTCCAGATAGTTCGGGCAGCCATGGAGCAGCTTCAGAAGGAAACGGACTGTCCAGATAGGACGGGCAGCCATGGAGCAGCTTCACAATGTAACTGGGTTAGAAGAGAAGACACAAAGTCCTGACATTGTGAGCAGCAGGAGTGGTGTGTTCCAGGAATTAACATATCCAGTGTCCTAGGTCACTGGCTTCATGTAAATGAATGCAAACACAATCTTGTCATTTTTGTGCAATGTGAGTGCACACCACACCTGAGAAAAATCTTCTGGATCTGTCTGGTTTAGAGAGGGGTTAGTTACAGGTCTCCTGCTGAACTCTAAATATGTTACGCTGCCCTCCAGTCATGACTCTGTTTCTTTTATTGGAGTTATCTGAACATCTTATAGCTTCACTGGAAAACAAAAGTTTGCATGGAGAATTACGTCACATACAGAGAATACTAATCTTTAAATTGGTTTGCACAAATCTATTTTGTGTTTATAAACTGGAAGCTTATGCCCTACAATAAAACTTATTTTTGAGAAGATAATTCAAAGTTATTCCACAGGCTGGGACTAAGAACAATGTCTCAGTTGGCAAAGTGCTTGCCACAGTTCTCAATTCCCACTTCTGACATATAAATAAAATTTTACCACATTGAATTTTAAAAATAGCAAATGTTACTTCTTCTTGGGAACAGACAAAACCACAGACAGCAATGCCGTAAACCCACTCTAATTTACTCACCTGCCTAGAGCCTGATTTAGGGCTCTGTATGCTTGAATTTCATACCACTGACGGCCAGGCAGAAGACCTCTCAATTTTGAATGGTGGTCATTGTATTGCCGTTTTAGTTCAACCTAATAATTTAAACATTAAAAAGTGTAGTAGATAAGTAAAGGTCATTTTAAATTTTAAACATTGTATGAATATCTAACATTTTAAATTTTATTTAGGGTATTCTGTTTTGCACGTCTGAGATTCTCAGCTGATTCAAGTCTTATTCGTTCTTACATTTCCACAGTTCTCTCGTATATATGAGAGCACTTCCACACAGGAAGACCCACACATTCTCAGTGTATAACGTAAGTCCTAACAACCGTGCAGTCTGCCGCCATCCAGATAATACAGATCACTCCCAACACTGCTATCTTTTCAGTTGATTGCCTTATATTGACTGTGGCAGCCACAGACTTGCTTGTTTTTGCCTTTTCTGAAATTTCAAATAAATGTTATTAGACAGTATATGTTTGTTTGTGTTTATACAGACTACATATTACTTTGGGAATTCATATATATTAAAATACATAAATGAAACACATATTCTATTTATTTATATATCCAATATATACAGTGGTGGTTTGAATGAGAATAGCCCCCATAGACTCATATATTTGAATACTTCCTCACCAGGGAGTGGAACTGTTTCAAACATTTAGAAAGATTAGGAGGTAAGACCTTGTTAGAGTAGGTATGGCCTTGTTGGAGAACTGTATCATGGGAGTGTGGACTTTGAGGTTTCAATACCAGACTCACTGTCTCTCTGATTGTGGCTCAGGATGTAAGTCTCAGCTACTTTTCCAGCACCACAGCTGCCTGCTGTCATGTTCCCTGCCATGATGATAATGGACTAAGCCTTTAACACAGTAAGCAGGTCCCCAGGTAAATATTTTCTTTTAAAAGAGTTGCACTGGTCATGGTCTCTTCATAGCAAAAGAACAGTGACTAATATACACACCCATGTCACTTATGTTTTATTTTAGTCTCATGATTCTTGCTTTTTTAAAAACATTTTAAAGTTGATTCTTTGTGAACTTTCCATCATGTACCCTACTCCTACTCCTCTCCCCATCCCCCCATGTCTACCTTCCACCACTGTAACCTCTCTCAGTAGACAAAACAAAAAGCCCCATCTCGCTGTGGAAGCTGCAGTGTCACACGATATACCCTTCTGTCCAAACAGCCTCACTTGTAAGTGTCCACTGCAACGAGTCATTGGTCTGCTTCAAGGCTCTGGCTTCTGCTACACTTTCTATACTAGATCTTTACTGGGACTCCTCTATAATAGTCAGCTGTTGCCCTGTGTCACAGAGATCCCTGGGCCTAGGAGGTAGCTGACCTGGCCTGCCCACTAGCTCTTTCACCCATGCTGTGAGGGCCAGCTCTCCTGAACTGCCCAGATGAAGGGTGAAGCCAACACTCTTGTCTGTGGCAACCAGCAAGGGGCAGGACTTGTACTCCTTCTACCAGGGTCAACTCTCCCACACTTCCAGGATGAGGGGTGGGGCCTGTTCCTCTCTCATGCCCTCAGGGAGGCTCACTTATACCAGCTAGAATTAGGCAGACATATTAAGTTGTGGATCTCTACTCTGCAGGCACTATTCTTCCTGGGCTAGGATGTAGTTCTGGGAGTCACAGCAGCACAACAGTCAGTTTTCACAAAGGAAGAAGGCAGAGGTCCACTGGCACTTGCATTTGTTACTGGATTTATTGATGGACAGCGTAATTCACTGTATCCCAAGAAGCAAGAGCAGCAACTCCCTTTGTGTCTCCAGTTTCGCCTCTTTTCAGAGCATAAACCACTTGGCTTTTCTTTGTTTTCCATCTTTCCACCACCTATTTGCTCACTTCTTTCTCTTCAATCACTCTTCCACAAACTTGCTTGCTTCCCAGTGCACCCAGCCTGGCAAGGGCTGGGCATGTAACCTGTGGTGTCGTCTGAGTGTTTCCTGGAACGTTAGGGCCCTGCCATGAACCTTGCTTTTGAAATGGAATGGTTATGCCACTTATATTTAATGTAATTATTGTTATAATCAGACTTAAAATTACTATATTGCTATTTTTCCCTATTGTCCAATCTACAATTCCATTTTTTTTGTACAAAAATTTTTTCTAGTGTTTTTATCTCTAATTTTTTTCTCTTTACTTTTTAAATTTTATGTGTATGAGTATTTACAATGTCCTTGGAGCCCATAGGAAGGCATTCAATTCCCTGGAACTGGAGTTACACATGGTTGTGAGCCACCATGTCAGTGCTGGGAACTGAACCCAGGTCCTCTGGAGAAGCAGCCAGTGCTCTTAACTGCTGAGCCATCTCTCCAACATTTAGTGTTTCCATTTTTGTTTTTAGAGAGTGCTCTAGACCAGTGGTTCTCAGCCTTCTGAATGCTGTGACCCTTTAATACAGTTCCTCTTGTTGAGGTGACCTCCCCCAGCCATAAAATTATTTCATTGTTTTATCAAACTGTAGTTTTGCTCCTGATTTGAATTGCAATGCAAACATCCGATATGCAGGATATCTAATATACACCCCAGAAGGGGTTGCAACGCACAGTTGAGAACCACTACTCTAGATCTTACAACACACAATCTTAACAACACAATCTGCCTTAAAATAGTATTATACTGCTTCACAAATTGCATGAGTACACACTAGAATTTCATTTCTTTTTATGTATTTTATGCCATTTTACTTTTACAAATACTATAAAATCATAACACATTCTTCAGATGCTTTTAAACAATACCACTTATTTTAAATTAATTTTAAATTTTAGAATGCTTAGATTTACATAAAAGTAAAAAAAAGTACAGAAATTTCATGCTTTGTACTAAATTTCCCAATATTAACGTATTACATTACTTATAGCATATACTTCAAATTCAGGAACAAGTATTGGAATATTATTTTAGTCTATGTGCTTTACTCACTTTTCACACTTTGCAGTAATAAATATCTTTGTGTGTGTGTGTGTGTGTGTGTGTGTGTGTGTGTGTGTGTGTATCTTTAAACGATTACTCACAGATTTAAAGTTTCTGGTACTTAAGTTTCCAAATGACAACAAAACATAATGACTCGTGTATGAAGACACCGTGGGGGAAATCTATTACTCTGTGTGTGAAACTAGACTACTGTAAAAAGGATTGTGCCCATAAATGGTGGTACATGCCTATAATTCCAGCGCTAGGAAGGCAGAGGCAGACTGGTATCTGAGTTCCTAGCCAGCCAGGCCTACATTGGGAGACCCTATTTCTACATAAATAAATAAACTTAAAGGGAGAGAAACATTACTTAATACAGGTTAGCTGGCAATTAATTTTAACCAGCCTCCTGTGTGTGTGTGTGTGTGTGTGTGTGTGTGTGTGTGTGTGTGTGTGTGTGTATTATGGCAAAGGTCCTTTAATCTGTAGCTCAGGCTGGTCTCACTCATGTCTTTTTGCCTCAGATCTCCTGAGTGCTGGGATTTTAAGCTATGTCTTCATTTTTGAGCAAAGAACTCCATGCTGACTTTTTCTCTTTCAGTATGTGAAGATACCACTGAGTTATTCTCTAACTGGTGCAGGCTCTTGTCCTCTGTACGGTGTCTTGCTATTTTCTAGCGTTGTATTGATCTGTGGCATGCCTGTATGTGCCTTCTGCATGCGTGTAGGCTGGAGGATCTGTGGGTTTATAGTTTCCATAACATTTGAAAAACTTTTAACCATTGCTGTAATTGTTTTCTGCTTCCACACTTTCTCCTTTTCTTAGATTCTAATTACACAGTTATTACTCTACACTTTATATTACTCTACAGTGACTCTAGTGATCTGCTCAGCTATCCTAGTTTTTTCTACTCTATACGTCATTCTCAGTAAATTTTACTTCTGTGTTCAAGTTTACTGATCTTCCTTACACAGCACCTAACTTACCCAGTACATTTTTTATCACAATATAGTTTTTCCTATCTGGATATGTCACAGAAGCACTTTAAAATATTTTATTTCTCTTTTCACCATGGTCATGTCTTTCTCCATCTTCTTTTGACTATATGAAACATAAAACATCAGATACTTTACTGTCCTTATTTGCTGACTTTAACATGTTATTTATGATTGCTTTTCTAGTGACACATTTGCTTTACGCTTGAGGCTGCAGTGTTCTCTTTGCCGTCTGCTAATTTTTGACTGGATGCTAGACACTGTGACTACTCCATTAGTGGACATCTGCTTTTGTCCCAGTAGTTCAGTACTGCTGGGTTTTCTTAGGCTCAGAGAGATTACTTAGAACTAGTTCACAGTGCAGTGAGACAGTTTCAGAGTAGCCTATGGTCTGGGACTAATTTATCTCCAGAAAAAAAAAAAAAGTGAAACTCTTCTATGTCCAATGTCTCACATATCGTGAGCCGCCCTCCACCAATGGCTAGTGAGAGCACAAACTAGTCCTGGCTTTTTATAAGGCTAAGGAATGTCCACCTACTTTCTCCAACGTCAGGTGGCTTCCACTCCACCTGTGCCAGTCACTGTTCACTAATGGTTCAAGGTGGTCCCTTTGCAGACATGTGGCTCTTCCTCCCCACAGTTCCATTCTCTCTGGAACTCTGCCATGCAAATTCTCACTGCCATGGAACCATTCTCCTCACATCAGTGAGATTACTAAGCTCTAGTTCATCCTTCCTACTCTGGCCTGGTACAGTGGTGCTCATTTTATATTTATTAGATCTAGTGTTGAATATCTAAAAATAGTGCTTCATCCTAACATTCACTTTGCTAGCTCTTTAAGCAGGTGGGCGTATCTAATGTTATTCCCTTGAGACTGTATTTCATATTAAACTTTTTTAAAAATTGCCCCCACACAGAGAATTATTTAATATATTTCTACTATGCAAACTGACAGTATCTTGTCTACCTTGCTCACTATATAACCTTGTACATACTTTTAACTGCACAGGGTGATTGATAACTTTGCCATTTGAATCCCAAATGAAGACATTCTTGGTTAGAAGAGCTATTTTATGTTTAAATAATTCTCCCCAGGATAGGAATTCGGACTCCAGTTGGTGCACTAAAGGCTTGAAAGACAGGCCTCGGCAGCGTCTGAGAGACTGGCATGGGCCAAGTTCATAGCTTTTACCCCACTGCACAACTTCACCAACAATAAATTCATTTCTTTAAGTTAAATTGTTAGGAAGGTTTTATTGAATGGGATAAAACAACTGTAAAGTTAGTTGTAAAAAAGCTATGCAATAACTACTGATGTGTTCAGTTATATTTAAACACACACTTATTTAAGTGATGTGGTGAGACCATACCAATAAAGGACCTGATAAATCGATCACAAGAATATAGAACAGGATCTGAAAACAGACCATTGTCTAACATTTGGCATAATGAGGGGCAATTTTAAATCAGTGAAGAAAGGATAAATACTGTCAGAAACGGTGTTTTGAAAAAGTGAAGAAACAATAAAGTTACAGTCCTTGTATCACTTACATAGATACATTTAGGACAATTAGAAAAGCCTATAAATATTCTCAGGAAAACACAGTGAACTGTTTATAATCCCAGGTGGGGAAGACCATCCCAGTCCTAGCAAGCCTACAAACAGAGGCCGCGGGTGGGTCTCAGCCAGCTGGGGATCTTGCCAAGCCCTGGTTGAAGTTCAACAGTGAGTGTTTACCAGACAGCACCTAACTCAGGTTAAGATAAAAACGATGAATAAATGGTCAAAGAATGCTTAGGGATGTTATAATTGCCAGACTAGTGATAGCTACAATTACTGATTTAACCCCCTGACAGCCTCTGAGATATCAAAAAGGCCATGTGCTATATTATCAATAAAGGCAATTCAAAGTAATGCCTATTCTAAATCAACCCCAACAAAGAATTAAACCAAACTCTGACAAGACCCTGAGGAAACAATATAAAGATTGAGTGTTTTCAGGGACCGAGGTAGGCGGGCTTAGAAACCCCCCCTGGATCCCAAAAGCGGGCAGCTGAGGCAGGAAACTTTTGCCTGGGACACTAGGATTCCATAGACAAGCAGCCCCGGGAGAAAATTCTCTCTCCCAGGAACAAGGAAAAGCCCCTAGCAGGGGCAACACGAGCCCCAGA
>CM052710.1:32994259-33027252 GCA_028551405.1 Uromys caudimaculatus | reverse complement strand
TGTGTGTGTGTGTGTGTGTGTGTGTGTGTGTGTGTGTGTTGTATGTGTGTTGCAAACAGGTGAGTATATGGGTTTGCCCACCTGTATTCACACATGCACAGTCACAGCAAGACTTCAAGAGTCAGGCTGGAGAGATTGCTCAGCAGTTAAGAGCACTGACTGCTCTTCCAGAGGTCCTGAGTTCAGTTCCCAGCAACCACATGATGGCTCACAACCATCTGTAATGGGAGTTGATGCCCTCTTCTGGTGTGTCTGAAGACAGCTACAGTGTACTCATATAAAATAAAATAAATAAAATAAATCTTTAAAAAAAAGAAAGACTTCAAGAGTCTTCCTCTAGTTCTCTCTGCATTATTGCCTCGTGACGGTCTCTTACTGAACTGAAGCTCGCCAATCAGGCTAGACTAGCTGGCCTCGTAGCCCTTGGCCACAATGTTGAGATTACAGGTATACGTGCCCAAGTCCAGCTTTTTAGATGGATCCGGGAATTCAAACTTAGGTTCCCATGCTTACACTCTTATCCAATGAGCCATCTCTTTAACCCTGGAAGTAGACATTTTATAAATTTAAATGGAAATGGTACAATTGAAAATATAGTAACAGAAAGAGGCAATGATCAGCAAGAATATCAGTAAGAACAAAGTAAATACAAGCACACTTTTGTGTAAAAGAATCAAAGCCTGTCATTCAGTGGCAGTCTAAACAAACCATGGAGTTAAAAGTGCATTTAATATGCCATGGGCTGGCAGAGGGCAGCTCAGTGTGGAGTGCTTAGCTGGGGTGTGTGAGGCTGTCCATTCACTTCCCAGTACTGTTACCCCTGCCCCAGGAGCTTCATAAGTCTCTGATGGTCAGTCTTTATATCATCCTAAGAACGAACTGCTGGCTGGGCGCGGTGGCGCACGCCTTTAATCCCAGCACTCGGGAGGCAGAGGCAGGTGGATTTCTGAGTTCGAGGCCAGCCTGGTCTACAGAGTGAGTTCTAGGACAGCCAGGGCTACACAGAGAAACTCTGTCTCGAAAAACCAAAAAAAAAAAAAAAAGATGAACTGCTGTTTTACATAACAAAATTCTCCTTTAAAAGAACTTAAGTTCAAATATACTAGTGGACAGCTGTCCCTCCATACTGATATGTTCTAAGAAAGTGGAGTGATCCAACCCCTGATGGAAAATATCGGGGTGGGGGACTCCCCTTGGGCTATCCTGAACATTTACAACTTTTGTCATTATTCCCTAAGTCATGCAGTAAAACAACTCTATAGCATTTACATTATACTAGGTATTGTGAATAATTTAGAGATGATTTAAAGTGCACTGGAGAATAGGCACAGATTAGACGCAACACTACACTATTTTATACAGGAAACTGACCATCTGAATATGGTCTTTTCTGTGTTTTCTGGAATCAATCTGCCACAGATGCTGACAGGTGACTGACCGTATTACAGTTTCAGAATTTTTATACTAATTGAGTGTAGAAAAAAGAAAGGAGCTAGTCTGAAGTAGCTCTTAAGAATGCCACAGAAAATATTTTTTAAAAAGCATTGAAAAGTATGAAAATCGAAACAGTGCAGGAAAAGTATGGAAACTGAAACACTGAATTCAGTTCAACACATGCAGTTTGGGCTGGGTATAAGCTGTTTGTTCTAGATAATAGGAATGCACAGGCAAGGGAAAAACGTTTTCTGCCTGACAAGAACTTCAATAAACAGAAAAGACTGTAATTACAAATGGCTATCAAATAAATATGTTAAGATATTAATGTCAGCTTCAGTGTGTGGAAGCGAGGGCAGCTGAGACCTGAAGCCAGTCGGTGAATGGAGGATAAACATACCAAGGCCTGGCTGGGAGAGGGAAAGGAATAGAAGAGGCCCAGTCTATACAGCACCAACCTCTAGGACCTGAGTCACCGAGTACAAGTGAAGGAAAATGCCCAAACGCTCTCTAACTTTCTAGCGAGAGAGGGGCCAGTAGGCACCAGAGAAGAGAAGTACATTTAAGGAAAAAGATAAAATTGACAGCCCAGTTAGATTTCTAAACAAAAAGTAAATGTTGACAATAAGGCAGGCACGGCAGTGCACACCTGAGATCTAAGCTGGAGGTAGTAGGATAGCTAGGAGTCTAAGGACAGTCTGGCCAAGTAACAATCCCTTGTCTCAAACCAACAAAGATGTAAGGAAGAAAGTTTTTTAAATAAAATTGAAATTAAAAATTAGCTAAAATCTCAAAATTGGAAAACCTGGGAACCAAAGTTCTTAGTATAGGCTATTAGCATCCAGTGAGTTTCTTTATAGATATATGCAGAGTGTAAATATTGATTAGCTGTAATAACATAATTTACCTAATAATTTTACAAGGAAGATATTACTTTATATTATAGATAAGAAAATTAGGGAATGAAAAGAATAATAAATTAAGTAGTGTTGGGATTTGGATCAAGTCTGAGTTCAGAGTTAGCTCTCTTAAGGACTGCGAGCTTGCAGAGCTGAACACTTGCACAGCTTTTCTGAATGGCCCTGGCTAATGTAATTAGGTAGGTCACGTCTGCTGCTTTACTTTTCCTATTTAAAAACAGGAGTCAGGAAAACTAAATTAGATGAGAAATGGTTCTAGAATTTCATTGTATGTACAATGATCATCAGCCATGAAAACCAACGCTCAATTTAAAATGACACATAGCATATGTGAAAAAGCCAGTTTCTCCTGCCAGCAAATAGCCTAAATGCTAAGTAAAGCAAGGGCTGGAAGGGATTAGCGGAAATGTCAAAAGACAACCTTTTTACTTGTACCTGCTCATCCTTATAAACATTCTTACTCCCCAGGCACGCTTTCCAAACAAACAGTTTTGATATGAAGCACCACAGGGCCCAAGGCAGGCCCCGCCATCCAGTAACTGTCAAAGCCATTAGTCTTTCATCTGTTTGGGAGGCCATGCCCACACTCACATCAGCTACACAGTTGAATAACATTATACCTGCTGCCCAATGCTCCTTCAATGCCTAACAAGACAGACATTCTACATTATGATGCTAACTCTGAATGTTTCTTCTAAGTTTTGACAGCAAGTAAACACCATAAACTGGGCTCGAGATGGTTTGGAAATATGATCTTTTAGATCATCTACCATAACTTTTCAAATACATTTTACAAGCCTTCCCCCAAATTGAAAACTATAATCAGCTATGCTATCTGGGAAAAGTGTAAACCACTCACTCCACATTCGTAATAAATTAGTGTATGTGTAATTTTGGAAAAGTGCGTAAACAGAAGTGAGAAGGGCAGTTACTTTATCAAAAGATACAAATGAACGCCCATGGATATGCCCAACATGCCTCTTAGTCACGGCTTGGAAGAACAAGGACTATTTGCCATCATCTAAATATTTGGCTTTTTCATTGTTTTCCTCAGCTTGCTCAGTCATTTAAATCACCCTGTTTATTACAGCTGAGAAAGTGTGCACCAGGCGAGGATCAGATGCTGCATGGGTTTGTCAAAACATGATTTTTATTGTTACCAGATTTCAAAGTTCACTCAAAATGAAAGGCATCCTTATTTTGGTAGTTTCTAGAGAAATAAAAAAAATGTATCTAAAAAAAAGTATGTATATTCTCAAAATTTAACTGATATAAGCAAGAGAATAGCAAGGAGACAGCTGCAGATTTTGACAAGTGAAGGTACTGACAACCAAGGCTGGGGTGGTAGCTACAAAACCATGTAAAGGGCCAATAGATAGCATTCAAGCACAAGTTATAGGATTTCGTTTTCTTTTTCTTCTCCTTTTTTTTTTTTTTTTTGGTTTCTTAAGACAGGGTTTCTCTGTGTGTGTAGCCCTGGCTGCCCTGGAACTCACTCTGTAGAGCAGGCTGGCTTGAACTCAGGGATCTGCCTGACTTGGCCTCCCGAGTGCTGGGATTAAAAGCATGTGCCACTGCAGGGCTTTTTTTTTAAATGAACAGTTTTGTTTTTAATTATCTTGTATTTTGATTTACATCATTATATATTTGGGACCAAATAATAAGTTCCTTAATTATCCATGTCTCAATTTTATTAGAAGCAGATATGATTCACAATAAAAATGCACTTAAAGCTAGGCATGGTGGTGCACATCTTTAATCCCTGCACATGGAAAGCAGAGGCAGACTGAACTCTAAGTTCAAGGCCAGCCTGGTCTATGGAACAAGTTCTAAGACAGCCAGGGCTACACAGAGAAACGCTGCCTAGAAAAACAAACAAACAAAAACAAAAGAGCACTTAATTAAAATAAAAGAATTATTCATATCCAAAGGATTATATACCATATCAAGTTTATATCACAATTCTGAACCTTACATTATTTTTCAATTTTCCATTAACCCCCAACAATATTAGCCTTAAGTAAATAGCCCCCATGTAATAATAATCTTCTATGAGATTTTAGACTTACTTCTAAATTTTCATTTGTGTGCGTGTGTTCCTGCAGAGGCCAGAACGGGGCACTGAAGTTATAGGTGGTTGGTTGTAAAGAGAGATTCAGAATTACAGACAGTTGTGAGCTACCCATTGTGGGCTCTGGGAACTGAACTCTGGTCTTGTGAAAGAGCAGGAAGTGCTCTTAAATGTTGTTATCTCTCCAGCCCCCCTTTATTAGTTTTGTAAGTAGTTTCTGAAGAAATAAATGGTTTGACAAAAATGAGTTAGAACTATAAATGCATCTCTTCACTTTACCACTATTCTACATGAAAGCAGATTTTGGCCGGGCAGTGGTGGCCTTTAATCCCAGCACTTAGGAGGCAGAGGCAGGAGGATCTCTGAGTTCGAGGCCAGCCTGGTCTACAGAGTGAGTTCCAGGACAGCCAGGGCTACACAGAGAAACCCTGTCTCGAAAAACCAAAAAAAAAAAAAAAAAGAAAGCAGATTTTATTTAAATTCAAATATATGTGTATTGTGATTTCAGCAATATGTGCCTTCATGAAAGCGATTAGTTCAAGCAGTCTCTTTTTCTTGAGGACTAAAGCTTCAAGCCTCCGACTGAGGTGTGGTGGTATACACACCTTGTAATCTTAGTACTCCAGAGGCTGGGAAGACTTTAAGGCCAGTCTGGGCTACATGGTGAGTTAAGCCAGGACTTCAGGAGACCCTATCTCAAAACAAAACAACAACAAAATGCTCAACAGTCAACAACAAAGACCTTATCAAAGTAAAATCCTTCCATACAGCCAAGGAAACAATCAAATAAAAAAAGTCTATATAATGGGAGCAAAATCTTTACTAGCTATCTAACCAACAAAGGATTAATGTGTTGAATACACAAAACTAAAATAATTAAACAACAAATTAAAAACCCAGTCAGTAAGTAGACTAAGGAAATGAACAGACAGTTCTCAAAAAAAGAAATGCAAATGACCAATCAACAGTCCATCTTTCTAGACATGAGAGAAATACAAATCAAAACTACAAGATTCCATCCTACCCCAGTCAGAATGCCAGTCTGAAGAATACAAACAACAACAAATGCTGGCAAGGAGATGGAGAAAAGGGAGTCCTTACACATGGCTGGTGGAAGCGCTACCCAGCTCAGGCACTACGGACATCAGTGTAGAAATTTCTCAAGAAACTAAAAACAAATCTAACACAAAACCTAGCTATATATATAATTCCTAGGTATTTACCCAAAGGTCTCTGAGTCAATATTTCAGAGATACTTGTATATCAATGTTAACTACAGCATAACTCACAATGGCAAGGGTATAAAATCACGTAGGAGTCCACGGACAGGAATGGAAAAAGAAAATGTGGTGCATGTGTGCAACGCAATTCTTTCAGTTATAAAGAAGAATGAAGCTATGCTACTTGTAGGGAATGGATGCAAATGGATACTCATAGTAAACAAATTAAGCCGGTCTCAGAAAGACAAATGCTGTATGTTTCTCTTACTTGTGATTTCTAGATTTTGTATATATAGTTACATAAAATCATAAATGCATATGTAAAATGAAGGCAGAAGTGAAAATGGGGAAACACAGGAGACAAACAGGTAGAGGGCAGGCGAGAAAAGTCAGGGGGGGAAGTATGGAGAAATACATCAAACATATAATATTTACCTATGTAAAAATCAAATTAAAAATTTAAAGTTCAAACAACCAAATAAAAAAGAACAAACAATGATCTAAAGCCACTAATTAATTCTATTAAGAAAGCATCCTTCAGGAAAAAAATCATACTTTTCTGGTAAGTACTGAAGAATAGTTTTAACTGCAGCCAAGGTAGAGTTTTAAACCCTGGCCTTTACAGCAAACCCAAGCTGGAGACAAAGACGGTACACGAGAGATACTGACTGCTCACAGCTACACTGCTGTGTCACACTGCTATCATTGTCTCACAATATAAATCCCAATAGCTGGAGCTCTCCACTGAGCCCAAGACCTTGTAATGTGGAATATTTTGGCTAGATAAAAGGAGTGTAACTGGTTTTATTTCATTTGGCATTTTTTCAACATTTCTGAAACACCAACTCAACCAAATATAGAACATTTTTTAAATGAGGGAAAAAAGTTTCTGCCAGGAGTTAAGAAGCCAGGCTCCCCTTTAAATAACAATAATCTAAAAAAAGCACATTAGAAACAGTTTTCAATTGTTACTTTCTGTTACATTAAGATTTAACCACAATAATCTAGCAGGAAACAAGAACTAAGACATAGTAATAGCAACATAACTTACTTCATATACCCTTCAGGACTGCTTCTAGATAAAATACTTTTTAAGAGAAATCTATTAGAATTTGTGTCATAAACTAGCTGTTGAAGCAAACACCTGACCATTTGAAGTTTAAGAAACAGCTGGGCTGAGAGGCTCAGGGATAGATGCCTGTCCAGCACATCAGGGCTCTAGGTTCAATCCCCAGGAAAGAGACCGTGAGAGGCTGGGTATCTTCTCTTCTTTACATAGTCACCACCACTATTTAAAACAACGCACCCATTGATAAGCTACTCCTCAGAGTATTTAAATGGGTACTTAAACATCCCCACGTAAATCCTTTGACAATAATGACAAACCATCTCAGTCAGAATGGAAGTGAGGTCTCAAGCTTTTCATTATCCAAACAATTTGTCAAGCTAAGAGTATAGAGCAAAAGAAGAAATTAATATTTTTCTATTAACAGCAAAACAGTAATTCTTTAAGTTATGAAGGAAATTATGTCATTCCTATTCTGGAAAGGACTTAGTTTAAAACTTTAATAGAGTCACAGTCATTACAGCAATTTAGTTAGGCTACCCATGCTAAGTTTTGCTTAGATAAACATGCAAATGCTTCAGTTATCAGCTTTGAAACTTCCACCACTCAAGCTATTGTATATTCTGAGGGAAAGAGTTGCAATTGCACATGGCTTGCAGACTGAATAACCACAGTTCTCCCCCAAAACTTCTTTTCTGAGGTTTCTCTCCTGTAAAAAAAGAGGAAAATGATTTCTGCCAACCTTACCTCATACACTGCTTGAATAAAAAGACAATGAACAGGAAACAGGAAACATTATATATTACGGGGGCGAAGGCCCTGGTGGTGCAAGCCAGCAGTAGTCCTTGCTATTCAGGAGGCTAAGGCAGGAAGATTCCAAGTTCAAGGTCAGTCTAGATAAATTAGCAAGAACTGCAGCAACAAAAGAAAAGAGAGGGGAAAAGGAGGCAGGGGTGGGGTGGGGAATATATTTTAGCATTAGTGCTCTTGCCTAAAGTGTGTGCAAGGCCTAGGTTCAATATCCAGCTTTGAAGGGGAGGGGAAAGCAAGTCTTTATTTTTCTCATATTTTCTAAGATCCAGCAGAGATTTTCTGTGAACTTTGTTTAGTTGTAATACACTGTTGCATAAACATGAAAAAGTCGTAGGATTATTTAAGTTATATAGTCATTGCCTTAGGTTCTTCACCCCAAATCAGAGTTTTAACACCTAATTATTTCACTATACTACTGAATATACATAGATTATGTTAGGTGACTTATAAATTTCTTTAATGAACTGATTGTAATTTCATAAAAAAAAAAAATCAATGAAAATAGGTACATTGGCAGACTATATAGAGAACATTGTTTAGTTTTGAAACATCTTTTACTCAGTAACTTCTGTAATTGTTCAACAAATGTCCTGAAAAATTATGGCTTATATAAATACTCTTTAATATGTTTTCTAATACTTTTGGGTCACCTTACAATCTAAGCAATCTATTTGTTTTTTAAAGTCATTACATAAAATATGGGAGTGGAGAGACATATGCGAGTGAGTATATGATTACTCTTATATTAATTTAAATATTGTTTCATTCAAGTATTTTACATTCTACGATTTCTCTTGTGTAAGTCTCACAACTAGTGGAGAAAATCTAGAAATCACAGCTATGCAAAATGAAATATTTTATGTGCGAGAAGAAGCTCCACAGCAGAGCATATGCTTAGCTGAGGTAAGTTCACTCTCCAGCTCCTGCATCCCTCACGCACACACAATAATCCCGTAATTATACCTTATGAAGAAAAGCAGTATGAAGTTGTAAACAGAACCATAGGCTCTTAACAGAATGACCTACATTCAGAGGCCTCGCTAAGGTGAATGAGTCGTATTTCATTCAGCGTGTTACAGAGATCTACATTTACTTATGTTCACAACTATTAACCCTTTGCAGGAACGCAGGAACTCTTATAGAGAAGGCTTGTGAAAGCCTTATGACACAGCAATGAGCATAATGATGCTGGGGGACTTGGGGGACAACAGACTCAAACTCAGAGTCACATTTTGCAAGATCAAATGTGTGTGTGTGTGTGTGTGTGTGTGTGTGTGTGTGTGTGTGTGTGTTTTAAAGACTTATTTATTTTATGTATGTGAGTACACTATAGCTGTTTGCAGACACACCAGAAGAGGGCATCAGATTCCATTACATATGGTTGTGAGCCACCATGTGGTTGCTGGGAAGTGAACTCAGAACCTCTGGAAGAGCAGCCAATGCTATTAACCACTGAGCCATCTCTCCAGTCCCCACAAGACCAAAAGAAGACAAACAAGGAAAGATATAAGTGAAAAAAACCTATTAAATGAATACTGAAAAACACTGAAGCTAGTAGCTAGCATGAGAGTCCATGCCTATAATTCCATCAGTCTAGCTCTAGAGGCTAGACAGGAGGATTCTGAGTTCAAGGTATGCAGTAAAACATTGTGTTCTCCAGCTCCCCATAACACACACACACACACACACACACACACACACACACACACACACACACACCCTGTAAAATGTTAAAACTCAATTTACTAACTCTGTAGTCCACTTGTTAATGAAACAGGACACCATTGCTATCTAGATCCCTATTATATCCAAATTATTTTCTAAAATAAGAAACTGGAGCTGTAGCTCCGTGGGTAAAATCATTTGTCAAACGACCTGACAGCCCACCTCGGTCCTGGAACTCATACGGGTTGGCTGCAGTGGCTTGCACCTGTAACCCCAATGTTCTTACGTGAGATGGGAGGTGGAGACACCCGAGGCTAGCAGGCTAGCTAGTTTGGAGAACACGATACAGCAGCAGAAATAAGAGAGACCCTGTTTCAACAAAATAGAAGGTGAGAATCAACTTTTGAAAGTTGTTCTCTGCCTTCCACATGTGTGCCATGGTGCACACACACATGCAAGACATACACACAATACTTAAAAATAATAAAGCATTTACAAAGACCAAAAAACCAGAAAAAAGGTCTTTGAAAAGTAACTGAAAGTTTGATTTTTAAAAGCTATTATTTTCTATTATTGTCAAGAGGGTGTGACTCAAAGCTTCTCACATCTGAACATGGAAGTATGGAATAAGACACACAGAATCACAGCACTTTGGAAACTTTTGAGTTTTTAAAAACCAACTCTCCCTTCTCTTAACTTTCCCAAATTAACATGAACAAGAGAGACACAGTGTTTAATTCAGTTACATTAAAATAGATCTCACCCCAAATCCTACATAGAAAATTCAGATGAGCAACTGATCACACAGAAAAAGAGGAAGTTCAAACTGATGCACCTTCAGAGCCTCTTCTAAAAAATCAGCCAGATTGGCCTGTAAAAGCACAGAAATATCCCATGGAACAGGAGGTTAAGGAACTAACAGAGAAAACTGTGAGAGAGTGTACCCTACAGAGAGGAGGGAAGGCTGGGAAGGGTGCCACACACTTACAGTTCTGCCTACTTGGAAGGCTGAGGCAGGAAGATTCTGACTTCAAGGACAGCCTTGGCAACACGGCAAAGTCCTATTCCTTATGTGGGAACTGTGGGTGTTGTGAGCAAAGCTCGTGGTAGAGCACTTGCATAAGGGTTAGGTTACATCTCCAGAAATGCAATCAAAACCATAAAAGAGGGAAGATCGCAGAAAACCAGTGATCTGGCACATAAAGATATACCAGTTGAGGCAGAAAGGCACCAAGTTTAAGGTTAACCTGGCCTACATAGACCAGTCAGAAATAAAGAAGTGGGAAGGATAAACAGTATAATTACCTCTCATTTAAGACAGGAAGGAAAACATTGACTATAATGAACAGTATTTTCAGTCATGTGATTATTGACAATAGATTTCAAAAAACAATTGAGGTTTTATGCAATGTTGAAAGGATATATGAAAAGATATATAAAAGGGAAAAGTAGATTAACAGCTAAAATCCCTTTTTCAAATAGAAGTCAGTAATTTCTAAAACTCCTTAAATAATGATGAACTAAAGATTTGTGATGAGATAGCTAACAAACTGAGCCCCAGTGCCTCTCAGGAGCAGGGCTGTGATTGTGGCGGGTGAGACCAAGAGATTTTATAATAAGCCATCTGTTGTATTTAGTATTGTCTTAGTCAGGGGTTCTATTCCTGCACAAACATTATGACCAGGATACAAGTTGGGGAGGAAAGCGTTTATTGAGCTTACACTTCCATGCTGCTGTTCATCATGAAAGGAAGTCAGGACTGGAACTCAAGCAGGTCAGGGATCAGGAGCTGATGCAGAGGCCATGGAGGAATGCTGCTTACTGGCTTGCTTGCTGCCCCTGGCTTGCTCAGCCTGCTTTCTTATAGAACCCAAGACTACTAGCCCAGGGATGGTACCATCCACAAGGGGCCCTCCCCCCTTGATCACTAATTGAGAAAATGCCTTACTGCTGGATCTCATGGAGGCATTTCCTCAGCTGAAACTCCTTTCTCTGTGATAACTTCAGCTGTGTCAAGTTGACACACAAAACCAGCCAGTACAAGTATGTATTAGACTCTTAGTAAAAGCTGTATTTGATTGTTTTCCAACTTGGTAAAATGTAATTTAATATAAATCTAGGAGCTAAGAAAATGGCTCAGTGCTTACTTACTGTGCAATTAAGGGACGTGAGTTTGGATCTCTAGTACCCTCATCAAAAAACAAAACAAAACAAAACCCAACTAAACAAAAGAGGACAGGTAGTAAGTGTTCTGTAATTCCAATGCTAGGAGACAGAGGGAAGAATTGAGGGATGCCTAGCCAAAAGCTCCAGATTCAGTGAGAGATGTGTGGGCGCACGCGCACACACACACACACACACACACACACACACACACACACACACACACACACAAATTGTAGATTGCTCATTTTAATTTATATGTATACATTCTATATGTAAAGGACTGGTGCTCAACTAAATTTTGCCTGCAAGAAGCTATTTGCAATATGGATGTACTTTTGTGTTGTCTCATGGCAGGTAAGGGCAGGAGATTGGAGACAGGTTACTGGCATATAGTGGGTCAAGGCAGAGATTTGACTAATGATTCTACACTGTGATAGCCAAAAGGTCAACAGTGCCAAGGTTGATAAACTCTGATATCAAGGCCACAAACCCACTAAACTAATACAGTAAAAAAGACATTATGAGTTACTGTGACACCTTACTAATGTACACTGACTTTAAGTCCTATAGTTAGGAAGCATTATACTACTCGTATCCAAGGTTTTAAATGATTATCTATGTATTTACTGAAGGCTCCTTATGGAGCAGACTGGCCTTGAACTTGAGGTCCTCCTGCTTCAGCTTCCAAATTCTAGGATTATGGGAACGGCACCATAGTTGTTTTTATCAGACTATTAAATTCAGTCAAACCCAGGAAAACTAATATTGTAAATAGTGATAATATTACTACTTATATTATATTTGATACTTCAAGATTTTTATAATTGGAAAACTTGAGTGACATACCTGAAGCCCTTCTACGTGTCTGTAACCTATAGTTTTAGAGGAGATCTGACATAATGAACAGGATCTAACAGGATTAATCTGTTGCCTCTCAGCCTTTTGGCTAAGACTATGTAACTGAAATCCACAACTCAAATTTACTGCTAAGGAACAGGATTACATTTGTTTTTAAAGAAGTCAAAAACCAGTTTCCTACTTCCTCTTGAGGAAGTGCTGCTAATTATGTTGTGTCAACAGATCAGTGGGAACAAAAATCTCAATCAATCTACACGACACATGCCCATGGTGACAAGTGAATCTAGGACTCTGACCTAGTTTGAGAGCAAAACCAATATACAAAGTTTCTGTGTTTGCAAAAACATCAGATGAATGAAAGAAAATAAATTAAGAAAATGTCCAACTATCAAATACTATTTGTCTTTATCCCTTTAAAGTATACAGACAATTGATCCTGAGGATGAGGCTCTGTGACAGAGTGCTTCTCAACTCTGTGCAAGTCCCTGGGGCCAATTTCTAGCACAGAGAGGAGAGGGGAGAGAAGTAACCACAGCAACTCATGTACTTATTTTATGGATCTTTTGTTTTGTTTATTCAATTTGTCTTTCAAAGGGTATTTTTTTCTCATTTTTACTGCCTAGGTAAAATATACAAGTGGTCAACTTAGGTTGCTTACTTAAACTTTTTTTTTTTTTTAATTTGAGATGTATTTATAAACTGCTTTTCAATTTTTTAGTGAAATTATCTGTTTTGGGTTGTTTTTTTTTGTTTGTTTGTTTTTAAGGCTAGAAAAACTGAGTAAAAGTAAAGTGTGAGTAATTCAGACCAAACTCATTCAGCCTAAGTATTTCCAACCATTCCAACTATAAACTGTTGGCTTCCTAAATGTTACTGAGTTTAGTATTACAGTGCTTTAAGTTTATGTACATGGCCATCCCCCATGTGGAAGCATATGTTGCTATTGGGGCTAGATCCAGGTGGGTTTCTATATCAGATGCTACACTATAACCAGAACTCCACTCTACTCTGACCTTACGCTCTGCTCCTGGATCAGGTTTCCCATAATACAAAATAAAATCCCAAATCCTGAAACTGGCATACAGAGCCTTAGGTGATTTGGCTTCTAAATGCTTCTCCCAGCCTGAGTTCACAGGCCACTGTCCTAGCTCCCCAAGTCTGTGCTCTCGCAATTCCTGGAAACTCTCCTCTCCCTTTTCACCTAGGAGGGCCTTAGCATGCGCTGCTGAGCTGAGAACACCACTGTCCGTTCTGCTCACTTACGCCATTCTTACCTTCTTTCCTGTGTCAGATTAAACAACACTTCCTCAGGAAGTCTTTCCGGACCCATTACGACCTGCTGTAACATTCCCACAGTCCCTGTACTTTCTCCTACAGCGCTCAGCACAGCTCTGACTGGGCATTACTTTCACATCATATTCCTTGTTCAACTGGGGCTAGAGACATTGTGTTACTGTGTTCCCAGAACCCACTATAGTGGTTTGTGCTTCTAGCTAGGTGAGAGAGGGTGAGAGAGAGAGAGAGAGAGAGAGAGAGAGAGAGAGAGAGAGAGAGAGAGAGAGAGAGAGAGAGAGAGAGAGAGGGAGGGAGATATTGAGATTGATTGTTTCATTATTCTGACTTGTTTTATAAGGTGAATCGTTTTGTTGTAATCCGGTATCTATGTCTATCACCAATTTGAGAATGTGGTCGACTGGATTTTAATGCTGCAGCATTTGTAGTTGTAATTTGCTAATGGATTTGCTTCGGGTAACCATTTGAAAGGCAGCTGTGCTATATGTGACTTAATTGCATTAAAAGATGATAATTCTTTTTTTTTTAAGTTATGTTTTCCTACAACTTCTACTTACAGAAAAGTCTGGGTTCCCTCTCACATCCCTCAAGTACTTCAGTCTAGCACACAGAAAGTTTTCTTTTAAACTATTATATTAAGTATGTTCTTACAGAATGATCAGAAGCATCTGGGAAAGGTGGAAGTGAAAAAAAAAAATCCTCACCGGGAAAGTCAGCTTAATGCTCGCCCTTCAGAGTGGCCCATTATCAACATTTCATAGTGGGGTTCTTTATTTCCAGGTCCCTAAAGAATGAGTAATAAATTATGACTTGAACTAAACAAGTCACACTTGGCTCCAAAATGAAATTTTCCTACCTCTACTTTCTAGTCCCCACGGTGGGAAGAGGAAATCCTGGTCACAGCCAATGAAGTCCTAGTTTTGGCTCTAATATCCATTTTCCTGTCTCTCTAAAAGCCAGGCTCTCCTAGGGAGGCAGTGAAGTCTTAGGTCAGTATTTTAAGCTCTATTTAAATTTTTTACTTCCATAATCTTCCTTAAACTTAAGAGAAATTAGTATCATAAAATTAATGTCATTGCCTTCTTTTTCTCACTCAAATCACTTTTCTAACTCAGACATGAACCTGGACTTTAAAAAAATGTGAATTCAGATGAAAGACAAAAAATAATGAAGTGGTTAATCTGATTCATTTCTATTTGAATATTAAAAGTTTTCATCTATAGATAGCTTCTATTATTTCTGTGTGACAAACAGTATCACAAAAATATAAAGTTCTCGTTTAAAGTCTAGCAATCTGAAGTAGTTTTGTAGGATGAATGTATGAGAATCATTGTGGCAATACACTCCAAGGTGACAAGGAGGGGTCACGTCAATACATTCTCAGTGAGAGCAGGCAAGCACAGAGGAAGGAGTTTGGGTTATGTGATAACCTCTCTCGATATTGTATGGTAATGGAAGGGAAATTAGTGTCAGGAGTAAAAGTTCCTGACTGAGCTGACTGGTACAGGAAGTATTCTACAGTCCTTGCTGGAGAGGACCTCCAAGATGGCTATATTAAGCAACACTGAGTAGTTTCTAAGAAACGGAACTGGCTCCTGAGTTCTAAGGAATCTCAGTTCTCTAGCCACAAAACACTGAATTCTGTCAATGAACCTGAACGAGCTTGGAAGTGAATCCCAAACTACAGCTGACAATGCAGCCTATGGAAGGCTGAGAAGACTCAGCTAAGCCAACATCTGCAATGTAAACCATCTGGCAGATTAGAAGGTGTAAATAGAATAACACAATGAATGAATCCTTGGGTATGTGCTTCAGGGGCTAATAAAGGCTGGTGTGGTGGCACATGACTTTATTCTGGCACTCAGAAGGCAGACGTAGCAGATCTCTGAGTCTGAGGGCAGCCAGGTCTACATAGAAATTTCCAGGCCCATCAGGGGTACATAGTGAGACTCTGTCTTTAAAAAAAATTATCTAATCCTAAGTGCTCTGTCCTAAAACAGATCCATACAAGTAATACTAAACAGACTCTCAGCTCCTCCTGCACCATGCCTGCCTGGACGCTGCCATGTTCCTGCCCTGATGATAATGGACTGAACCTCTGAACCTATAAGCGAGTGTGCCAATTAAATGTTGTCCTTTATAAGACTTGCCTTGGTCATGGTGTCTGTTCACAGACATAAAACCCTAACTAAGACAGATGGTAAAGGTGTTTGTTATGCAAGCAAGGTCTGAGTAGGAATGCCTAGCAACCTCACAGAGAGCCAGGCATGGCCACACATGCCTGTTACCCTAATGCTGGAGACACAGGTGAATCCCTAGAGTTCTGGGGTCAGCTGGCTTAGCCAAAACAGTGAGCTCTAGGTTTAGTGAAGACCCTATCTCAAAAAAAAAAAAGGGGGGGGGGGGGGCTGGAGAGATGGCTCAGTGGTTAAGAGCATTGACTGCTCTTCCAGAGGTCATAAGTTCACATCCCAGCAACTACATGGTGGCTCACAACCATCTGTAATGAAATCTGATGCCTTCTTCTGATGTGTCTAAAGACAGCTACAGTGTACTTATATATAATAAATAAATAAATCTTTTTTAGGAAAAAGTTGGAGAGTAATAGAGAAAGACACCTTATGTCTTCCTATCTCTTCTGCATATGCAGATATGGGCATACACACTCATTTGTGCAAATACACCATACCACACCCAGGAAGGAAGGAAGGAAGGAAGGAAGGAAGGAAGGAAGGAAGGAAGGAAGGAAGGAAGGAAGGAAGGAAGGAAGGAAGGAAGGAAGGAAGGAAGGAAGGAAGAAAGAAGGGAGGCAGGCAGGGAGGGAGGGAGAGAGAGAGGGGTGTGTGAACAAGACTAGGCTATTGTTTGGGTTAAAGTTGTTCCCTGGAGTATGGAACTTTTGGCAAGCTGTAAAAACACTGTAAGAGGTGAGCTTAGCAGAAGTTATGATAGCTAGTGGTGTCCCTTAGGATGAGGAAATACTAGGACCATGGTCCTTTGTCTTTGCTTCCTTCCTGATATGACATTCTGCCTAGCCACAAGCATAAGGCACTGGGGCCTAGCAAACATGGACAGAAACCTCCCCAACTGCAAGCAAAACAAGCCTTTTATTCTTGGAAGTTGTTTATCATAGTGATGGAAAGCTGATTAACAGAGAAAGAAAGTATTAACGATCCAAGTTTTGTGTGATAGCAAGGTCTAGAGTTACAGTTGCTGGAGTGAAGGTAGGGGAAAAAAAGGATATTGTCTTACAAACATTTTTTAACCTTAAGAAATTTTTAAAAACTAGCAAAGAATAATATAACAAATACTTATATGCTCACCATTTTTGAAACATTTTTAACTAAAAATTATGGAAAAGGATAAAATACCTTTTGATAATTTCACTTCTTAAAAGTAATGAGTATTATAAGTCTGACATGAATACTTTTGGACTTCCTTACTTTGTAAGTATAATACTTAATGTAGCCTAGTATTAGTCATGAAGTTTGTCATCTTTTCCATTTCTGAAAAATGTGTTGAGTCTAATACTTAGAAAGAATATGAGCAAAAATGGGAAGAATCTGTTTTTTTGGTTTTTGGGTTTTTTTTTTTTTTTTTTTTTTTTTTTGTTTTTTCGAGACAGGGTTTCTCTGTGTAGCCCTGGCTGTCCTGGAACTCACTCTGTAGACCAGGCTGGCCTCGAACTCAGAAATCCGCCTGCCTCTGCCTCCCAAGTGCTGGGATTAAAGGTGTGCGCCACCACTGCCCGGCTAGAAAGAATCTGTTTAAGGGGAAATATATTTAAGATGCTAAAAGAATATGTAATGTGTGAGATGAAAGAGGTTATTCACATGTAACAAGGTACGTTCATAAAACACTGCAGGGCCAGGGTAAAACGACAGGACGTGTGTAGGACAGCAACAGGCAATCTTAACATCAGGCCAACAGCAATGCTAGAATTCTGCAGATTTCAGTTTAAAAGCTGTTGATGGTGAACATGGTCTTCCAGAGCACACATCACTCCACAGCAGGTGTCTGGGCAGCATCAGCCATTTCAGAATAGCAGACACAGCCTAGCACACTGGCAGAAGGACAGTTAGGAGAAGCTGTCATGACCAGCAAACTCTAGAAGGATTAGATTGTGAGTCACTGGATGACATATTCTCCCAAGGAAGTAGAAAATTTGAAGTTCAGAGGGTTTTGGAAGACTAGGAGCTGATGAAAGAACTATTGCTTATTTATTGTTGATGTTACCCAAAACCTCTTTATCTTAGAGAAGTAGTATATAGTTTACAGCATTTACTAACATATTAACAATAATGAAGGTAATTATGCTACAGAAAGTGCTCTTATTTTGGCATGATATCTTAATTGGCTATAACGTGGGAGTAAGGATCATACTCAGTGTGCCAGTTCAGGGGCGAGGAAGTGCCACGTCTTGTTCTCACATTGCTAGCACCTTCAGATGCCTATAAGAACAAAAGAAACCCCTCACAGATAAATGATAATGCCAACTGAGGCTATTTTTGTATGCTGACTTGATTAATTTGAGAGATGTCTAGGAAATAGGTAAATCATGACCTACTTCTGGGTGTTTGACCATATTTCCAGATACTGGTTTGTGGATTAGCAAGTTCAGTGAAGACATTCAGCTGTGGGCCACAAAGGAGAAGACAGAAGAGAAACCTCTCTGTGGTCCTTCTGAAGCTGGTGTATTTTTCTATTACTGTTGCCTCTGGACCCCAGAATTTGCATGACCATCTATGGGGTGGGAGATGGTTGGCCTTTGACCTTGGATGGAGCTGTATCACTAACATCTGTAATTCTAAGTCTTTCAGCTCCTTGAAATCAGCTCCATGCAATCAGCTTGCCTGTGGCCTTTGTGATGCTTTCCAGCCAGCTTCTGTAATCAGCTGACTAATGAATACATATGCAAGTACGTATCTGTGTATACACACCAACATTTATATGCACATTCTTTCATCAATTGCTTCCAATTCTCTGGAGAAGCCTACTACATCCTCTTAGTGCTTACTACTACAAACAAACTTAGGGTAAGCTTGGGAAGCAAAAGTGATAATGAAGCACGACTTTTTTGCCCTGGATCAGTGGTTCTCGAGCCTCCTAGCGCTGGACCTTTAGAACAGTTCCTCATGCTGTGGGGCATCAATATCACCTGTGAATTTGATGAAAACACGGCATTTCCCCCTCCAGTCTCTATCAGGCCACACTTTACCACTGCTGCACAAAACAGAATGTTAAAAGTAAATATTTCCTACTAAAATATTTTCATTCATTCCGATTCTTCAGAGATTTAAATATCTGAGGCTACAAGAAAAGCATATAATTAACTACACGAAGCATGCAGATAGAACTTCTCAAGGCTTTGAAGGCTTACCTGAAGATCCTTCACATTTGGAAAAGGAATCCCTACGGTTATGACAGCACGGGCATTATCATCTGAGAAATCCAGACCCTCGCTCACTTTGCCACGACAAACTGCTATGAGAAGGGCTCCATCTTAAGCAAGAGAAATTAAACATTTTGAAAAGTGCACCAAAATTCTCCAAAATTGCTTATTATTGTCATAGTATTTTTATTTTAGTAATTTACAGCAATCGTGGATTGCTTTATGAGACACAGTTTAAAAAAATCTCATTATCTTTTAACAAAGAAGGAAACAGAATTAGACGGGAATGGAAACAAGTCAATTAACAAGCTGCGCATTTAAAGTTCTCCATAGCCAGGCGTGGCAGCACACACCTTCCATCTCAACACTTGGGGAAAAGAGGCAGGTAGATAGATACTCCGTGAGTGTGTGGCCAGCTAGGTCTATAAACTACAAAGCAAGTTCCAGGGAAGCCAGGGTTGTTACATAGAGACATCCTGTCTAGAAAACCCAAAGTAAAAACAAACAAACAAAAAATAAAATAAAATAAATCCAGCCTCCTCTTTTCAAAAATCTTCCTGCCTCAGCTTCTAGAGTGCTGAGATCACAGGCATGGACCGCTGTGCCTGGAGTTTTTATTTGGTTTTGGTTTGTTTTGAGACAGGACTTCAGTATGTAAACCATACTGGCCTTGAACTCTCAATCCTCCTACCCCTCCGATTCCCAAGACGGAAATCGCATTCTTCCGTACTTGGTTATAATCTTGCTGCTCTTGCAGAGGACTCAGCCTCAGGTTCTTACTCCCATGGCACCTCACGGCTGCCTACAACTCCTGTTCCAGAGGCTTCAAGGCCCTCTTCTGACCCCCTTGCACATGTGTACACGCCTGCACACACATAGAGTCAGGCCCATATACATAAGATCATAAAATAGATCTTTGTAAACTGATTAACAGTCCTATGACAGTACTCTAATTGTTGCATTGTTCCTCAAATACTGCTATTAGCTTTCACACCCAACCCTTGTAAATGTGAATACTGAGTCTGGTACTCTGTTGTTTGAGACAGCATTTGAAGCCAGGCTGGCCTCAGTGTGCACCCCCCTCCCTCCTCTTCTTTTGAGTGCAGAGATTACCTCCAAACACCACTACTCCTGAGGTTTTAAGAACTTAAGTTTAAGTAGGGAGGCAGAGGCAGGTGGATCTCTGTGAGTTGAAGGTCAGTCTGGCCTCCATAGTAAGACCATTTCAAACAACACAAACAAAACAAAGCTAAAAACAACAACAACAACAACAACAAAACCTCCTGAGTTTATCTTATTTGGTAGACAGCACAGACTATGTTATCTGTGTAAAGTTACAGATCTCACTTGGTCAGTGAAGAAGGCATTTACCCGTATCCTACCTTCCTTCTTGACATTAATAGCTCTTATAAGGATACATGTGGCTCAATATTAGAATAGGCTCCTTTTTTTTAAAACCTACTTTCTTTTTACCTAAGATTTTAAAATACAATTTTCCCAAGTACAATTCACTTTAAAAATAATATAAATGACCTTATAATAGCACCAATTTCTCTTTACTTTATAAATTAAAAAGCCCTTCGCTGACCATGGCATGAAATTATTTCAGATTACCCTTTTCTCCTTTGAACTTGATAGCATCATAGTACACCTGCAATAATTCATCAAAATCAGTTTTTTCTCCTCCTTGGGGTTCTGCAATGACTGTCTTCACGGACTCCAAACTATGCCATAAGCCAGTGAAAATCCAACGATCTCTTAATTTCTCTAATAGCTAAAAAGAGATGGAGAAAATTAATTCTGCAGTCTAGCTGAACGAAGACTTTTATTCATAAATTATAAATGCTAGAATATAAAAAAATCAAATTCAACCTATATTACTATGAATACACATTCTAATAATGTATTGTTAAATTAAAACTAAATAACAGCCAGTGAAAAGCCCAACCTTAAAACAATCTTAAAAACACGGGTGAGAAAAGAATACAATAAGATGTATGTAATCTTTAAATATGAATGATATGAGCATCTACAACTTAATGTGTGCGACAAAGCAAGAGTAATACTTGGAAATACATCAATAACTTGTATAAACATTACTCTTAAAATTTGAACATGAGTTATGCCTGAGTTTCAAGGTGGTAGAAAATGAAATACTGTAAATGCAAACAAGCAAAAACGAATAAAGAACTAAGTAGATGAAAAGGACAAAAGCCAGTTGTAGAGACAATAGTTTAAAGTGAATTGTTTTAATTGTTTCTGAATGTCATGAGTTCTACTGCACTGTGGACTAGTTATTCCAATGTAACTAAGTACCAAGAAACCAACCAAAATTCTCTAACAAACAAAACTTCATCGATTTTCATGAGATCATTTGTTGTTTTCATAAATAAAATTTAAATGAATATAAACCAAATTCCCTATCACTGCTATTTACTCAATGATCAGCATTGATCAATAACTTAAATTTGTTATATTAAAAATAATAGGACTATCATTATCTAAAAGTATTTTCTACTTGAAATGTCTTATAAATAGGCTGCTAGAATTTGATTTTTGAATATGCTGTTTTGAAATAAAAATTTGTGTTTAGAGTTAGAAAGTCTGAAAACCCTCTTGACAAATCCAGAGAAACAGTGTGTATGGAGGGGCTAAACTGGGTCTTTTTGTTTTGTTTTGTTTTGTTTTGGTTTGGTTTTTTGTTTTTTCGAAACAGGGTTTCTCTGTGTAGCCCCGGCTGTCCTGGAACTCACTCTGTAGAGCAGGCTGGCCTGGAACTCAGAGATCTGCCTGCCTCTGCCTCCCAAGTGCTGGGATTAAAGGCGTGCACCACCACTGCTCGGCTAAACTGGGTCTTTAATTGGTGGAAAAAGACTGATATTTAAAAAAAAAAAAAAAAAAAAATCAGGGGCTGGAAAGATGGCTCAGCGGTTAAGAGCACTGACTTCTCTTCTCCTGAGTTCAATTCCCAGCAACCACATGGTGGCTCACAACCATCTGTAATGGGACCTGATGCCCTCTTCTAGTGTGTCTGAAGACAGCTACAGTGTACTTACATATATAAAATAAATAAATCTTTTTTAAAAAAATCAGTGAAGTACAGAACAGCATTCTTAAATCTTTCTGCTGCGTAGCTAGTGTAGAGCTGGATTAAAATATCATCTCTCGAGTAAACGGAACCAGAGGAAATATCTCAGGTTTCTATGGCTGCTGACACTTAGTGGAATTTAATATGGTACAATAACATTATTTTGAATTTGAAAATAAAGATAATATTTCATCATTGATTTCTTGACTCAGAGATAACAACTTGTGTTATCTATTATCTATTATCAGAGATAATACCAAACTTCAGGTCCTAAGTGTTCCAAGATCTTGACCAAACTCACTCTACTCAGCTAAGACATTTGTACATGATGCACAGTTAGGTCAGAAGAGATCTTTTTAAATAGAAAAATTTGAGAAATAACAAAGAAGCAGCCAATGCAAACTTTTCACTGAAGTTTTTTTTTGCACATTATAAACAAATAATTCATTTGGGTCTGGTGGTGTAGGCCTGCAATTCTAGATACTAAAGAGGCAGAGGCAAGAAGATGGTGAGCTCAAAGCCTGCCTGGGTTACAGGAAGAGTTCAAAGCCACATAGGGCAACTTAGTGAGGCCCTTTCTCAAAATAAAAAGTAAGAAGGGCTGGGGATAAGGCTCAGAGGCAGAGTGTTTGCCTGCCATGTTCCAAGACCCAACATCTAACCTCTTGTACCACAAAAGAGAACAAGAGAGTAGTGTTAAAGACTTGTCTGGAAAATAAGTCACTGAGCTCACTGACATATCGTAGTTTACTGATTGTATTTGATTTTAAACAAAACTGTCAGAGTACCCTAACTATATAACTAAGACTGTAACTCAGAGACTAGGTGATGGCAAAAGAAGAACAGCACACAGCAAGCATAGATCTCATCTCTCCAGTTTGCATTAAAGCTTTAACACTTTATTGTTGGTGAAAATTTTATAACTGGAGCACACTGTTTACTTTCTGCAGAAATTACTCTTGAGCTGGTGAGATGGCTGAGAGGGTAAAGTGCTTCGCGTGCAAGCCCGACTGCCTGAACTCAAAACCCAGCAGTAGGGACGGAAGGAGAGAACTGACTCTGATCTCCATACACTTACTGTGGTATATGCATGCAGCGTACACAACACACACACACCGCATTACACACATGCATACACATACACACATCACACATAGAATAAAACAGCACATCACATGCACGTATGGCACATCATACTTAGACAACACAGCACATCACACAAACCACATACACACAAACTACATAACATCATACACAAACACTACATAAAATCATCTTAAAAAGAAAACAACACTCAAATTTGCTTTAGTTAAACTGAAGAATTTTTTTTAACCATCTAAACAGAACAAAGAAGTTATTACACTATCTTTTGGTTTTGTTTTTGTTTTTTAGGGGGTGCAGGGGATAAGAAGAGAGAAAAAGAAAAAAGACAGTAGAGAGTCAGAAAATGAGAAAACAGTACTAGCATCTTGCTTTATCTGTTCTTTGGACGTAAGGTTAAAAACAGGATCAAAGTGAAAGACAGAAAAAGATAACTCCTAATAAGCATTCACACAATCCACACCAAACTGAACAGAGGAGTTCAAAACAGTCAGAGATAAAAGAAAGACATTCTGTAAGGACAAAAGGCCAACTCCCAAGAAAATGCAACAAGTACACATTGATATAAGCCTACGTAAGAAGACCCAAGTATTTCAGGTGAATACTGACCACATATTCCAACACGGTATTAGTAGGAGATTGAAATACCCAAGCTTCAACAAATCATAGGATACTCAGACAGAAGACAATGCAAACAGAAGATCAGTGAGGAAGTAGAAAAGCTGAACAACCCCACCCTCTGGAAAGCTTAAGCGACACATGTAGAACATCCTACTGAACAGTGGCAGAGTGCTAACTCCTCTGAAACCCATTATGTGGCAGGTCACAACACAAATCTTAACTGATTTAACCAGAGCCAGCAAGGTGGCCAGCACATAAAGGCACTTCCATCACATGGTAGAGAAGAACCGAGTCCTTAGCACTGTCCTCAGGCCTTCCACGCGTTCACAATGCACACACACGCACGCACGCACACGAATCTAGTAAGACTGAAACGACGTCGCGTGTTTTTTCCAATAACAAAAGAATGAAACTGGAATTCAACAGAAAACTAGGGAATTTAGGAAGATGTAGAAATTAAACAATATACTTCTGGACAGTGAGCATGAGTCAAAAGAAGAAATTAAAAAGAAAATTATGAAATTATATTGAAATCAACAAAAGTGAAACACAGCATACCAAAAGTAAGGAACACAACAACAGGGTACTCAGGAAGAAGTAAACAGATGACACAAATGTCTGCATTAAGAGAAATACAACCCGACGGTGCAGCTCTGCAATTCCAGCTGCTTGGGTGGTTGAGGCAGGAGGATGGCAGGCTCAGTGTCTGCCTGGGCTACAAAGTGAGACTCTCTCAAGACAACAAGTTTAAAAAGTGCTGTGCTCTGTGGTAGGACACTTAACCTAGCATGTCCAGAGCCTTGTGTGTGACACACTGCACTACAGAGTAAAAACATTACTAAAAGAAAGAAAATAAAGATTAGAACAGAAATAAAAGAGGATAAGAAAATGTTGAGTAAACTAATGAAAATGAGGGTTGGTTTATAAAAAAGATCACCAATAGTGATTAAATGGATAAGGAAAAAATATAAGAATTTTTTTTTAAAAAAATATAAGCAAATATGAACCCAATAGGGTAAATAACAAAACTAAAATATTGTGTAAAAAAGTAAATAATATTTTACTTACACACTTAAACACTGAAAACAAAGTCCTATTTAAGAAAAAACTGATAGATTTTATATTTGTGTGAGCATGCATACAGGTGCCATGGTACATGTGTGCAGTAAGAGCAGAATCTGCATGAGTTAGTCCTTCCTATACCATGTGTGTTCTGAGGATTCAACTTAGGTTGTCAGTCTTGGCCGCAAGCACCTTTATCTGCTGAGCCATTTTGCTAGCCACTATATACCTATTTTAAGAGAAAAAATTGGGGCTGGAGGGATGACTCAGAGGTTAAGAACACTGGCTTCTCTTCTGGAGAACCCATGTTCAATTCCTAGAACCCACATATGACTCCTATTCCTGACTCCCTTCTCGGTCTCTTAGGACACTTGGTATGCTGGTAGTACACAGACATACACACAGGCAAAATATCCCAACATATAAAAATAAATAAGTCTTAGAAAAGAAAAGCTTCCTTCTTATGCTCACTGTGCATTTAAGCCACCAGGAAATCCTGCTAAAATCACCTTAGAATGATATCTAGGCTTTAAACATTTCTCATTAGCTTTGCTGCTACCATGTCCCTAAGCCACCAATCACTTGCCACCCTGTTTCACTAGATCTTGCTAAATTGTTGCCTTGTTTCTTCTTGTTTTCTGAAGTCACCCTTTCCTCCCACAGCATCCAGCACATCCTTTAAAACCTAAGGTAGGATGGGCACGGAGCTCTGGCAGCAGGGAACTTGTCTAGCACACTCAAAGCTGGGGGCTCCATCCCTAGCAAAGCCCAAACCAGAAGCAGTGGAGACACCTGCAATCTAAGTACTCAAGAGCAGAGGCACAGGAAGATCTGAAGTTCAAGGTTATCCTTATCTATAAAAAGTTCAAAGCCAGCCTGGGACACACGATACTGCTTCAAATAGAACTCCAAAACCTAAGTCAAGGCCCCCAAAGGGTTCCTGCTGCACGTAGAATCAAATCCAAACCCTTCCTGCACTGTGGTTTCTCCACGGCTCTTTCTCTGCTCTCTAGCCCTCTACTCATCTCACGCAGGCACACTCACCTTCCCAACTACAAGGTTCTTCCCAAGGAACATTCCTCCACCAATGAAAACTCTTTCCTTCCTTCCCTCCTTCAGACTTCATTCAATGTCACCTTCTCAAACTCCCAAATCATCCTGTCAGAATCATAAACCATCTTTCTATATCCCTAGAATTCTTTCTCATTTACTTTTCTACATAAATATATCCCTTGAGCTGCTATAACAAATATAATGGACTAAGCAACTGAATAACAGGAGTGTATTTTTTCATAGTCTTAGAGGGTGGGAAATACAAAATCAAGATGTTAGCCAACTTGATTTCTAGAAAGGAAGGGCCCTCTTCCTCTCTGGCAGACGGGCTCCTTTTCTCCACGCCCTCACATGGCCTTCTGCCTGCGCCTAGACACAGGAGGGCAGTGAGCTCTCTGGTGCCTCTTAGTAAAAAAGACAGCAATGCTATGAGACCAGGATCCCACCCTCAGGTCTTCATGTGACTTTAAGTACATCCTTAGAGGCCTGTCCTATCTCAAATGTAAGCACGCTGGGGTTAGGGCTGCCACATGAGAAGTTTGCTAGTGCATGCGCGCGCGCGCGCGCACGGACACACACACATTCAGTCCATGGTGTTATCTAACACACTTTACTTTTACCCCCTCATCCCTGGAAATGTAAGAAGGTGATAAACTTTCTTTCTGTTTAGCTCACCAATGACTGTACAGTAACTAGAACACGGCACACAAAGACAATGCTCAACAAACAACTTAGGTGAACCTAGTAAATCAACCAAGTTCAAATCAATGACTGATCTGGAAGGAGAATAAAGGCAGGCAAAACCAAAAACCAACCAAATGACGACGACAACAAAAAACCCCACAACTACAAAAACAGAGGCCAAACTCTTCAACAGAAGAACGTTCAGGTGGTTAGTAAGATGACCACAGGGACAGGAGGAGGAGTGGTGCACCAAAGGACACAAACCCAGGCTGGCGGTTTGTGCTGTGAGCTCCATTAGTCGCCTTCCTTCTTTCACTCCTTCCCCTTTTCCTATCGTCTCCCCCCGACCGCTGTCTCTTCCTCATTTTCAGTTTCATTAAACAAAACCTTAGGTCTACAGCTTTTCTGTTCTCATTGCAGGTGACACTCAAAGGGCGCATGTACACGGCTCAAGTGATTCCCTCTTGCCGGAGGAGTCTCCGCAGCGACTGCACACACAATTCAGTTGTTCACTCTCTCAAACAGCTTAAAGGAAAGTATCCAGACCTGTCTCTCAGCTTTTCAGGCTTTCTACACTAGAGAAGAAAAAAAAATCTACCAGGTATTTCTGAGCTATTTTTATAGAACATAAAAAGTAAATACTAGTCACATACACAGACTAGCTGACACAATGATAGAGACAACTTAGTTTACCAACTGGTGTTCACACGGCTTGGATTCATTAGAATTAAAGGCAAGTTTTCGAAAAGTCACATCTCACAAATTAAAAGAATACTTTGGAATGCCTGTGTCTTATCTGGACATTGTCATTTCACTTTTTCAAGCTTCTTAAAACCAGTATGCCACTAGGGAGGCAATAAGTTAGAACCCCGTACTGTTCAACGTCCATAGCTTTTATGCAGCACCAGATGTTCAGTACATTAATAACGCACTAACTCAGAGTCTCTTTTTGAAACTTTAGAAAGTGCAAATTGCATTAAGACCTCTTTGCCCTCGTTACTGGTACTGTTACAATCCTAGCCCTTTGGAAATGGTTTCTGGCATGTGTTTCTCTTCCTAATATTGCCATGTACTCACTTAAATAGCCGGTCCTCAAGTCCTAATGCATTTAATAGTCCTGCCTACATAGACTATCACATAATCCTACTCATATCATTTGTTCCAAAGGTAAAATATAATATTTTTCCATCAGAAGATGATTCTTTGATACTCATTTCATGAAGTTTTAATATATGAGAAATATTTACTTTCTTTTTTCAGTTGATATATATCTATGGGTGGCATGTTAGAAATAAGAGTATTTTAAATACTAATAAAAATGAAAAATGAGTAGTGTTTCTAAATAAAACGTTTAGTTACTATGAAATGAGTATAACCTTAATTTTTCAGTATTCAAATGTAAAATATAAAAAGACTCCAGTCATTTTTATGTAAGCATCCCCCCATGTGGTTACATTTGACTTAGGATTTTTTACTTCAGCATTTCAGGATTAAATGTTGATGAATGCTCATACAGTCGGTAGTACACTTGGAGATAGAATATGGGCAAATACTACCCTGAAGTGGATATAAGATTTTCTACAGATTTGGGCAATCTAAACAGAAACAAAAGATCCTGAAATAGTCTGGGGAAAAAAGTATTCTTCTTATTAATGCATTAAAAGTCCAAGGAGTCTGAAGACGTTAGAACTGTACTTCTGAGAACAACTGATTTTATATTCTCTCACAGATGTAAATAAAAGCATAATGTTATGTGAACTTAAAAAAACAAATAATATTTAAGAAGTAACATATATTTCTTAGAACAATCTATTTCATTGAAATTTCTTGAACAGAAATCTGGAACCTATAGCTATTTATGCACGGAAGAAACTTTTAACTCTTTGAAAAATGGATTCTGAATTTTTGTTGACTCATCTATGCATGGAGTAAACATTTAAAATGTATATATGTGACCATTTTTGTTATTTTAAGAAGTGATGGCTTAGTAAATGTTGGATAAAATCTAGATGAATATAAATTTATTCACACAAAAATCAACAGCATGTTTGATTTTGTAAGGAGATTAAGTTGAGGCTAAAAAAAACTCAACTACTTATTTACAGTCCTGTACAAAGACAAGAACTAATGTTAATTAGAATAAGACAGTCCAGGTACATTGTGAGAAATAACACAGATGGTAGGTGGAAAAAAGCAAATGAGAAGCAAATACTGCAACGTTTCCTAAGGTACCACTGTCGGATAATGTAGGCTGAATCTGCTACAAACCTATACTATGCAGCCTAAAGAGACTACTGAGAAAAGCTTCATTTTACAATCTAGAAAATTGTAACAAAAAATATCTGAAAATATCATGTGATAAAAAACAGGCGAAGAAGCATGCAAGGCATCATACAAATGACAGCAGCAGGTTCTAACCTACATGTCACCCAAAGGCTCAGGCGTTGAAGGTTTAGTCGGCAGCACGTAAGCAGTAAGGCCTAGCTGAAGCAAGTAGGTCACTGCTATCATGATCTCGAAGAGCACCCTGGGCCCCTGAGCCCTTCTCTGTCTTGTCTTTGCTTCTTAGATGCCATGAAGTGGACAGCTTTCTATCAAATGCTTCTGCCATGAGTCCTTGCCACAGGCCTAAGAGCAATTTGGCAAAGTGACCACAGACTAAAACCTCTGGAAGCAGGAGATTTCCTCCTTTAAAACAATATCTCAGGTATTTTATCACAATGATACAAAGCAAATGCACACCAATAATTATCTTAAATACAAATGAATTCAACTAAAAAGTCATAGAAGGGGGTGGATAAAAAATATGACCCAGGGCTCAGAATGATGGTGCATGTTTTTAATCCCACCAGTCAGGAGGTAGCGACAGGAAGCTTTCTATGAGTTCAGAGCTGTTGATGGGAGAAAGGGGGGCGGGGGGGGAGAGAAGCACAAGCAAACCAGCCCACCCTAACTATATGTTGCATGGAAGAGACTTGTCTTGCCTCCCCCTAAAGGACATATGAAAATAAGGAAGGCAGGCAGAAAGATTCCCTTCTCAAGGTTCAGGGATCAGTGCAGAAGAGGGGGCAGAAAGAACCTAAGTGTCACATGCAGTGAACAAATATAAGGAACAGTGTCCTCTATACACAACAGGGCAGTTACACATTTGAACTCAGTGATTTTGACAGCATGCACAAGCCACATGCAAGCTTAACTCAGACCAAATTCCAGCACAGAGAGGGGAAGTGGACATTGGCAGCTGACAGAGGGAGAGTCAGTTTTCTCTGAGTGTTGTTGCCTCTGGGTAAGGTGACCATGTCCCAAAGAAAGACCACAATACCCAAATATATATGAGCAGAAAAACGACATCATGGGTTAGACACAAATTTAGGTGGGTAGGAAAGGAGGGATGACTGGGAGTAGTTAGGTGGAGATGGGGGCAAATATGATTAAAACATATTGTATGAAATTCAATATACACTAAATTACTATAAGTTACTAAACTAGGATATACCTAACTGCATTCTAAACTTTTGGCCTTATAGCCACAGATAAGTGTAGTCTTCATCAAGGAAAAGTTTCTTTGCAAAAGACAGAGATCATTATAGAAAACGACAGCCAATCAAAATGCAGAGCTGTGGAGCACTCTCAATGGATACATCTACAAACAACCCCTATACCCAAGGCTTAGGGAACACTGCAGAGGAAGGGGTGGCATTATGGGAATCAGGGAGCTCGCTGTGAGATTGTGTCTCCTAGGAATGTCAGAAACGATACCCATGAAGTCTCACCAACATGAGTGCTTAATATGAGCTAGCAAGGACAACAATATGGATGCCAAAGCAGACTGGTGAAGAGCACAGGGCCTCAGTCCGACACAAAGAACTACAAGCAACTAAAGAATACTGAGAGTGAAATACTCTTTCTTAAGAAAAAAGCTTTTTAAAAAAAAATACTATAAAAGGAGACAGATTAATGTGTTTGTGTGTATATGTGTGTGTGTTTGTGTGTGTGTATCCATCCATCCAAAATTAGATACATAAAAATGTAAAGTAGGGATCTGTGAATGTAGCTCATTTGTAGAGTGCTTCTTACCATGTACAAAGCTCTGGGTTCGATTACCAGCGCTGAATGAATTAGGCATGATGGTAATATGCCTAGTATCCTACTGCCTGACTGGCAGAGGCGGAGAGCCGTAAGTGCACTGCTATCCTTGTTTATATTGTAATTTACTGTAAGTTAGAAGCCAGCGTACATGGGACACAGTCTCAAAAAATATATATGTATGTATATATAAACATATATATTATATTTAAAGATCTGAAGGAGAGACAGCTTGCAACACAATGTCAGCAGGGGACTTAACCCTCCACAATGCACAGATCATCCAGACAGAAAATTAATGAACATTAGGCTTGAAAAACACATTAGACCCAAGGGAACAATAGATAAACAATATTCCATCTATTAACAGAACACACACAATTCTCAGACTCCCATGGAATAGTCCCTAGGACAAATTACATCAGAGTAAAAAAATAAGCATTAGCCAATTTTAGAAGAATGGAATTAAATCAAGAAGGCTCTCTCCCAGACACAGAGATAAGAAACTGGGAATCAAAAATAGGGCAAGTTTTGGAGAATTCACAAATACTAGAATTTTAAGATTGCTGCAGAGCAACCAATGGGTCAATGAAGAAATTAAAAAAGAAATTTAACAATAACGACACAAACGAAAATGAAAACACAGCAAACTTAAACTTATGGGACAGAAAAAATCCTGAGAACAAATTTATAGCAATAAATATCTACACAAAGAAGAAAAGAAAGACAAATAAAAGGTTGGATGTGGGGACTTGGAAGACAGTTTAACCCATAAATAACTAATCACTACTTTTTAGGAGCATATATATTTATTTGATATATTAAGTACAAGATTAGCAGAAGAAAATAATAGAGATTAGGACACAAATGATTTTGGAACACTCCAAATTATATGTGAACTAAAACTGCTTTAATAAATTAGAGTGAGTGGTTCTTACAAAAACATAAACATGAATGCAATAGAGGCTGAAGACTATGAAAGAAAATCAACAGAACAAAACCCAAGATGTTGAAAAGATAAACAAAATAAATAAAAAACTTTAGATCGATTAATTTATAAAGAGAGAAGACTCAAAACCAGAGGTAAAATTGATGGCATCATCAAAGGCTTGTAAAATGCCTAGAAGAAATGGGTAACCTCCTAGACACATTTAATACACTAACACTGAATTATGAAGACATGAACAAACCTGAGCAGAGAAATTTATAGTTAATAAGAAGAGTGACTAGGTAAAAAACATGTCCTATCAAAAGGAAAGCCCAGGCTGTTCACTGGCTTCATTGCTGAACTTCATCAAATATTTAAAAATAAACTAAAGTTAATCCTTCAAAAAAGAGTTAGGGAGTACTTGTAAACTCTCAACAAAATAGCATCACGTTGATACCAAAGCCAAATAAATTACAAGAAAAGTACAGATGAATATCACTAATAAACATAAAAACTCCTGGACAAAATATTGCAACCCAAGTTCAAGATTAGCCACCAAAATCATAGAAGTATCTTGGGAAGTAGAAGAGGCTCAACATACACCCACTCATAGACAGGGTGTTATCATTGTAATGGACCACAGGACAACACACACACACTCATAGACAGGACGCATCATTTTAATAGACCACAGGACAACATACACACACTCATAGACAGGGCGCATCATTGTAATAGACCACAGGACAACATACACCCACTCATAGACAGGGCGCATCATTGTAATGGACCACAGGACAACACACACACACTCATAGACAGGGTGCATCATTGTAATGGACCACAGGACAACATACACACACTCATAGACAGGGCACATCATTGTAATGGACCACAGGACAACACACACACACTCATAGACAGGGCGCATCATTGTAATAGACCACAGGACAACATACACACACTCATAGACAAGGCGCATCATTGTAATGGACCACAGGACAACATACACACACTCATAGACAGGGCGCATCATTGTAATGGACCACAGGACAAATATAACCACATGGCCATCTTATTAGATAAGGAAAAAAATCTGACAAAATTCAACACTCTTTCAAGATACAAGTTCTTGTCAAAATAAACATGGAAGGAATTCATCACAATCCAGTAGAGCACATCTATGGTAAATCCATGGCTGGTATATAGGTGACAGAAAGCGGAAGCCTTCTGGCACTGTCTGGAACAACATGAGGCTTCCATTCTTGCCACATTTATTCAGCACTGTACTAGAAGTCCTTGTCAGGGCATTTAGTCAGAAGAAAGAAACAAAAGACACCCAAAGACATATTCTTCAAAGGAAGAACTAAAGTTGTTACTATTTGCTAAGAATATAAACTTATACATAGAAAACTCTAATAGCACCACCAAAACAAAATGCCACAAAGTAATAAAAAATTCAAAGTTGCAGG
>CM052710.1:32878986-32993759 GCA_028551405.1 Uromys caudimaculatus | reverse complement strand
TTATCAGAATTACACAAGGAAAGCAAGTCTTAAATAAAAAAGCCAAGGAAATCAAAATAGCACATTAGAAAAGTTTACCTGGCCTGGAAGTGCTGGTGTACTCCTTTGATACCAGCACTCAGGAGGGAGAGGCAGGTGGATCTCTGAGTTTTAGACCAGCCTGGTCTACAGAGTGAGTTCCATGACAGCCAGGAACACAGAGAAACCCTGTATCAAAAAAACAGACAGACAGACAGACAGACAAAGAAAAGTATATCCTGCACACTAGAGAACAGCTACTTAGCACAAAAAGTAGTAATGGAGGAATAGAAGGAAAAAGAAACAAAGAAAACAAGGAGCAAATGGTGTTATCAATGCCCAACACAGATTAGGAGAAGTAGATTTAAAAAATACAACTATATGATGTTTACAAAAGATACATTTAACGTTCAAAATACAAATACACTGAAACTTGGCAAGTGCTCTACTACTGTGCTATATAGCTACAGTCCTGAACAAGTTGAAAGAATAAAGCATCATTCAGTCACTAAAAATACATTGGCATTGTACTACAAAGAATTCTGAAAACATACTAAGTCAAGAATACAAACATAAAAGGCCAAATGCTATATAATTACATTTATACGAAACTGCCGAAGAAGGTAATTCTGTTAAAGCAGAAAATAGAGTATTTACAGGGACTAGAAGGTGGAATTAGAACTGCTAATGATTGTAAGGAATTTCTTTCTGTAGTAAGAAAAAATATTTTGTGATTAGTGGTGATGGCTCACAATTTTGTGACTATTAGTAATTATTGAGTTCTACACTTTATTTTTCAGATTTATTTTTATGTGTAGGAATGTTTTCCCTCCATGTACATCTATGAACCATGTGAGTGGTTGGTGTTCATGGAGGTCAGAAGAAGTCATTAGATCCTCTGGAACTTGAGTTACAAATGTTGTGAGCTACCATGTGGGTACTGGAAGCTAAACCCAGGACCTCTGCAAGAGCAATAGGTTCTCTTAATCACTTAGACACAGCTCCAGCCTCAAAGACTTATTTTTGCATTTACATGTTTGTGCCTGTGTAAGTTTATGTGCACCACATGCATGCAAGTGCCTGAAGAGGAGAGAGAATCACATTCTCCTGATACAGGTGCTGGGAATGGAGCCCAGGTCTTTTTAAAAAGCAGTGACCACGTTAACCATTAATCTATCACTGCAGCCCAGAATTCTATACTTTAAACAAGTAAATTATATGATTGGGACTTACACTATAAAAGTACATTTTAAAAGAAGATTCTACTAGTTACTTTGTGCAGTTGTGATCAAAATGGCTGAAAGGACAGTTTAAATAGAAGAATTATTTTGGCTTATAGTTTATAGTTTCAGGAGATTTAATCCATGTCTGCTTGGTCTCATGCACTTGGGTAGAATGTCACAGCAACAGGAATGTGTGGCATGAGAGCTGAAAAGAAACATAGACAGGGAGAGAGGAACCTACTAGGCCCCACCTCCTAATGTTTCATAAGCCTTCCATTGCATCTCCAACTGGAGACCAACTGTCCGGGACATGTGCCTTAGGGGGATTTCACTTTGGCATCGTAACATTCCTCTCCCGTTCCTCAAGGCTCGGGGCTATATCATAATGCAAAATGCAATTAGCTCATCCCCAAGGGACTGCAGAGTCTTAACAGTTCCAACATTGTTTAAAACTTCAAATTCAGTTTCCCCTGAGAGTCAGGTCAAACTCTTAGCTACATGTGCTTATACAAATTTTAAGAGCCAAGTTTCATACTATCAACATTCATAATACTGAGTTAAAATTCAGACTACAAATGGAAGGAATCAGGGCATAGGAAGAAAGAATGTAACTCAAACAGGAACGTGAGACCTAGCAAGGCAAATGTTAAAATTCGTAGTTCTATGTCTTGTATTTGATATGGCCTCCCGCTAGGGCTGGTCACTCACATGGCTATCTTTGGCAAATATTTTTGTTCTTTGAATCTCCTAAAATCCTAGAGTTTCCACTATAGCTTAGATTTCACACTTTTATCTGTACATAGCTCCTTAGAGATTGCTTAAGGGATCCAACTCTATTCACATTTGCCTTACTTTCCAGGAATTATTTTGAAAGATAGGTGTATAGAAGAGGTCGGATATAGTGGCTCAAGCCTATAATCCTAGCATCTAGGAGACAAAGGTAAGAGGATCACAAGTTCAAGGCCAACTTGGGCAAAAAAAAAAAACCTGTCTCAAAGGATGTAGTGGGGCAACTGGACACTTGCCTGTCACAAGTGCCTGGGGTCAATTACCAGTACCACAAGAAAAACAAATATAGAAGCCTTCATAACTAAAGGGACTCTAGCTGGCTGAGTGTGGCGAGCACGGCTCTCTCTAGCAGCCTTGCCCTTCTTCCTGATTCTTTCTGCCTTGCTAAAAAACGACATTCCTAAAGCTGGCCACCAAGGTCACTTCCTCCTCGTGTGGCCACCTACCTAGGTCCTGCTATCAAAGTACTGAAGTCCAGCAATCAAAAGCCCACTTCGGCTCACCTAATAAACAAGCCCAATTAAAATTAAACACCCCATTCTAACACAGGGTTTCCTCTTGTACCTTTATAAACTGCCATTTGCCTACAGGCCATGTCTGTCTCCTCTCTATCCAGTCCTTTGTCCTACTCTGGGACAAATACTTCTACCCCCTCTCCCTAATTCCCTTCCCCTTCTCCCTCACCCTCTATCTCCTGTCTTTGTCTCTTATTTCTGCATTTTGTTCCTCTGGGGCAAATAAGTCTTTGTGCTGAGAACGTGGTCTTGGGGTGTCCTGAGCCAATACTGATCCTTACAATGAGCCTGCACTCTTGCATTTTGCATCCATCAAAATGAGTAACAAATCAGCAACCGAAGGTAATATCTGTAGCCAGATCAAGCAGTCATTGCCCCTGTGGACCATGAGAGCAGTGGCCTCTGAGAAGTCACGCGGATGAGCAGATTAGGTGCTTTCTTAGGCAGCCCTTTCTTGAGTAGTGTGCTGTCTTCTCAAGAGAAAGTCTTTCAGATGAGTTGAAATTTCTACTTCCTGGACCCTAGCTACTTTTAGCCTGGTTTACAGTGGGAAATCAAGAATTATGCCCTCTTTTCATGAATTTAAATATGTTCATTTTCTGACCAAACTGAGTATTATTCAAATCCTACTACACTTTCTGCCTCCAACTCTCATTGTAAACCTGTCTAAAAGATCCCAGGAATAAAAATGTTTGAAAGCATTTCTGCCTTGAAATTTCTTTCACCAAATTAATTTCTCCATTGTTGTTACAATCAGATACACAGTCTCAGGATGTGAAAAAAAAAAAATGTTCAAAAATCTTGAATACAATTTAAAGGGCCTCTAGGCCAATTCCCAACAGAGTTCCTGCAGGCACTTCTGCCTATTTCTATTAGGTATTCTGGTCTTCTAAGCTCCTTCTGGAATTGTTCATCGAGCTGCTTCCGAATGTCTCCTACAAATCGACTTCAGAAGATAAAGAACTACATGATCAGATTCAGTCAAAGCCACTAACTGGACCTCTGACAGGACTTTTCTATGTTAGTTATTTTTATGAAGCCATGACTCAAATACCTGAGAGGGTGTAAAAGGAGGAAAATTTCTTTTAGCTCATGCATGATTCAACAGGTTGCCTGGCTTCATGTGTACACGCCCCAGCACGGTCTCCTCCCTCCAGCTAAGCTCCGCCTCCCGAAGACCTCTGGAAATATTCCCAGTGATTGGAAAATGGGCTCAGCACATGAGCCTGTGACAGACACTTTCATTCAAACTGTGACAACAGATTGATGATATATATATATAACTTAAAGGAGAAAGTAGTAGGCTTTCTATATTTTAAAAAATTCAAGGTTTTGATTAAAAAAAAAACTAATAGTGATCAAAAAGAACAGTTAAGGGAATTAGCTTAAGTTTATGAGTTAATGAAGCATATTTTTCCCTGACAGATAACAATTCCAGAAGGAATATCTTTGCTTAAAACAAAAGCCATTGCTATGAATATGACACCAAAATCGCAAAGCTTCTTGAATTGTTATTTTACAAGCCTAAAGATGAATTAATTTTTAGCATGTCATTTAGCTTCCTACACAGAAAAAATAACATAGTGTGGGCCAACTATACAACTACATGACACAAAAAAATGTATTTAAAAGTAAAACTTATAAGTGCAGTTGAATTTTAATCAATATTTATAAGCTTAACTTTGATTTATTTATTTATTTGAATTGTATTTATGATGTATGTCAACTTGCCTAGGCCATGAGAAGCCTGGGCATCTCTGTATGCTTCTGTATGCTTGCTATATCCTAGAAATTAGTATTTAAATTGTTAAGCCTTGTAATGCAAAAGGCCTTCCTAAAAGTAAGTCGGAAGTATGGCTTTTAACTACAGTGTAGGGCCATCATTTCTCTCTTGGCTCTTCCTCTTCCTATTCTATATCTCTGAAAAACTTTTAATATGTTTACTATAATTTTACAATGTGTGACATTTTTAGAATTTTCAGTAGTTGGGAAATAAGGAGTCAGTACATTAAAGAGTAGATGTATGATAAAAATATCAATGTTAATGTTAGTCAAAACAACCTTTTAAAAAAGAGTAAGTAAAAATTGCTTAGAAATATAGGATGCTTTTAAATATGGCTAAGACAGAAAACAGCAGTCGTCGTGTTACCAGCCTGTCTGGTAGGACATAGCTGGGCTGGTGAGCAAATGATGATCAGCACTGCCTTCCTTCCATGGCCAGCCAAGACTCAGTCTCACCCTCACAGCTACTGCCCTTCCCACTGTTCACAATGCCATTTAACATAATTTATAACTCTGAATCACAAGATAAAAGACTAGAATAATGCCTTATTAGGTGTTACAATTGTGTCACAGTTATGGAATGGTGTTTAGTATCAGTATGTTAATAACATTCTGAAAGGCTGTCATCAATAGACATCATAATTCCTAATTAGAAACATTGGCCATTTAAAAATCTTTTAACCTATAACTTCAATTCTTCCTCATCTTTTGCTCACTAAACCCCTGCTTGTCTCCTATGTGTGCAGTACCAAACACTGCATTTCATGAAGCAGGAGACTGCTGGGAGTGTAAACTACAAAGCTGACTTACCTGAAAATGAGGCATGTCAACTCATATAAACAAGTCTCAGTATTAGTTTTAAGGCTCACTCTGTACTATATTCACAATATATAAATTATAATATCAAAAAGCTATTATTTTTTGCTATTTATTAATACTAAGACATTAGCTATTTTAATGAAGGATAGGATGGATTAGTTTATACACATTTTTAAAAGAAATTTAATTTCTTAAGACTTATTTTTGATTATGAGTGGATATGTGCACATGACTGCTGGTGTCTGTGGTCAGAAAACGATGCCAGATTCCTGGAGCTGGAATTACAGGTGAGTGTAAGCTGCCAGATACGAGTGCTGGGCACCAAACTCCCAGCTCTGCAAAAGCATACATGCTCTTAAACTCCCCACCATCTCTCCAGCCCCAGTCTGCATACTTTTCTAGGAGAAGTGATAAAGATATTGCTGTATTGTTGGTTTCACTATTTAACTTTGGTAAGGTATATGAAGGTGTTGTGTAATAAAAAGATTCTGTTCCTAGGTAAGAAAACCTTAATTTCCTTACAGATAAACACATTATAATGAAACTTACAATACAAAATTTTGTTATATTTGAGCTAACATTTTTACAATTTGAAAAAAATTTCGTAATATATAATTTAAGTCAGGCAGTAGTGGCACATGCTTTTAATACCAGCGTTTGGGAGGCAGAGGCAGGTGGATCTCTGTGAGTTCAAGACCAGTCGGGTCTACAGAGTGAGTTCCAGGACAACCAAAATTAGAAACCCAAAACGGATATAATTTACATATTAGAAAATGCATTCATATTAAGCTTAGTGGGCTTTGACAAAAGGCACCTAGAATGACATACTATAATTGCAATACAGACATTCACAACCCCCACCCCCAGGGTTTGTCCTGTTATGCGCTGTATTGTTTCGTTAAGTTTCTACAGTGAAACCTGAATCTCCACTACCTCAGAATGTGATTGTGTCTTTAGACACTAAGTCATTTACAATGAGTTCTTCAGGGTGGATCCTACTCAGTATAACTGATATTAAAAGGCTGAAATTTAAACACTAAGAAATACCAGGGATGCTAAAGCACAAAATAAGTTCTGTGTGAGAACCTAGTAAAAGGGTAGCCGCCACAAGTCTAGGACAGACATTTCTGAAGAAAATATACCGGCCAACAGCTGATCTTGGGGTTCAAGCCCCCCAAACCAAAAGAAAATACATCTCTGCTGTTTAAGTCAGCCCACCCATGGTATTTTGTTGTGCGAAAGCTGGAAAAGAATACATTACTCCGAGTAGTCAGTTCTGCTATCAGAAAAGAGTTCTGTGAGTTATGGGTTACATCCATGCTGCCAACCATAGAAGAGTGGCCAAAAACCTGGTGTCCTCTTCTGCCCTCCTCAGGCACCAGGCACACATGCAATGCACAGATACACATGCAGACAAAACATTCATACACATAAAATAAATCTAAAAAGTTACTGAAAATATACACAAGAAAAAACAGGAAGGAAACCACTGCATGTCAGTACAAAAGAAAAAACTGTCAATGACAGAGCAAATAGTGAGGGGAAAGAGAAAACGGAGACAACAGAAAAGGCAGCAGCAGCTGGGCGCCGCGGCGGCCATAGTGGTGCGTCTTAAGTCAAAAGCACACTCCTCTCTCCTTCCCTATGAAAACAGCAAATTGCCTGTGAGAACAGAGACCACACATCAACAGTCCTCTTGTCACTAACATTCTTTATTTATAGCAAAACAAAAACGTCTTATCTTTCCTAAGTTATGTTAGAATTTTAAGTGAAGCAATAATAAGATAATCAGGCAGCAATTGTCATAAATAAAATAACACAATACTGGAAGAATTATAATTACCTTGTTATTTCTCACTCTAATAAGTTTATCATGGTAATCCGACATCTTTTTTAGAGGCAAAAGAAACAAAACAAAACAAAAAACCAAAAACCAAAAAACCCAGCCCCCCACCCCCAGAAAACAAAACAAAACAAAACAAAAAACAAACAAAAAACCAATTCCTTACCTTGTAAGATGGCAAAAAGCACAAAATTCCTTGGCTCACAGTCTGGCACACAGATAACAGAAGCATTCCCACTTCATCCTGGAACTCAAATGTTTCGGTATGCTGGAAAGTAGCGCAGAGATTCCGACCCTTAGGGCCTGAGCCAACAGTACCAACCCAAACCTAGAAATGAATATTTTAGTATAAGAGTTATGTCTAAATAAAGCAGGAAAAATTTTTTTTTATAGATTTATTTATTTATTATATGTAAGTACACTGTAGCTGTTTTCAGACACACCAGAAGAGGGCATCGGATCTCATTACAGATGGTTGTGAGTCACCATGTGGTTGCTGGGATTTGAACTCAGGACCTTTGGAAGAGCAGTCAGTGCTCTTAACTACTGAGCCATCTCTCCAGCCCCAAGCAGGAAAATTAATATTTAATTGGGAGTGATTTATAGAAAAAGATAATCAAACAAACAGCAGAAATTTACTTTGAAACTAGAAATTTTGTTTAATATCTTTAATTAATTGAATACAATTAGGTTGATACTGACCCAAAATCCAGTTACTGTAACTTGTGAATACTATTGTAATCCCCACAGTAACTACAAAGACAGAACCACCAGCAACTCCAGTTCCACGGGGTACCACGCTCCTTTGGCCTCTACAGGCACAAGGCATACTTACACATCCAGGCAAAATACTCCAACACATGCGATTTAAAAAACAGTATATGTGATGGTTAATCTTGGTTATCTACTTGACTAGATCTGGAATTAACTAATACACAAACTGCTGGGCACTCCTGTGAAGGACTTGCTTGGTCAGATTATTTGAAGTGGGAAGTCCCACCCTAAATGAAAGGCAACTTCTGGTGGCAGCCCAAATAAAAAAGACATGGTTTTTGCCTGTTTGCCTTCAGTCTTGTTGACAAGTTCATCTATCCTGTCGCTGTGGCATTCCTTCACTGATATTAAAACCAGGTTCTCTGGGCTTCTAATACAGATCTAAACCCAGTAGCTCTCCTGGAACCCCCTAGGGTTTCAGCTCCAGATTGGGACTATGGAAACATCCAGACTTGTGGACTGAGCAATTGCAGAGTCTCAGCCTCTCAGTATGACATGGCTATTGTCAGACTACCTAGACCATATCGGTAAGCCAATTTGTAAATCCCCCTTTAAAATATATATATTCATTCTTAGCAATTTTCTCCCTTTAGAAAACCATGATTAATACAGATTGTAACACCAGGAGTAGTTATAGAGAAACAGAATTTTAAGAATGAATTTCTCTAGTGGGCTTGTTGTGTCTGAAGGTGGCTAACTAATGCAATGAAACCTACAGTTACTAAAGACTCTGCTGGTTGCATAGAAAACCCTAAAAGTACATACTACTTAAAGAACTTACTGAGATAAACATGTTTGATATTCCTTATTCATCTCCTATGAGGAACAAGGAATTTAATAACTCTACGTATAAAATTTTTGACAATTTGTAGAAAAACAAGAAAGCAATGATGCTGGCTTGTTGCTTCTTGCATCTTCAGATAAAGTGAAAATGGAGAAGAATAAGTTTGGCGATAAAATTAACTGGTTCCAGATGAGCGTAGACAATTGAAAAGTTTCTAAGTGTGTCTGGAGGAGAGTCTTCTCTCCCTCAGCCAGAAAGATCAAGTTGTCAAAATCACATCCAAGTCCTCGTTACAGGATTGGCAGACGTAACAAAACAGATTTATGGCCATCCTGGAAGGGTGTTGGCAGTTAAAATGAGGGCACTGGTCAGAAAAACATGAGCTCCTATAGCTTGGGATGGAGCCCTCATATACTTACTGATGGGTTTATTTTGCCTGGGGAAATACTCTTCCCTCCCAACCCTTAGCAAAGACTGCATCCCATCTCCTACTCTCTGTAGACAATATATTTTCTCTCTCCACTGACATCTATACACACATATAAAGGAAGGGAAAGAGAAGCAAACATTATTAAATGCTAACAACCAATGGATATAAACAAAAGATGACAGTCAAAACTATTATTTCAACTTTTCTTAAATTTATAATTTTTAAAAACATTTATTTTTACTATGTTTAACTTCTTATATGTTTTATGTGTTGGTTCCATGAAGGCCAGAGTATCAGATCCCTTTGCAGCTGGAGTTACAGGCATCTGTGAACCACCAGCAATGCTGATGTTGGGAACTAAACCTGGGTCCTCTGAAAAAGCAGTAAGTCCTCTTAACTGCTGAACTGTACCTCTCCAGCCTTAAAATTTATAATTTTTCTAAATAAAAAGTTAAAAAAATCAATAGACAGCTAAACAGATTTTGGCCTAGTCATACAGTGATATATTTTGCTGCACAAAAAGAAAATTTGATGCGTGTTGCTGCAGATGAGCACTGACGACGTCATCTACAGTTACACAAGCCTTCAACATGTCATGCCAAGTACAAATCAAAACCAAGAACAAGCCGGGCCGTGGTGGCGCATGCCTTTAATCCCAGCACTCGGGAGGCAGAGGCAGGCGGATTTCTGAGTTCAAGGCCAGCCTGGTCTACAGAGTGAGTTCCAGGACAGCCAGGGCTACACAGAGAAACCCTGTCTTGAAAAAGAAAAAAACAAACAAACAAACAAAAAAAACCCAAAACCAAAAAAACCCAACAACAAAAAAATACAACCAAAAACAAAACAAAAAGCCAATCACAAAAAGCCAAGGATTCTGCTTATAAACGAGAAAGTTCTTGAGAGCGACTGTGCAACAAGCTGATGTGTGTAACATTACGCTGTGTGCTTGAAAGTGGTCAGATGGCCACTTTATTCTACATGGATATTTTAATTGAGGCTTTAGAGTAATTTTTAAGCTGATGGACAATATTGAAACACTACTCAATTGCACCATAAGCATTATTATTATGATTCAGTGATGGTCCAGGTTAAATGGACCATGTACATGAGGGTGAAACATAATTAATTAGAGTATAGACTAGCACCCTTATGAAAAACAGATCATATTGAATTTGCTAACCTGCATTTACTTATGCTTCTAAGCAAGGTGGCATGGAATGTGGAACCTGCGCCCTGACCTCACTGCTGCTAATAGCAATGTTTCTCAGCAGGCACATTCTGGCACACTGGAAAGCAAATCCTTAGTTACACAGACATGTAGAATTATGGGTCCCAACCATCAAATGTCAGCCAGCATGATGTCCCCACAAGTAAACAAGTTTGTGTGTGTGTGTGTGTGTGTGTGTTTGTGTGTGTGTGTTTGTGTGTGTGTGTGTGTACATAGATATGATGTTAAGTAAGTAGCTAATTACTTCAAATTACTCACAAAAACAAACAGAGCCAGAAGTACTGGCTCAAACCTACAAGTTCAGCATTTGAGAGGTGGTGGCAGGAAGATCAGGAGTCACCCTTGACCACATAGCAAGTTTGATGTTAACGAAGGCCATAAAAGATGCTGTCTAAACAAAACAAACATAACAAAACGGTGATTGAGGGATGGCTCAATGATTAAGACTATGTAATGCTCTTACAAAGGACCTGAACTTGGTTCTCAGCACCCACATGATCTGGCTCACAACTGCTTGCACCTCTAGTTCCAGAGATTCCTCTTCTGGCTCATGCAGGCATCTGCATGAACAAAGCATACATAAACTCATGAAGGTACACCTACAACATAAATTTTTAAAAAATGAATAAATTAAATAAGGATACACCATAGTCTAATGGGAAAGAGAAACAGATAATTACTAGTAGGAACTATAGTAGAAAAGCAAATATTTTCTTGTCTTGAGATCCTGTAGATAAACCAAAATGCACTCAACGGAGGCATCTGTAGCAGCCACTGAATCCAAGGCAATAAAGCTTCCAGGGCAGCGTCAGTACTTCCTTTCACAGACCCTGTTAGTCTGTTAAGCAGCTGACAAGATTTTCTTTAAAACTAACATGAGAATCTCCTATCAGAGTTTGCTTATAAGAATTTATGGTATCCTTTAATTTATTCATAAGGAATTACACTCAAGTAAAAAGACTGAGAGCATCAATAAGATATAGCAAAACAGCTTACCTGTGAGTTACTGATGACATGGTTAGCCTCCAGTTGGATGTTAAATGTGACACCAAGCTCAGATGAAAAGGACCTCAGGGGTGACAGCGTCCCTGATGTTAGAACAATGGTCCTTACTTTGTCATTAATATCTGAAAAGGCCTACAAGAAAGCACCAGACAGATGAGATCATCTTCTTAAAAAGCTAAACAGCCATTTAATTGCTGGTTCTGGTTAAGACAAGTTGCACTTAGGTCAGAGTGAGCTTACCACAGCTGGATTTAAGCACCAAAAGTTTAGCACATGAACTCCGATTTTCTGTCGAGAATGTTTCCTATTTTTTGGTACAGCCAAGACCCCACTTTTATCAAAAACAGCAGTCTGATTTGTCCAGGAGTAAGTCTGTTGAATAGCAACTTTATAATCATCTGCAAACCTAAATGGAAAGACAGTGCTCGTTGAACTACAAAACAGAAGACGAAATGATCAAGCTAGTGACATGTCAAACCCTGACAACGTTAAAACTCAACAGAGTGTCATGCCTTCCCACAAAAAGAAAATGCTGTCCCCAACACTAGTTAACTCAGGGATTCTGATGTAAATTAAGTCATGAAATCACAGAACTCAACAAATTCTTAAAAGAAATATTAAAAATCGAATCGGCTAACCTCACTAGCCACTTTCCAATTTCATTTTAAACATGACGTAAAATAAATCATGGCAGAACCGGAACTCAACTTCATGCCTTTCTAACTTGCAGTTCCAGGTCTTTGAAACATCTACGACTTGATTGTTACAGCTGCTAAGTAGAAAATAGGAATTATGGTTAAAGAAAGTCAGAGACAATTATGCTTTTTATTGTGTGAAGAAATAATGTAATTTTAGCCAAAGTTTTAAAAGTGTTAGCAAGTAATTATAAAACTTAATTTTTTTTTTTTTTTTGATCTGTGTATGTGTGTGGGCATGCTTGTTCCAGGATCTGCACATGACCTTATGTAGAGGTCAGAGGACACCTTGCAAGACCCAGTCAGTTCTACCGTGTGTTTCAGGGATCAAACTTGGGTCATTAGCCTTTACCTTTAGCACCTTTAGCTGCTAAGCCACCTTACTGGCTCTTCATCTTGCGTTTCTTTTCATGAGGTCACCGATCCAGAGTGTATATGACCCCATCCCCAACCTGTGTCCCTAAGAATCTATAAACGCCCAGGTTGACTCCTGAGAGCACCCATTATTCTCAACGATGCTCTCATGGCATTTCACCCCCAATTGCATCTCTAGAGAAATCAGATCTTTACGTTCAAGTCAGGAACTCAGTAATTGTGAAGAGAATTTTATAAATATGCTCAAATCCCCAAATTATACAACTCTAAGGTACATTTCAAAAGAGAGTTAAGCAAACAAGACTTTGTAACTAAAAATATTTCTGCTCAACTGGGTGGTTCACATATCCAGTTCCTGGGCTCAGGATGCTAAGGCAGGACAATGCAAAGTTGGGAAAACCTCAGCTACCCAATGAGACCAAAAATCCTCCACAAGCAAAACAGAAACCAGAACAATCAAGATGTAAAAAGACAACTCACAACAATAAAAGTGAGTCATGAGAGTATTACACCTCACAGAGGATCAGTATCCCACCTGCAGAAGTAACTATACAAACCAACAGTTAAAGAAGCAAGCCAGAGTGGACAATTGACTTTAAGTAGATTATTTTTTACAATGAAGATTTACAATTGGCTAACAGGTACACAAAAAGGTTACAGGATTGACAGTGATCAGGAAATACACATCGAAACCATTGGGAGGAACCACTTGATATCCGGTAGGATGGCTATTATTTTTTTAAAAAAATGCCCAGAACAAAAGAATGCATGAGCAAGGATAGGGAGAAGTCAGAACCTTAGACACTGCTGAAGGTCAAAAGGTATAACTGCTGTGCAAAACACTTAGGCATTCCTTACAAAGTTAAAGGGGACTGTCACATGATCTTCAGTTCTACTACAAGGTCAAATGCATCCATCCAGAGGAAATGAAAGCAGACTTAAACATCTATCTGTACACAAATATTCACAGCAGTATTATAAATTGTAGACAGAAACCCTAAATACCTAACAACAAAAGACTAACAAAAACTGTGGCATATTTGTGTAGTAGAATATTATTCACCCATAAAAAGCAATGAAGTTTGATATATGCTCTACACAGAAGAGCTCTGATAAATTAAGTCTGACACGAAGAGACAAGTATGGTATGCCTGCTCCTTTCTGAACTAATTACAAAGAACAAACTTGAAAGGAGAAATTACTGGGAACAGTAACATGCGGAGCAACTGCTTATACATGTAAAATCCTTGTTTGGTAGTGATGACTGCACATGTAGGGGTGCCAATGGCACTGGTTAAGAAGGTTCATGTATATTTCACACGAATATAATTTTTAAAACACTCAAAAATCCAAAAGGCTGTAGAACTATAACTTTGAAGAGATAAGCTGGCACAGTGACACAGGCCTGTAATCCCAGCACTGCGGAGGCAAAGGCAGGGTAATCAGGAGTTCAAGATCATCTTCTGCTGCATAAGGAGTTTGAGGCCAGCCTGGGATACATAAATCCTGTCCTAAATAGAAATAAGCAAGAAAATAACTTTTGACTACTGATAGACACAAATCCTAATTATACTTAAAAGGAAATGAAACTGCTTAAACTTAGCACTGGAGGATTACAAGTTAAAGAAGAGTTAATTAAGTGTACTTAGTGATTGATTTCAATATTTATTTTCATCAATGAGAAAAAGAAACATTTCAATTGATCTGAGTCTCTGTCAATAACAATCTATACTTCTATATAGCTGTAACATTTAAGAATTCTCTACGAAGTTAAAAACAACACTCATCTGGCTGATTTTTAAGAATTTCGCTGGGCAGTGGTGGCGCATGCCTTTATCCCAGCACTTGGGAGATAGAGGCAGGTGGATTTCTGAGTTCGAGGCCAGCCTGCTCTACAGAGTGAGTTCCAGGACAGCCAGGGCTGCACAGAGAAACCCTGTCTCGAAAAAACAAACAAACAAAAAAAAGCATTTCATTTATTACCGTGTGCACGTACAGTACAGCACGCATGTGGGGGTCAGAGGACGGCCTGCAGAACTGGTTCTCTCCTTCCACTTTTATACAGCTCCGGGGATGGAACTCTGGATGCTGGCTCATATAGAAAGCACCATTACCTGCTGAGCCATCTTACTGACCAAAGGCTAAAAACAAAACACAGCAACAACAACAACAACAACAACAAAATCCCAACAAAACAGGCTTACCTACTATTTTCTCTAAAGAGATAGTCAAGCACCATAAAGAGTCCTTTGAGCATGACTTGAGTTGATGCACTAATAATAGGTATTTGTATTGCCTCCTCTTTACCATAGATTGATGTGGCTTTTTCTTCTTTTTGAAGAACAGCTAAGAGATGTCTCTGTAAGAAATTATTCATGAAGAGGGTAGAAAAGTGACAGAAGGAAAATCCTTTACAAAGTATTAATCCAAACCAAAATGAAGCAAGTATTCATGAATGTAAAAACTCAAATCACTTTGCATTTCTATTCTTGCCTCTTTACCTGTCACAGTGGTTAGGATGAAACCCCTGGGCTTTATTCACACTGGGCATTTTATAGCTCACCTACCTACCCAAGTCCAGCAATGAAGTTTACATTTCCATGTTAGCAAATATGCCTCTGAGCCAGACACTTAATAAAGACATTTAGGAGGATAACTTCTTCAGGCAACTAGTGTGCTAGCTATTTAGTACCTTTCAGAAGCAATGAACTAAATTTTAAAAGTTCCAATCAATTTGAATAAAGATTTTTTTTCCCTAAATGCCTTAAGTTTATATAGGAAATAACTCTGGTAATGAGGCTATCATATGGTAAACATATTTTACTAATATTCATTTTTCTTGCTATTGTTTTGGTGGATAAATCCAGGTCTTCAAGAATAGTAGTAAGGGCGGGGCATGGTATCGAGAGCCTTGAATCCCAGCACCCAGGAGACAGAGGCAGGTGGATCTCTAAGTTTGAGGCCAGCCTGTTTTACAGCCAAGACTACACTGAGAAACTCTGTCTCAAAAAACAAAACTAAACAACAACAAAAAAGACTACTAGGCAGGGACTCTAATGAGCCACACCATAGGCCTGATGAGTAAAATTTAAATAATTTAAACAATAAAAAAGAAAATGAAACTCTAAGAAAAGATGCATTGAAGAGTAAGTACAGGCTGCTATCAGTGACCCAAGAATCCCTCAACCTACAAATCTTTCCACAAGGAAAAGTAAGAATATGGTTAGTGATGAATGAAATGAAGAAAATATAAAACACATACAAACCACATGTGGTAACACATGCTTGCTCTCCTAGCACCTAGAGGGTAAAAGCAGGAAGCTAAAGAGTTTAGGTTAATCAAGGTATCTAGCAAGCTCAAGGCCAGACTATACTACATAAGTAAGACCTTATCTCCAAAAATAAAAACCAAAATATATACTATACTATTAAGTCTTAAGTAAAGAACCAAGGATGGAACGTTAGCTCCGTGGTTAGAGCACTGGCTGCTCTTATAGAGGACCCAGGTTCAGTTCCCAGCACTCATGTAGCAGTTCACAACTGTCTATAACTCCAGTTTCAGGGGGATCCAAAGTCTTCTTCTCGCCTCCATGGGCACCAGGCATGCACATGGTACACTTATACACATGCAGGTAAACATTCATATACAAAACAAAAATAAATCTTAAATAACAACAACAAAAAAATCCTCCTTAAAACCCTCTTCTGGGTTTAGCCCATTAAAAGTAGACCTTAGCTCACATCAAGAAAACTTCTCTTTGCAACAGTCAGAGACCATCACAGAAAACCACAATGAATCAAAATGCAGAGCTGTGGAGCTCAATCCCAAAGAATACATCTACCGGAGAACTCCTGCACCTAACTCAGGGATCACTGGAAGACAATGGGTTGTGGGAAGACTGTAAAATCAAGGGGAACAGGAACTTGCTGTGAGAGTCTGTGTGCTAGGCCATACCCATAAAGTCTTGCCAACACGAATGCCTCCCAAGGCTGAATGAGGGAATAGGCCTGCTAGTGTGGAAGGAGAGGGCAGAAGGCCTCAGTCCTACACAGAACTGTAGAAAATGCGAAGAAACAGTCTTCCTGGCACCAACCGATTATCCAATACCAAATGCAGACGCAGACGCAGGTGCAGACTCACATGTATGTGTGCATGCACGCACACACACACACACACATAAAACACACACTCTCACACACACTACATGCAAGAAAGTTAACTACATATTGCTACAGTTAAGACTTATATATAGTATGATTCCAATCACAAGGCGTTCTAGAAAAGACAAAACCACAGAATCAGCAAGGAGATGAGTGCTTGTCAGGGTTTCAGAGGAGTGTCAAAGGGTAGAGCGCGGTGCAGAGGTGCGATGGAGAGGATGCTTTAGGACAGCGGACTTACTCCGTATGAGGCCTCACTGGTGGGTGACTAGGCAACCCCTAGTTGAACTATACAACATGGCGACTAAGCTATCAGGAAAACTGTGGACTTGGGGTGACAATAACACACTAATGCTGATTCATGAACTGTAAGAAGTATATTCCATGACTCTATTCTCAACAGGCAAAACTAGTTGTGTGTGTGTGTGTGTGTGTGTGTGTGTGTGTGTGTGTGTTGGGGAGGTGGTTAAGATGAAAAATAATAAGAATTCTGAGCTTTCCATTCAAATTTTCTCCATATTTGAAACTGCTCTTTTAAAAAAGGCCCTTAGTTTAGATAACTAAATAGGAACAAAAAAAGAACAAAATAATCTTATCCCTATGTGCTAAAAGGGGGTGTAGATTCTTGAGACTATGATAAAAGTATGAAACCTCTATCCAGAGGAATATGCAAAAATACATACTCACAATGAGGTCGCTAAAGGTCTAATGGCATCTCCACTAACTTCCAATTTCTGTTTTAGTACACAAAGTATGAACTTTCTATTTCCTGAAATTTCAAGTACTATAATTGACACAAAACACTTACACCCTAAAAATATTGGTTTCTTTTAGCTATGAATAAAGGAATAACTCCTTTAAAGTCTTGTTTTGTCCAAACTAAATAGTATATTTGTGCTATCATCTAAAGATAATCAGATTTAGATAAGAAAACTTTAAAACAATTTTTAAACTATTAGTTTTTAAAATTCTAGACTTTTTACTGGATGTGCTATGGTCTTTCCTCACTCCTAAATGACATCTAGTTGGCTAAATGTCATGGTTAGGGAAAAAGAATCTTACCTGCAAAGCGGGAAAAGTAGCAGCGGTGATGCCCATTCTGTGTAAGTTTAAGAGCATCTCATTTCCACTCCATATTTTACAAGACGATTCATAACCCCTTTCTACAAGATGCTCAGAATTTGTTTCTAACCAACTGGAATTAAAACAAAACAATTCAATCAACCAATGTCATCCTTGGATGCACTGCTTTACCACAAGTGGAGACCTGCTCTTCATATAAGGATCTGTAACATCCATTGACATTAGGACACAAGCATGGACTGACACACCTCCAAAAATGCACATTTCCTACTGTAAAATAAGCACTGACGTAAGCAGAAGTAAGTTTTTATTAAGAAAGAAACAAGTGTGAATTTTTTGTGGATTTGCACTATTTTACTTAAGTCTTACAGGTATGAGGTGTTTATATCAAATCACATAAAATGGATGCAAAACAAATATTTATAGTGCATATTTACAACAAAATAATTACTTGAAAATACATATTTATTGATATGCACACTCACTTAATAAAGACTTGAATGTCATTTTATAGCAAAGATCTGAGTGAAAGTGAAGACAGTACACAAAGTAAGCAAGTCCTTACTCCTCTGGAAACCCAAGTCTATCAAAAGGAGTCAGAAACACAGAAACAAAAACGTAAGAAAGGAAATATCAGGGCAAAAGATAGAGCCCAGGGCAGAGTGCTTGTGTAGCCCATGAGGCCATAGGGTTGGTCCCCAGCACACAGTGGGGAGTTCCAATACATGAAGATAAAGCTAATCACAGCTTGGTGGCTACTGTAATCTCAATGTCTGCGAGATTCTCCTAGAACTGATTTTCTAACAACCGAATGCAGAAACGTGGCCAGTCCCACAGGGGATTTTTAAAAAATGTTTGAAAACAGAAAGAATAGCTGGTGCAAAGTTAACAAGCCTTACTCCTTTGAGGGCCTGAAAGAAAGCCAGTGTGGAATGACAATGGGCAATACTGGATAACGGTACAATGCTATGAGGTTAAACGGGAAACAGACTGGTTAGCGCAAGGATAAGAAATTTGGGATTTATCCAAAGTTTGAAATAAAGTTTTAAATAAGAAAGTGAGCATTTAAGTGTTTAAAGGATGATTCAGACTTCCCCGGCAGAATGGATTATGAGAGAAAGAAAAGAACAAAAGCAGAGTCTTATGAGGAAGCTGTCGGTAGCACTGAGACCATAGACACAGGATGACTTGGGGCGCACTGCACCAGTGGTGCCTGCTGGACTCAGTGACTAACTGGAGGATGAGGTGAGACAGTGAGCAAAGGCAATACTTGGTGTGTGACTTGAGGAGCTGACAGGCTGTTTCTTTAGATGAGGAAGACTGAATGTAGAGAGTGAGAAGACAGTAGATAGAACAAAGGGAGGAATTTTATTCTGGATTTACAGTTGGAATATATTAGATATCTTAACAAATATAAAAAAAATAACTGTTTATGAGACTGCTACTCGGGAGAGGTCAGGACCAGAGGCCCAGATTTAGGCTTCGGCAGTGCTGGAGATGATTCTCAAGATCACAGCTCGCAGTCTGGGTTGTAACCGCATATGGAGGTCAAGAAACTAAATATAGAAGTTGTGAAGACTGTGGTAACAAGTAAGGGACCCTACAGTAGCCAGAAACGAATCCAAAACTGAACATAAAGAATACAAGGAATAAGCTGGGGGAGGGGCGGCCATGTGGCTGAAGTGTTGGCTCGCACGAGCAGGAGGAGCTCTGAGCCACCGAGTCATTGCTTCAGCACCCTTGGGTTTACTAACTTTAAAATATCCTGACATAATAAAACATGTCTTTAATACAGAAAGATAATATGAACACAATGACAGACAAACATTCTTACTTGATGAGGTTATAGCACACATCTCGGAGGGGCTCGTGGTTTTTCTTCCTTATATTACTGTTGATCAAACTATCTAGCTCATCCCGAGCAAACCTAAGCTGAACTTCTGTTACACTGTAGCTTGCTGATTCCCGAGCACACTCTTCAATGTTATGAGCTTCATCTAAAATGACAACTTGTTCTTTCAGCTTTATATCCATCTGTAAGATAAAATAATTTTCTATTAAAACATTTGATAAAGTGGATTTAATAGGTAAAAGATTTCGTGTAAAAATTCACAATATAGCCAATATTGCTTGTGCACTTTCTATTAAGGAGTTGACACTCAAGCCTTAAAAACTAGAGAAATACTAACACCCACAGATACAGTTCTAAACCAGAGCCCACCACTTTTCACTCTAAAACACTTAGCAACCAATCTCTCAATGAAAATGTGCCTTTTAACTGAGTATGGAACAAGGTACCACTGGCTACATAGAAGGTATACAGCTGTACAAAAAGGAAGCTTTCAGTACAAATTAAACATGATTACCAAACACTGTGTGTGTGTGTGTGTGTGTGTGTGTGTGTGTGTGTGTGTGTGTGTGTGTGTGCATGGTGTTGTGGCTAAGCACAGGGCTTCATGCATGCTCGTTATGTAAGCACTTTAACAAATGAGGGTACATCTGTCCATACCACTGAATTGAAAATCTTTAGAAGAGAAACAAAAATCCAGATTTAATGATTCTAAAATAATATACATGTCTGTCTCAGTTTTGCCGGACCTATGACCCTTCATTTTGAACACTTCTTCTCCAGCATGAACCTGGAAGACTACTAATCTGCAAATCAAGTGACATCATGTTTCCTACGATAAGGGTAAAGCTCAGCTCATAACCAGGCTCATCAGTTAAAGTATCCCAATCCTCTGTGGTCAGAGACCAGATCACATACAGCAATGGATATGCCATCCAAGCTGGGCCAAGCAGAGTAACTGGTGGGATTAATGCAAGCTCATGTTCTTTTCTCCAGATTAGCTAATTGCTGTGGTTGCCCTTGGTCCCACAAGAAAAGAACTTTCTGAGAACAAAGCCATCATAATGAAGAGAAAGCTGACTAATTCTTTTAAAACTCTTTTCAAGTTAGGTTTGTGTAACTTGCAATTGAGAATCCTGAGTAATGAAACACGGAAATTCTATTAAAGTAATCCCCAATAAATTATTTTGAGAAAGTAATAACATACACAAGTCTGGAAGTGACTGACAAAGAACTACAGAAGAACAGAAATAGACCGAGTGTCAAAGGCAGAAATTCTAGTAGGACAGGAGCGAGGCAGAGCACTTCAGCAAGTGTAATCAGAGACACAGGAATCTCTGGGAGACTCTCAGGGGTACTCAAGGCCTTCAGATGGGAGTTTGAGTAAGGGCTGAAAGGGCAGTTCTATGCCAGATTATTGAGCATCTTGAAAATGAAGCTTAAAAATGGACTCTATCCCAGAGGAAAGGGAGAAATCAATTTTCAAGTAAGGGAATGATAGAATAAAAGTAACATGAAGACTACCCTCACTAACATTGTTTTATCTACACCACAACTTGGTATATACCCAAAAGGTGTTCCACCATCCCACAAAGACACTTGCTCAACTTAATTCATAATAGCCAGAAACTGGAAACAACCTAAATGTCCCTCAACTGAAGAATGGATAAAGAAAATGGGGAACATGTACACAATGGAATACTATTCAGCTATTAAAAACAAAGGCATCATGAATTGTACAGGCAAATGGACAGAACTTGAGAACAGCATCCTGAGTGAGGTAACCCAGCCCAAAAAGGACAAGCATGATATACGTACTCACTTATAAGTGGATCCTAGCCATAAAATACAGGATGCCTATGATACACTCCACAGACCCCAAGAAGCTAAACAAGAAGGAATGCACAAGTGAAGATGCTTGAATCTCACTTAGAATGGGGAATAAAATAGTCCTAAGAGGGGCTGAGAGACGGCCTAATGGTTAAGAGCATTGAATGTTCTTCTAGAGGTACTGGGTTGAATCCCCAGCACCCACATGGTGGTTCACAACCATCTGAAATGAGATCTGATGCCTTCTTTTGGCGTGTAGGTATACATGCATACAGAACACTATACATATAATAAGTAAACAAATCTTTAAAAAATAGTCTTACAGGGCAATAACTGGTCCAATTTGAGACTCATCCCATGGGCAAGCACCAACCCTTGGCATTATTAATGATACTTGGTTATGCTTGCAGACAGGAGTGTAGCATGGCTGTCCTCTGAGAGTCTCCACCCAGCAGTGACTCAGACAGATGCAGATACCCACAGCCAAACAGTGGATGGTGCTTGGGGACTCTAAGGAAGAATAGGAGGAAGGATTGAGGGCCCGAAAGGGGATAGGAACTCCACAGGAAGACCAACAGAGTCAACTAACCTGGATCTTTGGTGCTCTCAGAGACTGAACCACCAACCAAAGAACATACACTGGCTGGACCTAGGCCTCCCTGCATATGTGGAGCAGATAGGCAGCTTGGTCTTCATGTGGGTGTGGAACAACTGGAACAGAGGCTATCCAAAAACTGTTGCCTGTCTGTGGGCTATGTTCTACTAGCTGGGCTGCCTTGTCTGGCCTCTCAGTAGGATGAGCCTAGCCTTGCAGAGACTTGATGTGCCAGCGTGGGGGGATACCTTAGAAGGGGGGCTCACCTGCTCAGAGGAGAAGAGGACGAAGGCTGGGAGAAAAGATTGTGGGAGGGGATGAGCGAGAGGGGGCAGTGAGCCGGATGTAAAGTAAGTAAAAATGAGCTAACCAATAAAAGGTACAGTAGCAGAGGTTAGCAGTATGGTAGCAAATAAAATGCCTGAGGTTGGAGAGAAGGCTCTGTGGGTAAGAGCACTTGCTGCTCTTCCAGAGGATCTGCACTCAATTCCCAACACCCACATGAGGGTTCAAAACTGTCTGTACCTTCAGTTCATGGGGGAGGGGGTCTAACACCCTCTTCTGGACCATGGGCACCTCACACATGTTTTATACAGGCATACATACATTCAGGCAAACCAGTACACATAAAATAAAAAATTAAATGAAATATCAAAAAAATGTAAGTGCCTATTAATTTTGAACTTTAAGAACTGGAGCTGCAGCTATGATTCAGCTGGTAGAGTACTTGCCTAACATGGATGAAGCCCTGAGCTGGACTGCTAGAACTGCAGACCTGAGTGTGGCAGCATGCACCTGCAACCCAGCACTTGGACAGTAGAGGCAGGATGATCAGAAGCTGAGGTCATCCTCAGCTACATAACAAGTTCAAGGCTAATTTACTGGGCTATATGAAATCGTGTCCCAAAGATAAAACAAAACAAAACAACCCTGGAACAACAACAACAAAAAGAGCAGAAAGCTAACATGAACTGTACAGTCACACCCAAGAAAGCAATAACTGGCTACACCTGTTTACTCTTTGTCTTAGGCTATAGTAATTATAATAAGAATCAGGCAAACAAATAAAACTTAAAGTTCATTACTAAAAAAATTTACAATGCACAACTTTCATAGTACACATTCTCTTAATATAAGCTCTTGAAGACAGTTATTTTTCCTCCCAGAGAAATGTTTTTAAAATAATTCTTAAACTTGCCAGGTAGTAGCGGCGCATGCCTTTGATCCCAGCACTCGGGAGACAGAGGCAGGTAGATCTCTGAGTTCGAGCCCAGCCTGGTCTGCAGAGGGAGTTCCAGGACATCCAGGACTACACAGAGAAACCTTGTCTCAAAAAACAAACAAACAACTCTTAACTTCACGAGTGAGAAAACAATGTTACATAATGGTTTTATATGGGAAGTTTTGCTCCACAGGGGAGCATATGGCAGTGTCTAGAGACATCTGATGGTAACAACTGTGAGGATTCTATTGGCATCTCAGAGACAAAATCAGGGATGCCACTAAATATCACAAAGATGACAGCCCAGATTCCTCTAGGCCAGCGTGACTCAGTCAAGCCTGGGTTTAAAAGTCACCTCTTAGTCCACCTTTGAACATGTCTTTGGTATTCTGCTATGTACATCCAATACAAAGGCGTAAAAAAAGACATAAACATCCAGAAGTTTTTCCATTCAGCCCCACCTCAAGTAGGCAGTGAGCTCTAAGTTCTGTATTACTCACACTTTCCCTTATCTGCGCGTCCAAGAGGTAGTTGTAAGGACAGAAAATTATGTCAGCATCGCCTATCAGTTCTCGAGCTGTATAGTAGGGACAAGCTTTCAGTTTCCTCCCAAGGCTGACAAGTTCCTCTATATCCCAGGCTTTGGACATCCCCTGGAGAGACTGCAATGTCTGCTGATTATCAAGTCTATGAACACCATGATAGAAATAGCAGGACTTCCCCTGAAAACAAACATAAGTGATATGTGAATCAACTTTGGAACTGAAGGAATAATTATTATCTCAGAACTTAAAAAACATTACTAAAACCAAAAGCTAATACTTTATAGGGAAAATAAATACTTCCATATATATAATCACAATCATTTCTTCCTGCCAAAACACTAACCTTGAACTCCTGGGCTCAAGTGATCCTCCTGCCTCGTGGAGATGGAATTACAGGCCATACTCAAAACCACTTAAAGAAATTATAGTAATTGTCCCAGAATGAGAGAGAACTTAAATACAAAATAAACTTGAGGAAAATATTCTTAAATTGTTTGATGTAGCCATGTCATTAGACATAACATTTCTAAAAGGATGAACAAAGCAATGGAATCTCTTGTTGACTTTAGAATAGAATTAAGATGCTGGGTGGTGGTGGCGCACGCCTTTAATCCCAGCACTCGGGAGGCAGAGGCAGGCGGATCTCTGTGAGTTCAAGGCCCTCCTGGTCTACTGAGTGAGTTCTAGGACAGCCAGGGCTATGCAGAGAAACCCTATCTGGAAAAAACAAAAAGCAAACAAACAAACAGAATTAGATGAAGGGAATAAAGAGAAAATTTCTGTTCACTCTCTTGTCCCTTTTCAAATTTAAGCCATGTAACAATATTGGAAGAAAGGAAACAAGAAAGGGAGAGGAGGGAAAGGGAAGAAGGAAGACTATCTTGAGAGAATAATAAAGAAGGATAATAATTACAAGAAAGTTCATAAAATATAAGAGTATCCCCCAAATTCAAAATTATATTATTCAAAACACATACTATTAACATCTTCACATATCTCGTATTTCTCCAGACATATGTATAGAAAGTTCTATCTCTATAAAATGACCCAATATTAAGATAAAAAGAAACCGATACCTGAAAATCTCATTTCACTGTTGCTCATATGTGCACACAGAGTTAATGTTCCAGAACTGAGCTAGCTCCCTTCATTCCAGGCATTTAGACTGCCCTCATGCTTGAAAGGCAAGGCCTTTAACCGCTGAGCCGCCTCCCCAGTCCCCGTCCTCCCTTTAACCGCTGAGCCGCCTCCCCAGTCCCCGTCCTCCCTTTAACCGCTGAGCCGCCTCCCCAGTCCCCGTCCTCCCTTTAACCACTGAGCCATCTCCCCAGTCCCCGTCCTCCCTTTAACCGCTGAGCCAGCTCCCCAGTCCCCGTCCTCCCCTATTCTATAGGTGGGGAAAAAATCTGTTTTAACTTGTACTTTTAATAGTTTCTATTAAGGTATAACATGTCCTTGAATGGCTATTCTTGTGTGTGGTACTGGATACTGAACCTAGGGCCTTGCGCACTCTAGATAAGCACTCAACCACTGAGTCACAGTCTCCAGTCCTTGTACGAACACTCAAGAAGTCCAATGATAACCCCTATTTTTTGATGATATCTATTAATGTCTTTATTACTATGTTATCAGAAGTTAAAACAATTACTATAAGTATTAATAAAAAATTAGAATTTTAATAACTCACTCCAAGTATGAAAGTCCTATATTAACATAAACTGTATAAAACTGGGGGCAAGAGAGATGCCCCAGTGGTTAAAAGCCCTTACTGCTCTTGCAGACCTGGGTTTGGCTCACAGCACACAAGGTAACTCACAACCACCTTACCTCTGTTCCAGGGCACCTGATGCCCTTTTCTGGCCTCCACAGGCTCCTACATGCATGTAGTGTGCATGCAGGCTCATCACATACACATAAATTTTAAAAAGAAATAAAATATGTATAAAATCAGCCCGGCATGGTGGCCAGCAGCTATAGTTCAAGTGCCTGGGAGCCTGAGGCAGTAAGGTGGTAGGTCTACCTGAGAGCCACAGCAATAGTCTCCAACTAACATAAATAACTTAATCAATTAGGTGAATGAATAAAATGTATAAAACTAATAGTTACATCAATTTAACAAGAGTTTAAGCTTTGAATAATGGGCAATTTGCCAAAACCTCAAAATTCTAATTTTTATCATCAATGTGACTATACAGGGTACAATTTAATAGCAAAAACCAAACCAAACCAACCAACCAAACAAGTCAAAACAAAAAAATCTGTAACTAAACTCATTTTCTATGACCAATAGCAGACATGTTAAATAAATTTATATAAAAGATATACCCTTGTAAGGCTGGGAATGATAGTACATGCCTTTAATCTTTGCACGCAGGAGGCAGAAGCAAGTGAATCTCTTGAGTGGGCCAGCCTGGTCTACAGATTGAGTTCCAGGCCAGCCAAAACTACATAATGAGACCTTGTCTCAAAACTAACAAACCAAAATGATATACTCTTTTGAGTGAGTGGGTTATTTGTTAGGTTCTCTAATGATGTTATAATAAGGAAAATAGGTATTGAATACATATATAGAGTATGCTTAAGTTTGTAAAGTGTTCTTGCTTAAAGAATAAATATGTACATATACTCTAGCAAATAATGATTTTTCTTTTTAAATGTTCTGGCAAAATAAACATACAACTTTACAGTGGTTTCCTTGAAGGGTTAGAGTACAGAGGAAGCTGGACAACAGGACACGTCTTGGGCTAGCTTTGACTCTTTTATCCATGTACTTTATTTCTTTTCTTTCTGGGGTGAGGGAAAGCAGGATCTTCTTATGTAGCCCAGGATAGCCTTAAATTTGAATCCTCTTGCATGAGCCTCCATGGGCTGGGATTATAGTTGTGCACCACAATACCCAGATATTATTTATTTATTTATCTTTATTTTACACGTGTGTGTTCCCTGCATGTATGTATATGCACCACATGCATTCCTGGTGCCCATAGAGGGTGTTTGATTCCCTGAAACTGGATTATAGACAGTTGTGAGTTGCCATGTGGGTGTTAGAAACTGAACCCTGATCCTCTGAAAGAACCGCAGTGCTCTTCACCTCGAGCCCTCCTTCCAACTGCTTCATTTGAATGTTTCAAAAATAACATGATCTATATTTAAAACTTTTAAAAGAATTGGCATTTCTGGCTCAACTTTCATTTTCTTTTCTTAATTGAAGCAAAAAATTAATTTAACAGACAGGTGCCTATCTTTCCAGTATGAAGGCACTTTAAAAGAAACAGTGAACAAAAGCACATGTGCCTTCAGATCAAGCCAAATAATCAGAAAGTTTACACTTGAGGGGCTCTTAGAGCGACAGCTCTGTGCAGGCTGATAGTGAAGCCAAAAGCGCGTCCCTTTTAACCATGTAACAGAACCCAGGAGGGAGTCTGTTGGCTGGAGCATTATCACACTTTAAACTCCTTTTGCTCAATGTCAGTTATCTATTTATCATTTCACTTTGGTAAATCAGCCATAGTAAACATAGACACCTATGGTGACTTTGTAATTGGCCCTCATTACAATACCAAATTACTCTGAGGGCTTGGGAACAAGGAAAAGAACGCTCATGTTCGCCCAGAAGGTGAGCGCTCTGACATGGAGCTGGGACATAGCATGCCACAAGCAACTACCTCTGTTTACTACATCACCAACATTCAAAAACAAAATACTTGTTTATTTCAAGCCAATGAAAATTTCTGAGCATTGATGTCTACTAAATTATTTTTACATGACTCAAACTTGAGAATAGAGATCAAATGCAGGATTCTAGAATATTATACAAAAGACTGCCTTAAATTTTTAATTGCTTTTGCCAATATATTTTAATTTATATGTATTTCCTACAAATGCATAGTTTTTTGATTTTTTTTTTTTTTTTTTTTTTTTTGGTTTTTCGAGACAGGGTCTCTCTGTGTAGCCCTGGCTGTCCTGGAACTCACTCTGTAGACCAGGCTGGCCTCGAACTACAAATGCATAGTAATTTGTCAAGAACAAGTGAAAAAAGACTTTAAAAATATACAATGACATTGGCAGCCAGCCCCTAAGTTTAGCAAAACCATTAGTAACTCATAGAAAATGGTTTAAACATGGTATTTGCAGTTTCACCACAAAACCCTTTTTCTTGAGTACCTTTAAAACATAAAGAGTGAAGAGATTCCATACAATTCTTCAGCTAAGAGAAAAAACTTGAATGGCAACAGATATGACTACAGAGTTTCAACAGTGATGTTGATTGAGTAAGTCTGTATTTTCTTCCTTACCCTGAACAAGTCACTCAAGCTTGTCCACAGAGCCTCTTATAGATACTGTGCAGCCTCTTCTACACACAAAGCTAAACAGCTGTTAAAATGTCTTGAATAGGCCTAAAAAACCTGAGTAAACTCTCAACTGCTTAAAATAAAACACTGAGAAAGAAAGAACAATAAAACACAATTTATTCATATTCTATGGTAGGAGGTGACCATCAATGAAACAAAACTCTTGGGACTTTCAGTCTTTTGTGTAGAATCAACTCTGATAAAATAATAAGACAAAAAAATTTTCAAAATATACTATTGCTCACTTTATATACTGGTTCGCCGAATATTTCTAAGTATAATCTCATACTTACAATTTCAATTTTCAAGCACATTAGCTACTCTAATTATAGACTCCAAAATAATACTGCCCAGAATTAAAATGGTATTTACAAAAGCATGTCTTATGACATTCTACCCATCTTAAATTCACACCACACCAATTTCCCTAGAAAAACGTAAGACCATGTGTGACATTGTTTTAAACTTAATAATCTCATGTAATTTTTTAAAAAACTATGTACTAATTAGAATTATAAAGTAGAATAATCATGTATCTCAATATTAAAATTTTCAAAATTTGCTCAGTTTAAACTATATTTAAATACATAAAATATGCTGATTAGATATAATTGGATAAGATTCTTAAAACGTCTTTATCCCCTCATCTGACATCACCCATGTTCAACTATTTTGGGTAGAGGGATTTAAAAAAAAAAGATTATATCTGAATATAACAGAAATTAGTATCTATAAATTTTAAAATCAAAATTTATCAGTTTAAATGTGAATCAAGATTTTCTTATGGCAAAATATTTTTTCAAAAAATATCAAAGCCAGTAATTAATTTGATTTTCATATTACTTAATGGTCACTAAAAAATACATAGAACATGTATCAAGAAATTTGAATCTTTTTAGCCTTAATTTTTTCCCTTTAAATCAAAGTAATTTTACTCACATGGCTTCCATCCAGCAGCTCCACGCACTTTTCATTTCTGTTGAAGTTCCCCACCACCTCAGGATGAACGCAGGTGTGGTCCCTGCTGGACAGAATTGTCATCGGGACCCCCGAGTAAGCTGTCTTACGGAGCTCCCTAGTAATCTGAGCAATCTGCTTGTGTGTTCGTGTCCCAAAATAAATTTTAGGTCTCTTGGACTGTCCCCCGCGATCTTTCTTAACAGTATTTACAGACTCTTCATTGTTTCCTTGTCTAGGAGAACAGCAGCACCTGGAACAAAGGCCATCAGGCTGAAACAAGGAAAGAAAAGAGAAGCTGTCTGGGCCACCACAGCAAACGTTGTAACATCTCTCAGGAGGAATCACAATGGTCCAAGAAGCTTTCAGATATTAGTCTCTAAATTCACCACTGAAGAAACTATGCCTCATATACAAATTAGTGCTCTATCTTCTCAAACTTATAAACAGTGTCTCCACACTTTCATTCTGTCTGACGGATCATACTGACTCTTCCACTTCAAATGTTTAAAGTACATTTTAACCCTTCTCTTCTATAATTTATAGTTTTTAAATGATATGACAGATTGAAAAATAATCAATTTATCTTGGGTCTCATGTGAACTTGTGGCATTATAGTACTGATAATTTTTCCTCACAGTACAGCTCAAATATACTACATGTTTAAAAAAAGCATTTGAGACGTGGTTAACAAAAGAATAGATATAACAAGCTGAATCTTAAGCATCACTACAAAAAGTAAAGAAAATGATTCTCTAGCAAAGGCAAGAAAATGAAAGCAAAAATATCAACATTTTACAGGGAGTGGAAACAGCTGCTTGCATGGAACAAGTATGTCTGAAATCCAATTACATGTGTGAAATGAACACCCACCAAAAAAACTGTTACCAAAATAGCTCATCCTGGACAAGCTCACTAGTAATTCAGTATCATAAATTAAATCATGTAAATGTTTCTTTAAATACAGCAATGGAACCTCAAAAATACAATCTACAATTCACCTGATTTTAATTCCTGCTTCCAAATTCTGCCCACCCCTCATTTTTTTTGCAAGTTTAATGCTATGAGAATTCAGATTGGTAATAAATACTCCCTTCAAAGCTCTCATTCCTCCCCACCAAATGAGACAGAATGAAGCTTCATGTAAGAGAAATGTAGTGAAACAGTCACTGGTAAGGAAAAGGTAAGCAGCACAACCACTTCATAGAATTTACACTGGAAATATTCGGTTTTGTAGAATAAATACTCTACTTACTGCATTAAAAAAATTGTAATCAGTAAGATTAGCCTTCATAAACAAATGATAAGTCATAGTATGTTACACCACAGTACTGGAGATCAAGCTGTCTTTTAGCCTCAGTTCAGTGGAAAAGCAAGTTCAAATTACTCCTAGTCTCACTCAACCTTGTCCACCATTAAATATTACAATACATGATAGAATGGATGTAAATGTGACCCTTCTGGAGCTGTCACTCACTGGGATAAAAGGTTCACTGATGTGCCAAATAAACATTCAGTCAAAGCAGATAAAGTTACAGTCATGCTGGAATTGTTACGTTCCCCTCTCGGGTTGCCAGTAACAGCAGATTTCATTACAGAGTGCTGCCACAGTAAATAGCCAGTTCCAAATATCATGCCTTCTATATTGAATAATTACTTATTCACTGAAAGGATAAAAGAAGAGTTATGAATGGGGCCCTTGTCAACAGTGAAGCAGGAAACAGCTGACGTGTGGTTTATATTACGTATGTTGCAATATCTAACAACTTATACTCACAGAGAAAATGGAATGCAAATCATATCATGATATTTGCACTGAATTCTTTTTTAGTTTCTACAGTGATCATGTTAATTAATTAACATACTAAGAAACTAAGGTAATTGCAAGTACAGAATTAGTTTACTTTTTCATACCTTCAGACTTTTTACTCAATTATACTATTTCTCTTCCTATAATGCTGTTGCATTTACTTGACTATTAGACTGTTAGGACTCATTAAATCATTGTGTTCTGTATGGATATATTATACAGAACTCTAAAGGTAATTCATTAAAATGGCTCTCAAGGCTTAAACTTCTTTTTGAGAGAACACTTTTCAACATTAATTTCACTTAATATTTACCACCAACTTCTTTTAAGTTCACCTTTTTCCTGACTCCCTTTCAAAAAACAAGGTACAGAAATATATAAAAAAAATTCAACTACTGCAAATGTGTTCATACTTAATTTACAGGCCTTCACATATATATGAACATATTTTTCATATAAATATTTTCAAACAAAAAGAAGTGCTACCATATAGTTCTACAACTTGCTATTTTGTATTCATATTTTTAAATGTTAAGATGGGTAAATCTGTCATTAATAAATCAGTTCTCATCTTTAAATGTTACATAGTAGCTCTACTAACAAAAGTTCATAATTTTAAAAAAATTAAACAGAATAATTTAGATACCACCAATTTTTTACACCATTAATTCAGAAAAGTATAAGCCATGGATATTTTCATATGAAATGTGTTTTGTTAACTTTTAAAGTGATCTGAAATAATTCCGTATCTATGAATTCAAAGTAGATACCTTAAGACAGTTCTCAGTGGGGGGTTAGGTGAGAAAAAAATAAGACTGAAATTAAGACAGTCATGTCTTGTTCCTATGTAGTCCCGAGGTTACTACTTAAAGGATTTGAGAAAATGTTTGACGATGGAAAAGTGGCATGACAGCAGAATGGAAGGTCTTCAATAAGCATTTAGCTAATAACAAAAGGAGCTGCTTGAACCAAAATTATTAACTTTCAACACTGAAAGAATACACAAGATAGGATCTGAATAATAGCAATGACAGGAGATCAGAACATTCCTTGACCCATGAAAAAGCTGCTACTCTATGGCCACTCTCTGAAACCTTTGGACTTGGGAGTATTGAAGCAATCAGATGAATAAAATTAATTTAGCAGCCTCATTGCCTATTTCTTCTGTAAATAGATTTATGTTTTATAGAATGGTTGCTTTTGCCTATGCTCTTTAAATTTATAGAATTTTTATCAGGACACTACAAAATAAAATTTAAAACTATAAACTCTCATCCAGTATATTGAAGGCCGGCAGATGAAACACCTGTTCTCCAGAATTTGTCAACTCTATGGCCTGTAAATGTCAATGAGTTATGATCAAGCTTTGTAAAAATGGCTTCCTCTTCACATCTAGAAACTGTCTTTACTTCAACAGACAAGAAAACCCATGATCCATAGCAGCAAAAGCACAGTATCATTTAAAGAAAAACACAGGGGATACCTGTGGACGGGACAGAATTCACCTGCTCAAAAATTCCTTTTAATTCTTGGCCAACACTGTTCTTTTGGGGAGTTAGTAACTAAGAATTATTAGAAAAATTCCCACATGTTTAATAATTTCTAGTTCCTCTCTTGTCCTATTGTATAAAGACATATCTAAATTCTTTGTACGGGTGAAGGATTAGAAGTCTGATTCTGAGAGAAAGGCCAGCTGCTGAGTCTTTCCATCGTTCTTTGCATAAAGCTGTGAGGAGCAGTTCCATGTGTAGCACACCAAAACATCGGCTGCCTAAGTACCACAGCTCTCTGCAAACTTTCCCAACACCCCCTTTAAAACAGTATGCCTAGACACTTGAAAAATAAAATGAGTAAGGCCACAAATTTTTAGAAAAGGAAAATTAGGAAATAGAAATTAATGTCACTGCCAACAGTGAGACAGGAAATATACTGAAATATCTAACAACAGGATCACAGAGAAAATGGGAAGCAAACTATATCACAGTATTTTAACTTAATTCATCAAATTACTCTGATACTCTGTGTACTGCAGAACTTCTAAAAGGAGACTATGGATTGAACAGTCTTTGGAAAAAGCAGAACAAAAAGAGCATATCTGCTATGAACAAAACATTTTAAGCACGGTGTGGTGGCACACACTGGTTATTCAGAACTTGGGGAGTGGAGGCAGGAGTATCAGCAGTTCAAGGGTATCCTCAGCTACACAGATGGATTGAAACTCAGTCTGAAATGCATGTGTGCACTTGCATTTTCTCATTCTCTCTCTCTCTCTCTCTCTCTCTCTCTCTCTCTCACACACACACACACACACACACACACACACACAGAGACACACACACACAAAAGGAAAAGCAAACTATTTGGAGGAGACTAAATTCCCATTTCCCCACCTTCACAGATGCACAGCTATTTTGTCCCACTACAGCTTCCTTAAGGACAGCAGCTCACGTGTCTTCGCATAACGCATTCACTGAGTGTGGAAGTATAACCGAAACTGCTTCCCTTGGAGGACTATGACTATAGTCTAATATCACATTTTTAAAGTCTGATAAATATGTAAGTCCTAATTTAAAGTGGCTTAAATATGATAAAGATACTTCAAAAATCAAATGATAGGCTTTTTAAAGCAAAAGCATAGGATAATTTACTACTCTGAGGTTAAAACAAGTCATCTTATGCTAGTTTTTGTGAGGTTTTGCTGTGAGTAACACATACACATCCTAAGAGGTTCAATATTAATAACTACCACTTATTAGAGCTGCCCCTGGATGAGGCGCTTCACATGCAGTATCCCATTCCATCCTTCCATTCAGTCAAGAAACATTAGAACCCCTGGGTCCACCAAGCCAAGAAGAAGACAATGGCAGGGGCCACCCAACCTCATCTATAAAAAAGGCTTCTCTCCTTACTTGCCTTACAAGGGGCAGTTGGGAGAGTTTATCAATGCCAGTTTCATGAATTACAGAATTGTTTCCAGTTTGTACTATGTGCATTATTTTTCTGATGCAATTACAAAATAATCCTAAGGATAAATTATGAATTAAAGTATACAGCTCGTAAAAATTACTTAAACTTACATTTAAATTAAATAGTGTCTATCAAGATCCATGATAAGTATAGCAAAAGAGCGGACGAGAAGGGTCACTCAGTTAACAGGCTCTTTACAGAGAGGCAAGAAACTTTTTTTTCACCAGCAAAAGTTTTTCATCAAGGGTCAGAGAATAAATATTTCAGGTTTTGAAGGCTATAAGGTCATTGCTCCTATATTTTAAAAAGTCCATGTGATTCAAATGTGACTAAAGTTTTGGGTTTTTTGGGGTTTGTTTGTTTTGTTTTTTTTTTTGTGGCAGGTCTCACTTTGTAGCTAACACTGAGCTCTCTCTTTGAAACCCAAATGTGATCCTGTTGCCTCAGCCTCTAGAACGCTGACATTATAGGGACACCCTACTCCCCCCCCGAAAAGGATATATTTATTCATTTGTTTGTTTAGTGTTATTTTATATGTATAAACGTTTTACCTACACATATGTATATGCATCACATGTGTGCCTGCTGCCCGGGGAGGTCAGGAGTCGTCATCTGACACCCCGGAACCAGAGTTATGGATGGTAGTGAGCTGCCATGTTGTGATGGAAATTGAACTTGGACCCCCTGCAAGAACAAGTGCTAACTGCTGAGCTATCTCTCTAGTCCCAGGAAAGGTTTTGTTTTGTTTTATTTTGTTTAAAAAAAAAAAAACAACAATAAACCAATAGCAAAAATAATTGAAAACGTATTCTCATTAATATGTAAAACTTCTATTTAAAAAGATATCTTTCTTAGGCCCTTGGATGCCTACAACTTTTAAAATTCAGAAGCTGAGGCAGGAGGAGTCCAAACTGATTCAAGGCTAGCTTAGCAACTTAGCAAGACCTTATCTCAAAGTAAAACTTTAAAGGTTCTGGGTACTGTAGTACAATGGCAGAGTAGCAGCATAGGTTCAACAGACAACACCCAGAATTACAAAAAGAAAAGCAGCAGCCACAGCAATAAGATGATGCCTCCCTAGGTGAATAAAGTAAAAAGAAGGCAGAGACTAAGAAAAGATATTTGCAATGAATAAAAATAAGTAAAGGTATCTAAAACACAAGAACTGTGATAAATACACTTTAAAAAGACAAACTTAGTGGACAGCTAGGAATAGGGAATCACACTAGACAAAAGTGGAAAGGCCGATGAGTACTTAAAAACATTAACAACCTCTGCTTAGCCCATCTCAGTAATTAGGAAAATGCTAATTAAAACCACAATTTCCCAGCATTAGGGAGGCAGAGGCAGGCAGATTTCTGTGTTTGATGCCAACCTGGTCTACAGAGTGAGTTCTAGGACAGCCAGGACTACACAGAGAAACCTGGTCTCAAAAAAACCCAACTAACCAACCAACCAAACCAAACCAAACCAAACCAAACCAAACAAAACTCTACTTTTGCATCCGCCAGATTGGGTGTTGGAAAGAGTGTGAAACAGCTCTCATAACGGATGAACAGACTCACAAACTGACAGATCCATTTTGGAAAACACAGTGAAATCATATAGTGGAAAACAGTAGTGAAATCAAAGATACACAGATTCTTTGGGGGCTTAAGAGATGGCTCAGTGGTTACAATGCTGCTTGTTCTTCCAGAGAACTTGAATTTGGTTCCCAGCATCCACACTGGTTGGCTCACGATGGCCTGTAACTCCAGACCCAGAGATCTAATACCCTCTGCTAAGCCTCTGCATACACTGGATCCACACAGACACACATGCATACATGCAATTAAAAATAAATCTTTAATAATTTTAGATCCAGCATGGAACCACCAGTATACATGTTAGATAAATCTTTAAATATGAAGACAGTTATATAAGGGATATGATTTGCCCCGTTGTTTTTTGTTTTCTGAGATAGGGTATTTATTCTGTAGAAGCTGGCCTGGAACTCACTATTGGCATAGGCTGACCTCAAATCCATAGTAATCTTCTGCCTTAGCGTCCCTAGTGCTGAGGTATTAAATACCATGTGCAACCTGATTGTTTTAGTAGTGAGGAAAATGTTACATCTTTCAATAGAATAGACAATTAATAAGGGTTTCCCCAACCAAAGAAAAACATATACATAAATAAAAACGAAATATAATTTTATTATGAACATATACCCAACATGGCAATGTTGAACAAGTTGAGTATAATCTAAATGTAATTCTCTCCATAAAATTCCAAATAAATCAAAGGCAGGAATAAAAATATGAAAGTTTTGTTTTGTTTTGTTTTGTTTTGTTTTGTTTTGTTTTGTTTTGTTTTTACAAAACAGGGTCTTGTCCTGAAACTCACTCTGTAGAGCAGGCTGGTCTCATATACACAGAGTTTCTCCTGCTTCTGTCTCCTTAGTGCTGGAGACTAATGGTATTGCCACTAATGCCCAGCAAAATATGAAAGTTTTAAGTAGAGACCTAGGAAAGACTACTACAGTAAATAATCACAGGTAAACAATATCTATGGGCTAAAAGAGGACTGGGGGCAACTCAGTGGGTAGAGGACTTGCCTAGCATGGACAAAACCCTAGGTCCAAGCTCCAGCACACACATCTGTAACTGTACCACTTGGGAAGTAGAGGCAGGAGGATCAGAATTTCAAGGTAATCCTGAGGGATTTTTGGTTTGGTTTTGTTTGAGTGACTTTTTTGTGTCTGTCTTTCTTTTTCTGAGACATGGTTTCACTGAGTGGCCCTGACTGACCTGCAAGTCACTATGTGTAAACCAGGTTGGTCTCAAACTCAGAGATCCTCCTGCCTCTGCCCTATAAGCAGTAGAATTAAAGGTATGAACCACCTATGCTGGGCCTAGGAAATCAGTTTCTAAAATAGTGATTGCATAACTGTTATCAGGTGCTCAAAAGGAACTGTGAGTAATTTTGGATGAGGGAGGGCTTTAGTCCACAATTTGTCAGATTTTACAGTGGAAATGAAATAGCAGCAGCATTTCCTTGACAACCAACTTGGCCATACACAATTATTCTAGACAGGAATAAAAAAGGTAATAGTCAAGATAAGAAAATTTCATAGATGTTTGATCACTGCTTTTAAACCCACCTCAGTTTTAATATCCATCAATTACCTAATATAACATAAGGCTAAGAAAACTTGAGATGTGTTCTATTTTATTTTCTATTTTCTCCTGTCAAAAAGACAGTCAAAAGGAATTCTTCAAGTCGCTCCAAAATCTACAATAAATACAAACGTCAAGTTCAAAACCTTAAATCTAACCAAATGAAACTACAGTAACATACAGGAGAGAGGGCCAGAGGACCAGAATGACGGGAATATGCAGCTGCTGGGGTGTGGGTGGGGGGATCTCTAGGAGTCTCAGAGACCTGGGATGGGGAGGCCCCCAGGACTCAATGTGGTTGCCCTTAGCTGAAATGCCCAACTGTGGGGATATAGAACCTGAAGAGACCACCTCCAGTAGCCAGACAGGACCCACAGTGGAGGGATGGGGACACCAACCCACCTACAAAATTTTCGACCCAAAATTGCTCCTGTCTAGAAGAAATGTGGAGACAAAAATGGAGCAGAGACTGGAGGAATGGATGACCAGTGACCAGCCCAACTTGGGATTCATCCCATGAGCAGGCACCAATCCCTGACACCATGACTGATGCCACATTGTGCTTGCAGGCAGGAGCCTAGCATGGCTGCTATCTGAGAGGTCTACAGCCAAGCATGGGACAGAGGTTGGGGACCCCTATGGAAGAGTTAGGGCAAAGATTGAAGGAACTGAGGGGATGGCAACCCCGTGGGAAGACCAACAGTGTCAACTAACCTGGACCCTGGGAGCTCTCAGAGACTGAGCCACCAACCAAAGAGCATACATGGGTCCCTGGCATATATGTAGCAGAGGACTGCCTTGTTTGGCCTCAGTGGGAGAGGATGCACCTAATCCTGGTGTATCCTAGGGTGGGGGGCAGCATTTGGGATGTAAATAAATAATTAATTTAAAAAGATAAACAACAAAAAAGAAAATACAGAAAGCTTCCTTTTTTCATTTTTAGATTTTTTTATATGTATGTGTTTATGATATACACCATGTATGTGTGGGTACCTGAGGAGGGCCAGAAAAGGGTGGCCTGAGACTGGAGTTACAGGCTGTTGTGACCTGCCTGATGCTGGTGTTGGGAACTGAGCTCTCAAAGGCCAGGAAGCCTTCTTGACCACTGAGCCATCTCTCCAGCCCCTTACCCTGTTTTTGTTGCCATTTTTATTCAATGTATTCTTCGATACTTTCACTCCTGTGCATCACACACCTGGTTACCCCTGTCCTTCGCTTTCTCCCACCTCTCTTCCGCCCTGGCGACCCCTCCTCCCTACAAGCCCCTCACACTCAGAGCTCTGTTTTGTGATCACTTTAGCTTAACCAGTGCTAGCAGTGTGACCATGCATTTACTTTTAAAAAGCCACACATACAAAGAGCCAGTAGTAAAAGGCCAATTAACATAGAATTATAATACAAGCTATGAGGCATAAAAAGAGGGATTTCTGTTAACTTTATCAACCATTTGCTGCTTTCTAAGCCATCTAAACAGACAGCAAATGCCTGTTGAACAAAATCTCACATAGCACACACTTCAATAAGATAGTGTGACGTAACTAGACCTTTTCAATCATTCTTTAAAAAAAAAAAAAAAATTAAACAGTAGTACTCCACTGCCAGCTTCGTGATTAAACTGCACAAAGCAGCTGTTTATCCACTCGCAGCAACCAGCAGGTGAACCTGATTCAATATTTATCACAGGCTTTCACAGATCACTGCTAACCAAGCAAATGTTTTAATTAAGTTGGAACCTGCTTCAAAGAGCTCATTCAAGATGTCAATCAGCAGGTATGGGATCAGATACAGTGTCAGGTGAGAGTGTGTAATACAAATCCACAACTTTCTTCATCCCATCTCTGTAAATTAGCCTGCTCTGAAGTTCAGACTCTGATTGTAACAGACTGCCAGTCTCCTGGAATGTGTAACTGAAGTCACTCAAATTCTATTGTGAAGGCTGTAAGCAATATGTTAAACTGCAGTGGGCTAGCACATTAAGACAGATCCTTTTCACGGTTGTTTTTTGATACCGTAGGTGTTTGTTACCTTACTCTCCACTTACTGTTTACTTTCTTGCCTAGTGTAAATGGAAATTCCTCAACACAGTTGCCCTAGTTTCTGAAAAGTCTTGTTTCAGTAGAATTAATCAAAAAGATCCAAAGTAGGATAATTTTTATCTAAGTTTACATAATAAAAATTCATGCAATAAGGAGTCTCACGTTCACAAACATACCACAAAGACTTACATGCTGTAATGCAAACCTTCTCCTAACAGCACTATAGGCCGATACAACTGTAGCAATAAGTCCTGAAATAGCAAGAGCCCCACTGAGTGGCTTCATGAAGTTTATTGAAAAAATAAAATAAAAAGCTGGCATAAGCCTATAATCCCAGCATGCAGGAGATTGGCAGAAAGATTCCAAATTCAAGGCCATCTTGGAATACACAACCAGAACTGATAGAAAAAAGCCAGACATGGTGGTGCACACCTATAATCCCAGCACTGGGGAATTAAAAGCAAGATGATCAGGGATCTGGGGCCAGGCTGGGTACATCAGATCTTATCTAAAAAGAAAATGAAAAAGGAGGGGGAATGAAATTCTTACACAGGACTACAGAAAAATTTAAGTGAAGCTTCTCATCTCACCACTTTGCAGCTCTCCCAACTGATGAAGTGACTTGGGCAAGCTGCCTAAGCGGGTGTTAAAATCACTGGGGGAGAGATGGCTCAGTGGTTAAGAAAAGCACTGGCTAATTTTCCAGAGGGTTCAAGTTTAATTCCCAGCACCCACATAGCAGCTCACAACTGTCTGTAACTCCAGTTCCCAGGGATCTAACACCCTCACACAGATGTACAGCAAACAAAACACCAATACAAATAAAATTAAAAATAAATTATTTTAAAAAATCATTGGAGCCGGGCAGTGTCGGCGCACGCCTTTAATCCCAGCACTTGGGAGGCAGAGGCAGGTGGATTTCTGAGTTCGAGGCCAGCCTGGTCTACAAAGTGAGTTCCAGGACAGCCAGGGCTACGCAGAGAAACCTTGTCTCGGAAAAAAAAAAAAAAAAAAAAAAAAAAATCATTGGATTAGCTAGGCCTGGTGACCCACACCTCTAATCCAAGATGAGTTTGAGGCCAGCTTGGATTATGTAATGAGTTCCAGGACAGCCAGAGCTATATAGTGAGACCCTGTCTCAAATAAATCAACAACAACAACAAAGAAATTATTGAAAGAAAAGCTATTGGTGAGCAATATAATCACATAGTTTCAAAGATAATTTGTGGGGCTGGAGAGATGGTTCAGCAGATAATTGCAATTGCTGCTCTTGCAGAGGACCCAAGTTTGGTTCCCAGAACCACACCGGGTGGTTATAACCACTTACAACTCCAGTTACAGGGTATTTGACACATTCTTCTGGCCTTCTCAGACACCAGCACATAGTGTGCATACATACTTGCAAGCACACATATATAAATATGAAATAAATAGCCATGTGTGTGGTGCCACATGCCTTTAATCCCAGCAAAGAAGGCAGAGATAAAGAGATTGATGACTGGGAGTTTGAGGTCAGCCTGGTCCTTATAGCAAGTTCTAGACCAGCCAGGCATACATAGTAAGGCCCTGTTTTAAAATAAACACTTTTAAAAACTCACCCAGGGATAAATCAGCAATTACAAAAAGCTTTAACTGGAGGCAGAGGCAGGTGGATTTCTGAGTTCAAGGCCAGCCTGTCTACAGAGTGAGTTCCAGGACAGCCAGGGCTACACAGAGAAGCCCTGTCTTAAAAAAAAAAAAAAAAAAAAAAAAAAACTTTAACCAAGTAGTTAAATTCAGCATCGACAGTGCTGAAATAAGCCAAATATTCATGCTTATACTCCAAACACTTAGGAAAGCTAAGACCGAAAGATCAAGTTTGAAGCCAGCCACATAGCAAGTTCTAGGCAAGCCTAGACTACACAGTGAGATCTGACCTCAAAACAATACAAAGCAATGGTAAGACAAAGTGTCTCATATGTATCCTGACACATATAAGAAACCTAGTTCTGAGTCCACTTTGACTGTAGAACCAACAATCAAGGCTGGGATATAGATCAGTGTTTGCTTAGCACAGACGAGACATGTTCAGTACCTATCAAAGTACCGGAAAATTCAAACGAGAAATGAGAAAGAACATGGAAAGAGAAATAATGATAAAAAGACATAATATTTAGTTGTACACGGTTGAACAAACTATACATTTATGATATGTACACCTGCATTTCAAAGATACTTAAAAATATTACCCCTCAAGACTGGAAGTGATTTTTATTTTCTACTTTATAGTATTTGGGCACTATAATTTTTTTTTTTTTTTTCTGTACGAGTGTTTTACCTGCATATATGTATATATACCACTGCATGCAGGAGTCTGCAGAGAACAGAAGAGGGCATCAGATCTCCTGGAACTGAGAACGGAACCTGCATCCTCTCCAAGAATAGCAAGTGGCTTGTAACTGCTGAGTCATCTCTCAAAGGCCCATTTTGGTATTTTTCAGACATTTTCAATGAATCTTTTTAAATTAAATACGAAAGCAATACTATGCTATCAACTCATCTTGTACACATTGACCAAAATGCTATCTACAGAACTTACACAAAGTCATTTTGTGGGTTGGGGAGATGGCTTATTTGATTTTCAAGCATGAAGACCTAAGTCTGACCCTTAGAGCCCACATAGTAAAGCTGAAGTGCACATACAATCCCTGTTCTGGGATGAGGAAAACATGATCACTAGGATTCACTGAGCAGCCAGCCTGGCCTGTCTGCGCACTCCAAGACAATGAAGACACCCTGTCTCAATAGTGAAGGTGGAGGACATCAGACAAATGATACACACTTGCACACACATCTGCAGGTGCACACATGCACACACACAACACACAAAATTGTTTTGCTTCTATCATGGACACTGAAAATTAGTTGTCATCATCTACACACAAACCTCTAACACACTGCCTTCCCCAACAGAATTTTCTCTAATGATAGATGGTCTGATATCTGACTATTTAATGGACTTGCCACTGCCCAGATAAGAACACAGAGCACTTGAAAAGTAATTAGTGTAACTAAGTGAATTTTAATTAACTGAAGGAGCCAGTTGTTATCCTAGCCAGCTTTCCTACACTGAGCACAAACCACTGAAATAAATGTTTGTGAGAATAGTCGAGAAAGATACCCTTGGTGATCTGTGTCCTTTTGTTGTAAGAACAGACTGGGAAAAAATTCACTCCTTTAAACAGCATGGACACACTATTGCCGGTCATACACGTGTATTAGCACATCCCAGCAGCGATCCTGTAAATGTCATTTGCTGTAAATTGGCATATGTCTCATCAGCATTTATAGACTTGTTCTGGTGTCATTTTAATCAGCCAAAACTATGCTCAGCAGAACTCTCTGAACTCTTAACATCTCGTTCTTTCTTAAGTCAGCCTACTGAATACTGCTTCCTTCAGTATTGAGTTTGTCAGGACACCTTTGCTTCTTTCACTATGAGCGCACCTCTGAGTGGTGCGAACACAGTAACAGAGATAGATGCATTTACTACATGACCAGGGTCTGCACGTTAGCTTTAAGGAGTGCTTTTCCACATGTAACGGAACTTCACAGTTTGCCTTTCTGTTGCCTCACTTCTCAGGCGGCAGGCACTCCACCACCACCCTCGCGGCCACCCTCCCATGGCCTCAGCCCTCATGCTATGAACATAAATGTTTCTTTTTTTGCTTAGCACCGTGACTCACAGGAATATTTGCAGGCTTTTTTAGACATTTCCAACAACACATATGTATGCCACATAGTGAAGAAGACAGGGAGTGATGCCATAGGCTCTTGGTGCCATGTCGATTCTCAGGAGGAATCTGCCATTTGTGCACACCCTCCACCTGCCAGTTTACTATCCTTTGTGGGTGTGCTGCTTGTTTGGGGTAAGGTGGGTACACATGGAAAAGCTGTATCATAGCCTAAGAGATACAGGAGGAGGTGTGCCGGTTCCCTCCTACACTGCGCTCTGCAAACACTGAATCCATCTGTGGTCCTGTTTTGTTTCTTTGTCTTTCATGGCCTTTATTAACTCATACACATTCACTTGTCTTCTGGTTCACTGAAGCAGTAAGTCAGATAAGATTGTCCATATGTCTGTCAAAGTCACTGGCCATAAAGAAGAGTAAGTTCAATCAAGGTGACTGATATTGTCATCTTCATGGACGTTATAGGATCTTAGGACAGCCTACTTAAGCATCTTTGTCATAGGCTCATTCTCCTTATAAGTGGTGTATGACCAGAAAGTCTCCACACAAAATGGAACAACACGTCCTTTTGGATGTTGTAGTCAAAGTACATTTATTCTCCAGCAAAGATTAGTCTTTGCTGATCAAAAGAAATTCCTTCCTTATCCTGGATCTTGGCCTTTGGTATTCCCCTAAGTTTTTTGTAAAAATTTGCATCTTGAGCTAGAGAAGTGGCTCAAGCATTACACTGCTTCCTGCTCTTCCACAGGACACAAGGTTGGTCACTAATACCCATGCTGCACTGTTCACAACCTTCTGTAACTCCAGCCACGGGATCTGACTCCCTCTTCTGACCTCCATGGGCACATGCTTACACATGGCACACATCCACACAAACATGCAAATAATTTAGAATAAAAACTAAATCTTAAAAAAAGATTTCTACCTAACACACGTGGTAGCATATACCTTTTAATCCAAGCATTCAAAAGGCAGAGCCAGGCAGATCTCTGACATAACTTCTGGCTTCAATAACCAAGACTCGAATAAACTGGAACAAGAGTTGGCAATATTTTCTCTAAAGGGTAAAAAATGAAGACTTTAGGTTTTATGGGCTCAACTCCTTTTATTTTATATTGCTCTGTTTGAGACAGAGTCTCACTATGTGCCAGGTTGGCCTAGAACTCCCAAGTGCTGGTATTAAGTGTAGCACTATCTTTGGCCCCCAACTCTGCTGATGAAGAACAAAGTATAACAGATAATGTCTAAATGGATATAAACTATTCCAACACACACACACACACACACACACACACACACACACACACACACACACACACCAGTTAACAAAAAGAAAAATGCCGGTCAGTGGTGGCGCACGCCTTTAATCCCAGCACTTGGGAGGCAGAGGCAGGTAGATTTCTGAGTTCGAGGCCAGCCTGGTCTACAGGGTGAGTTCCAGGACAGCCAGAGCTACACAGAGAAACCCTGTCTCGGAAAAAAAAAAAAGGAAAAAGAAAAAAAAAAAAATATCTTCATAGCAACAGGTATCAGGTATAACTACCCAATAGGTCATCATGTCACAGCTATTGGCACATACAAAAAAATTATATCAAAATCCATGTGTCAAAATAAGTCAGTAAAAACTGAACTAAGTCTTTACTATGACCATAATGTAATTGAATTTAAAAAAGCTATGAATTGTAAATTTTATGAAAAGAGTGTATGTATTATATATACTAAAATGCAAAAATAACCACAAATTCCTGTTGCTTTCTCAATATTACTCTTCTCAGAAAAACAATAAACCCCACCCCTTATGTCTGTTCTTATGACTTGCATTTGCTGACATTAGAAAACTCAACAAAGACCCAAAAAGCACTTGCATTGATTGTGTGGTTTGTTTTCTTGCGTCTCTTGAAACCTATGGCCACTAAGTAGACAGAGCCATCTAGACAAGCACAGCTACTCACTAAGTAGACAGAGCCATCTAGACAAGCACAGCTACTCACTAAGTAGACAGAGCCATCTAGACAAGCACAGCTACTCACTAAGTAGACAGAGCCATCTAGACAAGCACAGCTACTCACTAAGTAGACAGAGCCATCTAGACAAGGATAGCCACTCATACTAACGTCCTAGCCAACCAACAAAAAGCTCCTTGACTCGAGGCTGATTTTATGACCTACCCACTGATCATACCACAGGTCAACTAACATTAGCACAGCTGAGATCAGCCAAAATACAGTTCCCAAAAGTAAGCTAAATAAATGTTCAGTTTGTCACAGGGCAATGGACAATTATTTGTATGTTCATACACATGTACACAAGTGCACACACGAAAGCAGAGAGCAAACAAAACATCAGGGGTTGAAGGAAGGAATAGCTGAATTAAGTATTAATGTTAATAACCTTTTCATATGTTTTGAGTTTCCAAATTTTCTTTAATAAATAGATACCACTTTTGTATTCAGAAAAAAAATCATTAAAAATACAAAATTCTGGGCTGGTGAAGATGGCTCAGTGGTTAAGAACAGTGGCTGCTCTTCCGGAAGTCCTGAGTTCAATTCCCAGCAACCACACGGTAGCTTACAACCATCTACAAAGGGATCTGATGCCCTCTTCTGGAAAGCAGGTATACACGTAGACAGAGCACTCATACATTTAAAAAAAGGAAAAAAAATACAAAATTCTGGGCCAGCAAGATGGCTCCCTGGATAAAGATATCTAAGAATCTAAGACAAGCACAGCACACACACAAACATAAATAAGTAGATGTAACAACAACAACAACAAAATTAAAAACATACAAAATTCAGGGGCTGGAGAAATAACTCAACAGTTAAGAACATGTACTGCTCTTGCAAAGGACCGGGTTTGTTTCTCAGCGCCCACATGAGGGGCTCCCAACTGCCTGTGACTCCAGCTGCAGGGGATCCGATCAGGGGCTCCCAACTGCCTGTGACTCCAGCTGCAGGGGATCCGATCAGGGGCTCCCAACTGCCTGTGACTCCAGCTGCAGGGGATCCGATCAGGGGCTCCCAACTGCCTGTGACTCCAGCTGCAGGGGACCCGATCAGGGGCTCCCAACTGCCTGTGACTCCAGCTGCATGGGATCCGATCAGGGGCTCCCAACTGCCTGTGACCCCAGCTGCCGGGACCTGACAAGTCCTCCTGGCCTCCTTAGGTACCAGAACTTACATGCACATTCCTAACATTTTTCAAATACAAAAATTAGTTCAGGTGGGGTGTGTGCACCCTAGTCCCAGCACTTGACAGAGGCCTCTGTCACAGAGGTCTCTGTGATTTTGAGGTCAAGGCCCAGTGAGACCTTGTCTCAATTTAAAAAAAAAAAAAAAAAAGTTCAATTTCAAAAAGTATTTCTCATCATTTCCAGTAAATACTCAAAGTCTAAAAATACAAACATTCTTGATAATTTGTTTGAAGAAATTAACAGATTTTAAGTACTAACAGAGGTTTCGGGATGATTACAGGTATTCAGAGAACCAGGAAAATGATAAACCATTAAAAAAAAAAATCCTGGTTTGAGAGATGCTAATCAAACTTAAGTGGTATTGGAATTATAATATTAAAACACCAAGTACTGGAAGACTCAGGAGAGAAGTAATGAGAACACAGAAAAGGAGAAATACATAAAACTAATAACTGAAGAAAAAAGCAAAATAAGCATATTCCAAAAAAAGACAAATATCAGAATAGACAAGGAAAAGGCTTGGAAATCACTGGCTTGGGAGTAAAACTGAGCAAAGAACACAACCAGAGCAGGGCCTCTTGGTTTTTGTTTGAAGCTATGTTGGGTTCTTTGGTTTTTACTATATACATATACATTGCGAGAGTCCAGAAACCAATCCAAATATATAACAACTTAAAATAGCAAAAAATGTAAAGCAAGAGAGATTATTTTTTAAGTGATCCTGGGAAAACCAGACTTCTACTTAAAAAACATATAGTTAGAGCCTACCCTCACACATCAAAGTAAATACTAAGAGACAGTTGGGCTTCTGCGGACACCACACACACGTGCAGTACACAGGAATACATGCAGACAAAGCAGCCACACACCTAAGACAGTGAGTTGGTTCTATTCTGCTGTCTTCTTTTTTATTCTACATAGGGGCTCACCAGACTGGCTTCAAACTATCTATGGAGCCCCCAGGTTGGCCTTGAACCTAGAGTCCCCCTGCTTCAGCCTCTTGAGTGGTGAGATTATAGGCCTGAACTACCCTAGCTAAAGATATTTTAATGGCTAGGCAGTGGTGGCTCATGCACTTGGGAGGCAGGTGCAGGTGGATCTCTATGAGTTCAAGTTCGAACATATCTTTTTATCACCAGACAACAACAAAAGCTACAAATAATAGAGAATCGTGGTTTTTTTAAAACTTAGGTCTTTTTTTTTCACTCATTTATTCGACAACCATGTGAATACTAAGTACAGGCTCTGTGCTAGAAGCTGGCATAAAAAAAATGTGAAAAACAGATATTGTACTTGTTCTTACAAACAACCTGCCAACAAGGCAACAAGGCAGTTAAACATGCCCATAATAGTGAGCTTTCAAAAACACTGTAAAGAAAACACACAGGATGCTGGGAAACTAAATAAGAGACTATCCTGAAGCAACACTTACAGAGTTCTGCACATAACGTATGACCTGTGACAGCACAAATATGACTGTCTCTCATTCCAGCTCTGCAGAGTTTAACCATTCTAATCTGACTTTCTACTCAATAGCCTTATGAGATGAACCAGTTACTTAAGACCTCAATTTTCTCTTGTAGGACTAAGGGAAACAATACCTTCCCCATGAGACTGATAAACCAACTAAATCAAATACTTTTGTTTTATTTTGAAACTAAGCACAAAGATAAATTGATATCAACAATAAAAATTCACTCACATAAATTTGTATTTTCTAAGTGAATTACCATTCCTAAGCAACTGAGAGAAGTGTCCCAGCACATAATAACCATCGCCACATAAATAAGCATCGCCAGACATATGCAGTTATAAAACAGCTAACTAGTCATTTTAAATAAAATTAAAATTAAAAAATGACTTATAAACAGTTTCAGAGAAAACTGGTCATTTTTCTCGTAACATTCTAGGATTCCTTGAAGTAGAAAGAGACATAGGACATAGGGAAGAAGGGTACAGGAAAAAGCAAAGGGGGTGGGGACAGCCCAAGGGCTCCATGGCATCAGCTTTTGGCAAAGGTCAACAGCGCACTCTGCTGGACCTACGTCTTTCCTACACTGAACAAAAATGTTGCTACTGCTTGCTACACTAACTCAAATACAATTACTGTTATTAACGTATTTGATTCTAACATTTGTTTAACAAAATACAAACACTGGAATCAGTATAAAACACGTCTGTAATACTATTTTACTCATGATAAAGATTTACTTAAAAATGTAAATCAATTCCTAAGAAAATGATTGTAAGTGCTGGAACAAAGCAGTATTAAATTAACATTATAATTCCCAAAACACATTGTTTCTCTTGTCAATGTTCTGACCATGTGAAGACTGAAGCCTCACTAGATCGCTAATATATAAGTTATCATAAGAAAGGAATCTAAAAGCCAAGTGTGGTGGTACACACTGTAATACCAACACTCAGGAGTTGGAGGCAAGCTGAAGTTCAAGGTCACTATTAAGTGACATAAGGAGCTAAAGGCTGCCTGAGACGCCTGAAGCCCGTCTCAAACAAACAAAACAAAGCAAAGCAAAACAAAACAAAACAAAACAAAAGGATACTTAAAAAGAAAAGAATAGAGGCTGAAGAGATGGCTCAGCGGATAAAAAAGTAAATGGTTCTTTTCCTGAGAATCCAAGTTAGATTCTCAGCACCCTCATGGTAGCTCTCAGCTGACTCTAACTCTAGTTTAAGGGGATCAGATGATACTCTTTTCACACCCTTATGGGCACCGCACATACATGGTGCACATAAATACATAAAGACAAAATAGCCATATACATAAAATAATTTTAAAACAACAACAACACTTGAAGCCCCCTGCCACTCTCCATTCTTTCTTTTCTTCAATAAATCTACACCTAGGGCAGGAAAGATGGCTCAGAGGTTTTGAGCAATTGTTGCTCTTGCGGAGGACCTGACTTCAGTTCCCCGTCCCTGTGTGAGGCACCTCACAATCTCTTGTAACTCCAACCCTAGGGGATCTTATACCCTCATCTGGATTCCACAGGCACCAGCACACATGTGCACATGCACACAGAAACACATACACACATAAAAAATAAATAGTCAATCTTTAAAAATAAATATATGTTTACTCTGCTTTATGAAAAAGTCAATCTATAATGTTCAGTGAACCAGATGTAGGTAACAAGCTGTTATTTAAATATGACAAGGTATTAACTCTATTCTCTTTTTTTCTCTCTCGTCTTCTTGTCTCCCTGTGAATCTCTGTTGACGATTTCCGTAAAAATTCCTCATTCCTTTCCCATATCACTTTTTCTGTACTGTTCAATAAACAGAGCCCCGGGCTTAACCCCAGCACCACATAAACTAAGCTTTGACCTCTAGCAACAGAGAGAGAGAGACAGAGACAGAGAGAGAGACAGAGAGAGAGACAGAGAGACAGAGAGAGACAGAAGCTTTGAAACAACAAACATCAAAACAGGAGAGAGACCTTCCAGAAACTGAGACACAGAAGGCAGAGTTTACATCTCACACATCAGTGACCTCTGATGGGCAGTAGTGTTTAGCTCTTCTCCCATTCAAGACATGCTTCAAAAACAGATTTAGAAAACTCCCTATTTTCCTTCTTTAAACTAGGCAATGGCAAAAATACATACATTTTGGAAAGAGGAGCTTGTCTTTCTTAGGGGAGACTCAGGCTTCACTCTCTTTTCCGAAGCTAGTCGCGCATCTAAATGGTGGACGTCCCTTTCCAAACAATGACGCTTTCTAATCTGTGAACACAGAACCAGATGAAGAGCAGCTTTGCTGTGAAGGTTTCTACAGTCCTTCTTCTTCCAAAGAGCTATCTCTACTTAGTAATAATAAAATCTTCAAAACCAAACAAATAGACCTCATGACACCATTTAGGTCAAGAATATGAAGAACTCATGGGTCTTAATCAAGTATTAGTGAGTAAAAATTACAGCATTACAATGATCTTCCTATAAAACAGTCATACCATGTAGACATTAAATACAGCATTATAGCAAGTCCAAGCACGTATCTAATTGGAAAATACATTAATAATTCAGCCACATTCTAGATTCCAGCTTCATTTATAATTGATACTTTTACAAAAATAAGCTAGTTTATACTTCTAAAAACAAGATTTAATTCTAGAAATTGTTGATATATATATTTAAACTATGTATAACTAGAACACAAGCAATTTAAGTACTATGTAGAACACAAGCAACTCATGTATATCCACCAGAATACTCAATCATTTACATACAAGTGACATGTTAATTAATAATCTCATTTATATTTATAACTAAGCATATTAAATTCCTAATCTCGCTACCTCAGTGGCATACATTTCAAGAAGACTGTGTTCCTCTACAAGTCCATAAGCAATAAATAAATAAATATCAGAGAAAAAAAAGTACATTCCATATGAAGTAGCTGGTAATTCAGGTCTTTAAATAAGTTTTAGAGCCGGGCAGTGGTGGCACACGCCTTTAATTCCAGCACTTGGGAGGCAGAGGCAGGTGGATTTCTGAGTTTGAGGCCAGCCTGGTCTACAGAGTGAGCTCCAGGACAGCCAGGGCTACACAGAGAAACCCTGTCTCGAAAAACCAAATAAATAAATAAATAAATAAATAAATAAGTTTTAGAAATATGCATGCCTTATCATGTATTGATCTTAAAAAAGTAAGTAGTCAGGCATACGGGTGTTGCATGCTTAAAATCTCAGCTATGCAGAAAGCCAAGGAAGGACCACAAGTCTAAAGCCCGTCTAGGCAACTCAGCAAGATCCTGTCTCAAAATAAATTTAAGGAATGTAAGCTCTGTCGGAAGAGCTTAGCACTGCTTAGCATGTTGGAGGACCTGGGTTCAACACCTGCACATGCACAAACACCAGAAACATCATTAGAACAACATTAAACCTCAATAAATATGAGTAAACTTTGTCATTATATTTAAACTATCAATGCCCCAAATTATCTATAATGTGAAAATTCCTATCAAAGGTATTTGACTAAACCACCAACTATACATGGATGGGTCCATGGCTCCAGATACATATGTAGCAGAGGACGGCCTTATCTGACATTAAGGGGAGGGGAGGTCCTTGGTCCTGCGGAGGCCTGATGCCCCAGTGTAGGGGGATGCTAGAGCGGTGAGGTGGGAGTGGGTGGGTGGGGGGCACCCTCTCAGAGACAAAGGGGAGGGGGGATGGGATGGGGGGTGTGGAGGGGAGACCGGAAAGGGGGACATTTGAAATGCAAATTAATAAAATAACCGATAAAAAAAAAAGAAAAAGAAAATGCTGTTACTAGGTAAGAAGTAATGAAGAGTTCAAAGAGTACAGTGATGGGGCTGGAGAAACGGCTTAGCGCTTAAGAGCGTTTGTTGCTCTTGCAGAGGACACAAGTTCAGTTCCCAACACCCACATGGTGGTTCACAAACAACCCTAACTCCAGCTTTAGGGGATCTGATGACCTCTTCTGACCTCTGCGGGCACCAGGCATACATGTGGTGCACATACATACATACATACATGTAGGCAAAACATTTACTCACATAAAGTAAAATTAAAAAACTAAACTGAAATGAAAATTTGAGTACACTACTCTTCAACAGCATAGATACCAACACCGGAACAATATAGAATAACATGGCCCCTGGGCAAGGACGGCGCAAAGAGTCATGGGGCATTCTGTGTCTGTAACACTCTCTCATGTGTAATATCTAGTTTAATAAAAAGTCAGATGTGAAAAAAAGAAGCTATTATAGAAAAGAAGCCCAGCAGGATGGGGAAAATGGGAGCATGTCACTATGCTCAAAACATATAATACCCACGCATAAAAATGACACCATGAAACCTATTATTTTATAATGAATTATACTAATAATTTTGAAAATAAACAATTTCAAGAAACTATGAAGTTGCTATATGTTTACTATCAAATTCTTCATGCATAAGAAAACATCACACAGTTGCTTGACCATTTTAGTGTTAACAAGCTAATATACTAATAACTTCCTTTTCAGCAAGTAACAATAAAAATGACCATTTCCTGTATAGCCATGAAACATTTAACTATTCTCTACCAGTGCCCCCAACTCCATATTCCACTGCATCTAACTAGATAAGTAGATTACTTTAACAGCCAGTAAGCTGCTTACCTGCTGGGTGGTTTCTAAGGGTCGGATTCTTTTCTTCTCTGCCTGAAAATCGTCATCTTCGTCTCTGTGTGTGGATGCCTGTTTCTTGGCAGATAACTTTGCAGCCAGAGTATTTTTTTCAGGAGAGTCTTATATAAAATTAATTTTATAATTAATATGGTAAATTTATAATGAAAATATTTTAAATAACTTATTCTATGCATTTTTTAAAAGAAAACTAAGATTTAAGACATTTCTATAAAATTGATAACATAGTTTAAAACTTATGATTTTCTTTTTCCCATTGGCTGATTGAGACAGAATCTCACTATGTATCCCTGGCTGGCCTGGACTCCCTTGGTAGATCAGGCTAGCCTCAAAGTCTCCTGCTTCTGCCTCTGAAATTAAAGATGTGACAGATATCTAGCAAGGTATCTTTTTAAAGAAAAGACTTTTTTATAAATCAATTTATTTTTACCATAAATACAACAAGCATTTTGAGAAACATACATTTAACAAGAAACACCCAACTTGTTTTTCCCATTGACTCACGTTTTGTAGGCTATACTCTACTAATGGTTTAAGAAATATAACTGGGAGGGTTGGGCGTACAACTCCGTTAGTAGAGCAGTTGCCGGGCATGTGGGAAGCTTTAGGTTCAATGCCTAATGCAAACACCCTGGCAAATCTGCAGCAGAGTCCCTCAAGACTCCATAAATGCTTTTCATCTCCATGAAAACCTCAATGCTTCTTTCCTACTGAGCTTCATGATTGTCGGGCTAAAAGTATTGTTCACAGAATAAACTCATACAATGTCTGAATCTCAAAACCCTGACAGCTCATGCTTACAACCACCAAAACCCTCATCACTACCAAATTACTAAATTACATTTTACAAAAGTGAACAGTGAATTTTAAAGAAATTTGTTCAATATTATAAAGTTAATAATTTACAGAGCTTAGGTGCAACAGATTTGCCGTTTTATTTCAACATCTTTAAGTTCAGTTTCAGTGCTGACAAACACAGCATCCTGTTTCCGGGAACTATGGCAAACTTTTCCTTTCCCTCAATGCCTATGACACTAGTTTTCACTATCCTATACATTAGTTCTTCCCACTTCCTCTGTACCCTTTCTTAAAGGTACCTCCTATCTCTGTTGCTTTACACATCTTCTCCACGTCTGTGGCTTGAATCCCTTAACAGTCCTTCGTTACACTGAGTCACACAATGACCAGATAGCACGGAGGTCAGTGTGCGTGAAGCAGTGCCCTGACTGGAAAGGTTTACCGGCTACTTACAGGGCAGAAAGGCCTGTGGAAGCAGGTCACACGATCTGAGCCTACAAATACAGAATGGAGTCTATACCATATGCTAAGTCTTTTCAAGTGGTTTTGTTTGTGCTTAGCAGAAGAATGCATGTGTGTGTTCATGCATGTGTGTGTTCATGCATGTGTGTTCACGCATGTGTGTGTTCATGCAGGTGTGTGTTCACGCATGTGTGTGTTCACGCATGTGTGTGTTCACGCATGTGTGTGTTCACGCATGTGGGTGTTCACGCATGTGTGTGTTCATGCATGTGTGTGTTCATGCATGTGTGTGTTCATGCAGGTGTGTGTTCATGCATGTGTGTGTTCATGCATGTGGGTATCCATATATGGATACACACAAGTGCACATGCCCACATATGCATCTTCATGGAAGCCAGAGGTGAACTGTAGGTATCGTCTCCGTTTTTTCGTGAGTGTGTGTGTGTGTGTGTGTGTGTATGTGTGTGTGTGTGTGTGTGTAGGTAGATACAGTGTCCATTACTGAATGTGGAGCTCACTGGCGAAACTAACAACCAAGCTCCAGGGATCCTGTCTTCACCTCTTCAATGCTGGAGTTAGATGCACATCAGTGAATTCAGATTTTTTTCTAGACTTTTTATTATTTTTATTATTATTATTATTATTATTATTATTATTATTATTATAGTTTTGTTTCTCTGTGTAGCCCTGGCTGTCCTGGAACTCACTCTGTAGACCAGGCTGGCCTTGAACTCAGAAATCCGCCTGCCTCCGCCTGGGATTAAAGGCGTGCGCCACCACTGCCCGGTGTGTTTTATTATTTCTGACTGTGCACATGCACAAGAGTGTAGGTGCACACAGAGGACATGAGTGGTAGGACCTGAACTCTGCTCCCCTGAAGCAACAGTTCTCTCTCTTAACCTCTCAGCCATCTCTCCAGCTCCCACACTCAGATTTTTAAGGGAGTGCTAGGGAATCAGGTAAGAAAATGGATGGATAAGAAAATCCATCTTACTAAACAAAAGTGGAAACAACCCAATTATCTGACAACTACAGACTAGATGAATATATCCTGGTCTATAAATATATGAAAAAAGTATTCAGGAAAAAGTGAAAGAATAAAAACAATATATTCTCACCAATATAATATCAAGTAAAAGACAGACATAAGACTACATATATAATTCAGCTTCCATAAAGAAGCAAAGTTCGTCAATGGTGACAGATGATAACACAGACAAATACTGGGGAAAAAAGGAAAAAACAAGGTTTAACCCAGAAAAATATCTCAGTAATTAAAGTGAAAACACACAAAGTTCAAGAGTTTTTGAGCAGCCAATGTTACGGTAAAAATTATTTCATTAGGATACACTGTTCAGTTCAAAACACATCTTTTGACATGAATGAAGCTTGAAGTTCTGTTATCAGCACCAAAAATAAATAATAAAATTTAAAGGATTGCAGAGAGGCTCAGTGTGTAAATGCACTTGCAGTCAAGACCTGAGTTCAATCCTCACGACTCACATGGTGGAAGAAGAGAACTGACACCAGCAAGTTGTCCTCTGGCAACCACGAGTGCTGTAACACACACACCCATTCACGCACAGACACACAGATACACAGACACACACAGAGTAAAAAAAAAAAAAAAAAAGAGTAATTTAAAAAAGAATTTCAGGGGGACTGAACCTCCAGTTCCAGGGCCTTTGAGGCTATCAGGCACACACGGACAGGCATACATTACAGACAAAATTCATACATTCAAAATAAATAAATTTTTAAAAAAGAGTATCAGAGAAATTAGGCAGAAATACATACTCATACTAGCTAAATCCATTCTAACTAAGCTTCACAGTAGTAATAACTCCAACAGACACAGCAAAATAGAATTTACCTTGACAGGGTGATGAGACTCCATTTCTTTCAGAAGCTGGCTTGCTTGGACTACTGAAATGAGGTGAAGTGCCCAGGTTTGTGTCACTGTAGATAAAATTCTTTGAATGGCATGCACAGCAACATGAAGATGGTGCCTCAGGCTTTTTATTCAGGCCCTCATCCACTGGCTTCTCTAAAACCAAAAGAAGATACCTTCTATTTACAATATAACAAACTAAATGAATAGTAATCTTCCTTTCAGCTAGAGTAAGCAACCACCACAGTTCCCAAGGATTGGAAGTTTCTCAGGTTACAAGATGAAACTAAGAAAAACAATCTCTCTGAACCTTATCTAGAGTATCAAATCAAAACAGAAAAGCTATGCCTGGAGTATGTACAGACATGTTACCAATTTATAAACTACAAAAATACAATAACAAGGATTAATAACGTAATTAAAAGTACAACATTCTTGTATCTGCTTCTATTGAGATTTATTTCAAAATCAAGCAAAAAAAGGATTGAAACAAACATTGGAAGTGTATGGTTCATTATTGCTGTTTCCCTAAAGGAAGAATTTGAATTTGCAGTATCCTAAAAAATAAAGACAAAGGTTTATCACTATCCATAGTATACTTCTTTCCCTCCCTCCCTCCCTCCCTCCCTCCCTCCCTCCCTCCCTTCCTTGAGATAGGGTCTCTCTGCAAAGCCCTGGCTGTCCTGGAACTCACTAAGTAGAACATGTAGGCCTCAAACTTACAAAGATGTATTTGCCTTGGCCTCCCGTGTGTCTTAGAGGTGCCCGCCACCACATCCAGGCTCACATTATACTTCTATTTCAAACAGACACATTCCAGCCAGAGCAGTGGTGGCTCACACCTTTAGTCCTGAAACTCAGGAGGCAGAGACAGGTGAATCTTTGAGTTAAAGGCAAGTATGGTATACAGAGTGGGTTCCAGGGCTACAGAGGAACCCTCCCTCAACAAATAATAACAAAATCAAATTGAAATCTTGTATCACCTACACAATCTGATTCAAGTATCAGAGTACATTTTAAAACAATACTCAAATCCTATAAAAAGGTAATTAAGATACTTAAATATAATTTTTAAAATTATAATATGGGGGCTGGAGAGATGGTCTGGAAGGAGTTCCTAATTCAGTCCCCAGTAGCCACATGGCTGCTCGTAATCATCTATCACTCCAGTTCCAGATGGTCCAATGCTTTCATCTGGGCTGCTCAGGCACCAGGCATGCATGTAGTGCAAGAAAACATACTCATACACATAAAATAAAAATAAATCCCTTTTTAGAAAATTACAGTGTTTACATTATGTGCTCACATGATACAGAAATACACAACTCATACTTTTAAAAAGGTCATCACTGGGAGGGATACCCAGGGAGTGCATCCACCCTTCAGAGAAGGGGAGGGGGGGAGAGGAAAAGACTGGGGGAGGAAGAGACCAGGAGGAGGGCAGTGAGCTGGATGTAAATAAATAAAAATAAATTTTAAAAAAAGGTCATCATAAACAAGCATACACATCTGTAATTCTTTTATTCAGGAGATTGAGGTAGAAGGACCTTGAGTTGAAAGCCAGCCCAGACCTCACAGTAAAACCCTGCCTTGGGATAAAAAGGAGGCAACATGAAGGCACATTATAAATACGTATGAAACCTCATAGTGAAACCCATTTTATATAGCTAACATATGCTAATAAAAACTGAAGGAAAACAAGTGACATGGTTTTGAGTATGCTGATGACAATGTTTTCTCATCTGCAACTCAAAAACATCCCAGATATCTGTCATTAAATTTCAATTGTTGACCAGAAGCGTCACTTTGCCCCAAAGAATGAAACCAATAAAAACCAAAACGGATAGATCAGAAAATGTCTACTTTTTGTTAACAGTCTTTCTTTATACCTGTTGTCTGTTTTAAAGTGGGGAAGAACAGAGGACAATCTGCAAGAGTCAGCTTTCTCCCTCTACCATGTGGTTTCAGGGATGGCACTCGGGTCATCAGAACTAGTACTAAGCACCTTTACCACTGAGCCATCTTGTCCACCCCTTGTTACCAAGCTCTCTCAGTAACACAAACATTTCTTTTCCATTATGTTTATTTATGAGTATGGGTTTATGTGTGCACATGCCACAGTGTGTGTGTGGAGGTCAAAGGACAACTTCCAGGAGTCAGTTCTCTCTTTCCACCAGATGGGCTCTGAGGATAGAAATCATGTCCCTCGGCTTAGAGGTAAGGCTTTAGCACTGAGCCATCCTGTCAGCCTGAACGGTTCCTTTAACCGTTATATTAGTCAGGGTTCTCTAGAGTCTCAGAACTTACAGAATGTCTCTATATATTCAGGGAATTTATTGTAATGACTTACGATCTGCAGTCCAACTAACCCAATAATGGGCAGCTATGAATGGGAGGTCTAAGAATCTAGTAGCTGCTCAGTCCCACAAGCTCAGTTGTTTCAGCTGGTCTTCTGTAGAAGCTGGAATCCTGAAGAGTAGGTTCTAACAGATGTGCTGGCAAGTAAGTGCAAGAAGGTAAAGAAGAGTGAGTCTTCTTCTTCCATTGCCCACACGTAGGCCTCCAGCAGAACATATGGCTCAGATTAAAGGTGTGTACCACCATAGATGGATTTGGAACTTGCTCTGTCCCAGGCTGGCTTCAGTCTCCTGGGATTAAAGGCTTGTTCTACCTTGCCTGAGCCTAAGCCTTTCATGGCCACTATGCCTCAAGTCTTGATCAAAAGCAAGTATCATCCACGTCAAGATCTAAGTCTTCCAGCCTTAAGATTTGGACCACAGGTATGCTCTTGATGTCTGGATTGTAGTTCACTCCAGATGTAGTCAAGTTGACAACCAGGAATAGTCATCACAACAATGTGTATACACATACACACTCCTCTGATTAACTTTACATCCTTCTAATACTTCAGATAAGACTTATCCATTTATGTAGCTGAGAAATATTGAATACTATATTTCAGATTCATTTCTAAACTTACAAACTCTTGGGACTAGAAAGATGGCTCAGAAGTTAAGAGCACATCCTGCTCTTCCAGAGGACCCAAGTTCAGTTTCCAGCACAAACATTGGGGGGCTCACAACCCGGTCACTCTAGCTCCAGGCCACCTAGCACTCTCTCCTGCCTTCTGTGAGCAGCTTACATAAACCTATACATATATAATTGAAAGGAAAATAAATCTTTGAGAAAAACTGAAGTATTTTATTAAGTATTAATAGCAATTTCTGTGCTTACCTAGATTGTTTTAATAAAAACAATCATACAGAAGCACTTATCAGCAAATACATGGAACAATTAAAAGTGCATTTTACCTCAAAACACTGGTTTTTACAAACAGAAACATTAATTCAGAATTACCTGTTGGAATTCACAAACATTTAAGTCCAGGACTCACTGTGAAAAAGAGTGTGGTGGGAGTCAGTACCCCAGTATCTCTGTTATCCGAACGTAAATATTTATTTCCTGGCAGTTCTGAGCACTGAGCCCTGGACTTACACATGCTAGTGAGTGTTACACCGCTGATCTACATCAATCATGAGCTACGCCCCTAGCCCAGGATGCCAATCTGTTGTCTGTCTGTCTGTTTTTAAGACAGATTCTTGCTGTCTTCCAGGCTTCCTTTCAAATCCCTGGTCTCAGACCTCAGCTTCCTAAGTGCTAGGAATGAAGGCACGTGCTAAAACCTGGCTACATTTGTTTTCTGAGACAAGGTCTCACTGTGTAACTCTGGCAACAATTAACAGAGTGGGACATAACAGAAGTTTATACAAGCGTTATTACATCAAGCCTCTATCTATCTGGTGTTCACACAAGTGGACCAACTAGGATCCTTTCTATTTATTTAATTACTTATTTATTTAGAACTAGGGTCTTGCTATGTAGCCCAGGCTGGACTCTAATTCACTGTCCTCTTCTTCAACTTCCCAAGCTTCCCAGCATGTACCGCTATGCTAGTTTTGTATGCTTTCTTCTTCCTCTACGTCACATTTTAATGTTATGAGAGTCATATAAGCAAACATATTCAAGGATATATTCAAGCAATTAGTATATGTTCAGCACCATCAGCTCCATCTCCTACTAGAAACAAATTATCATCTAATTATTTTTATAAGAACTCTAAATATCTAAAACCTTCATACAATCTCTGCTTGATCAAGTAAAAGGACTAAATTATGTTACTATTACTTAAGAATTAATTTTGATGTATTCAATTTCTTGAATAAAGTATACTTTATTATATTTTTCTTAGGTCCCACCTAGCAGCCTGAAATATCAAGAACTATTTCCTGGGCCTGGCCTGAAGGTTCAGTAAAGGCACACTTGCCACTGACCCACATGGTGAAAGGTGAGAGGTGATTCTAGCAGCTTGTCCTCTGACCGCAGTCCCACAGCGCATGTGCACACACAGAAAAATAAATAAATAAATACAGTAATTCTTTTAAAAAGAACTACTTACCACTAAGAGATTGTTGCCATGCTAATGCAGAACAAAGTAAGGCTAAACTTTTTCCACTTCCTGTGGGACTCTCCAACAAACAATGTTGGCTACTGTTTAGTCCTCTGACAATCTGTGGACAAAGATGTCAATTTTTAAAAATAAGAAAATAATAAATTATTACTTTATTAGATCATTCTCCATTGAACAGGACCACGAATAGAACAGCACAGAAGAGTCAGGATGCACTCCAGGAAACACAGCTACAGCAGAGGAAGAACTAGAGAATTTTGTTACATTTAGACTTCATTCCTTTACATTTCTTCTGAACAGTCTGCTGGTTTTATAAACACATCAAGCATGAGTAATGTAGAAAGGATCTTATATTTAATTATATAAGCACAAGTAGTTTCTCTGGAACAGTAATAAGTGCTAGAGAGGTGGCTGAGCTCTTAAGAGCAGTTTGTTACTCTTGCAGAAGATCCAGGTTCAATTCCCAGCACCACGTGGTAGTTTACAACCACCTATAACTCCAGCTCCGGAGATCTGACACCCTGTTCTAGGCCCCTCAGACCTCGGACACACATGGTGCACAGACATACATGCAGGCAAAACACTCATACACATAAAAATAATCTAAAAATACAGACAAGCAAACAAACAAAAGACTGTAATGCACTTAATAGCTATGAATATCTACGAGAAAAACTTGATGGGAGATACTGCTAGTGGAAGGAGTGTTAGAACGACTTTGGAGAGAAATGTAAAATACGGTAAAAAGGAAGAATAAAAACAGAAATTCCAAAGGAGCTGAAATGTTTTTCAGATGTTCTTGCTATATCCTAACCTAAACATATACAGCTTAGAAGTTATCATTTCACTTCCAGATGAATCCAACAAACATTAGCCATCATTTTGTACCTGTGGATAGTCACAAGTTCAATGTATACTTGGACTCACAAGCCACAGCATCTTGATAAAGATGCGACGCTGTAAGACTTACAGAATTCATCATAGCAAGCTGTGCCGGATAAGCTTTACAGGGGAAGTGAATCTTCACCCCACCGATGGTGTACTCAGACGACACGGAGGACATTCTGCTTTCTTCTACACGTTAGTCGCTTCACTACGACAGAAACAATAAAATCAATATCGAAGGGTTAGAGAGATGGATTCCCAGAGCCCACATCAGGCACCTTACAAATACCAGTAACTCCAGCTCCAAGGCCTCCTACACCCTTATCTGGCTTCTGCAATAACCTTCATTCACCTGGCATAGCCACACACACATATACTCACAAATATAAAAAGTATTACGGTTTAAGTATTGAAATAATATTATTCAAAGAAAACCAGACACCTAGCAATAGAAGAAGACTAAAAAAATTCTTAGTCTTATAAGTAAATCTCAGGGTCAAGAGCATTTACTAGAGCCTGACCAGTCTGAACATGACGTATTAGTTATGTGATGTAAGGCAAGTCACTTAACTTTTCTAGAACTCCATGTCCTCAGGGACAGAATAAGAATACCAACAGACACGAGCCTTATAGGACTGTTGTAAAAGTTAAATAAGGTAAAAACATACAGTACATGGCAGATGAAACACAGCTCCTGAAACACGTTTGATTACACGTAATCAACTTACAGATACAACAGATTTCTGGAGCGGCTCTGCTATTCCATAGCCCCACTGCTTCCTTCTTACTCAGCACATTGCTGTTAGCCCTTTTCACATTCCCCCAGTTAGAAGGAAAAAGGCAATGAGTAGGCAAGAAGCACAGGCTGTATCTATGACTTATCATTTTACACCTGTAGTCTAAAATTCTTATCTGCAATGTCTACTTTAAAAATTGTTATAAGGGAGAAAGTATCTTTCCACAGAAATTCTTTAATTTTTTAATCATCTTTTAGTTTACTAGGGGAGGAGAACCCAAATAGCATGGCACGTGTGTGGAAGTCAGAAGACAATGTTCTAGAGTCAGAATAGGTTCTCTCCTCTCACCATGTGGGTCTCAGGAATTAAACGCTTCAAGCTTGGTTGTGTCCTTAATCTGCTGAGCCAGCTCCCTGGGCCTGCATAGTAATTCTGAAATCAGGAGACTATAATGGAAAGAAACTGGATTTGAATCCCACGGTTTGCATCACCTAACCTCCCAGACACTTTTATTGACTGAAGAATTTTTACAATGGTAAGACAATATGGTAAACTCAGTCTGTGAATAGAGATGGTTAAGACAGAAGGTTCAACAGGTCATGCAGTCAATAATAACTTTAACCACAGCTTCTGTGCTCCAAAAAGCCCCATTACTCTAAGTTATTTTCCAGTTCTAAATATTGTTCTGTTGGACAGGACCTGCACAAAATCAAACCAACAAGACCTGTCAACATTCCAGCAGGCAGTACTAATTGGACTCATTGGGTGGGAGGGGACAACATGAAGGTGGGAGGGGCGTTTGAAGGGGTACTGGAGCCGTATTAAGTGTGTACTGGGAATAGGTACGGTCAAGATACATTGTATATATGCATAAACTATCAAAGAATAAACAAAAGATATTGCTAGAAAAAGTATCCAACCACTGATTTTATCTGTAAGCCTCTGAGGTTTAGTGGACTCTAACTAACCTCTTAATCTGAAGCAAAAACTCAATATTGTTTTACTACAATTAATCTAGATGGCAATCTATGCCTGGAGCTGTGACAACAATCCTCTCAAAACACGGGCGCTTCACTAGCATCAAAGAGAATCACACTTCCGGATGTGGTGGCACAATTCTTCTGACCCCCAACAATCGGGAGGCAGAAGCAGGTGGATCTCTGTAGGATAGAGGGCAGCCGGGTCTACACGAGTTCCAGGCAAGCCAGAACTGGAGGGTGAGACCCTGTCTCTTTAAGACAGCGGGGGTTGGGGGGAGGAACGAATCTGTCGCCCGCTCAGAAGTATCGCGGGAGTCGCGGCTACCTCCAGCCTGCTTTCACAGAAGGTAAGAACAGGCTCCCTGCTCCACAACTTTCCTTCCCCGAGCTCCCAGTTCTCACAAAATCCAAGGGCGCCACACCGCAGAGCCCGAGAGCCCGCTAGCGCCAGCCTGCAGGAGCCCGCCCCCTCCCCCGGCCCTCCTTTCCACTCGTCCGCAGCTGGCTCCGGCTCCCAGAGAAAAGGAAATGCTAACGTTTGACAGAAAGCAACACGGAGTCGAGCTACAAGGAAAGTTCGCGAGTACGAAAGTTCTCTCTCACCGGCTGTGACAGCGCTGCAAGGCGCCAAGGTACTGCCACTCTTCCGACTCGGCGCGGCACTCGGCAGCGCCACACAGACGAATCCGCGCCTCCCGCCCCTCGGTTCCCAATCAGCCAATCACACAGCCAGGCCGGAAAAGTAAACAGCCAGTCATCGTACATGGCCAACGCTCTACCGCCCAATGGGAGCCTGCGAAATAAAATCAACCCTAATGTACTTCGCGGCACCGGAAGGCGATCACACACACTCATTCACACATACACACCAGCGAGAAAGACAGAAACAAATTCCGCAGATTTGCTTGAAGGAAACAAAAAAAGTCTTGTACCACTTTTGGAAACGGATGATTTAACCTAGACAGCCAGTTCCCTATGGGTGGAAGACTAATTTGCGACGGAAAGGAAACATTTTTCCTGTTGTCTTATCACTCAAGTAATATCCAATATCCAAAGAAAGGAGAACGCAAACTTCACCAGAATTGTCACTACAATGCCAAAGAAAGTGAGAAGGTCCCGTGGCACTTTGTACATTATTCCGTGATGATTCGGATATTAGAATCTGTGGCGGATAATCTTCCAGATCACATCGACCTAACACTAGAGCTTACCTACCTCACATACCATCTTCTTGCCAAGAAGTACAATTTCCTCAATTATGGGGGATTTAACCACGACCTTGACAAACTAATTTTTTGGCCATTAGATTATTTTAGTAGAATTTTATTGTTGTTGTCATTGTTGTTTGTAGCCCAACCTTGACTCAACTAATAGAAACCCCAAAAGGCAAAACCGTTAGGCAGTTTTCTTTAATTAGTTTAGAGAACAAGACTGGTTGTTTGCCCTGCTTTCGGTTATGCAGCTTCCTAAAATGGTGGAATTTGTAATCATAAAATAAATTACCTTTGACATAGTAAGCTCAGTGCCCGAAGTTTATTCTAAAAGCATAATTTAAAAGTAAATTCCTCATTTGACAAGTGTCAATTGTAACACTGAAATGTTAAAGTCTTTAGTCTAGTAATGAGGTACGAGTTGTGATTTATCAGTTCAATTGATTAGTCAATAAAACGATTAAAAAAATAAGCTGCTTCCAAGAAAAAAAAAATGCCCAGTGAAATTGGATTTATAAAAACAGACTCCAGGATCTGAAGAGGGTGGATCAGTGGTTAAAAGCACTTGCTTCTCTTGTATAGGACCCAGATTCTATTCCTAGCACTCATATGGTGGCTCACAACCATCTGTAACTACAATCCCTAGGGTTCCATGGTCTTAACTGTGCTTTGGTTTATGTGACCTTACAGAAAGGGATATATTAAAGCCCTGGAACTAGGATGTCCTAGGTTCTAACTCTCCCCTGGTACCTTTACGTTAACAGTTGTGAAATAAAACACAAAAACTACAGTTCATTGATAAAGAATGAATGTTTATAAATCAATATCCAAAATAGTTACACACATCTGTTTTGACTTGAATAAAAAAAAAAAACACATTGTGACAAAGTTTATAACCTTAAGATACATGAATATTAACATATACTAATATTATTTACACATTTTATTTACATCATCAACAAATTGGATGAAAAACAGGCTATGTTACTTTAACACAGTAGGCTATGACTAATCTTTGAAAATTGATCCACAAAATGTGTACTGTATTTCATTACAAAACATACTTCAAACATTTCAGAATTCCTAAAGAATTCTACTATTCACATAAAATATTCCAGAAAGGCCTCATTTAAAAACAAAACAGGAGCAGTTGTATTTAATCTTAAGGGACTACAAAACTGCCTCATTTAAAAATATGAAAATTCTTGTGATATATCTTTAAAGCGTATTCTTTTACTCTTCACATCAAAATTACTTAATTGAACATTAAGCATCTAATAAAAAGTTATATGTATTCCATCATGCATGATACAATGCACTTCATGATTGGAAACAGCTATAAACTTGTTTTAATAGAACACCTTCATGAGGTAGGGTCAGGAGTGACAAAGGAAAATGAGATGTAACTAAGTACAGTGGGAAGGATGAAGCTAAATTTCTTTTTGTAAAAAACAAACTTCCCTTTTAGCTTACTACCTTCTTTAACCAGAGGTCTGCTTTGAGTGGGGTGGCAAATGATTGAGGTATTTCTCAAAGAGCAAAGAAGTACCTTCTACATTGGTTACTTAATTTTTAAAAAATGATTATGGTTATCTGAATGCATCTCCTTAATTGTGAAGCTCCTAAGAGAGGGCTGCAAAAGTCAGCAACACAGTATTTCCCACATTATATTTTTTCCTGAGGTTCAAACACTGTTATTTTCTTACTCAAAGATCTCCTCAAAGTAAAATGTGAATTATAATCCTGATGATGAACCAAGAGCACTATTGGGGTTTATTGCTCTAAAATTCATTTAATTTGATACATCTTTGCTCCTCTGAGAATTAGATAATACAGTATTATAAAAATAAATTTTAAAAAGAATAAATGAATTTTACTTTCAGGTTCTTCTTTGCACAAAGGTGTTTCTGTAACTACAATCAGTATCTTAAAATTTCAAATTATTCAAGTATCTCTTTAAACATATGGCTTCATATATTAGGAAAAATTGAAGCAGATTTGTGGAATCTTTATATCTTCATCTGTAATTCCAAGGCAGTCATTTACTAGTTTTTTTTTTTTTTTTTTTGATAGGATCTCATTATGTAGCTCTGACTTTCCTGGAACTCACTATATAAACCAGGCTGGCCTGGTACAGAGATCCCCCTGCTTCTCCCTTCCTCCCTAGGGCTGGGATTTAAGGCATGCTCCACCATACCTGGCTTACCTGCCTTTTTTTTTTTTTAAAGCCAACTTACTACTGTCTCCAACAAATTAGAATTTCAACCTGTAATACTGTTACTTGCATTACAAGTCTGTAAGATTTCTGTGTACTTAAGTGGTAATTTTTTCTAAATTATTCCTGCCCTACATCTCTCGTTCTCCTTCCCCTTCTTCCTCTCCTTCTCTCTTTGTTGAAAACTGTTAAAAGCTCACAAATATGAGGGATAGCCACAGGCTCATTTTTTAAGAAAGTAAAGGCCTGGCAATCTTTCTTCACTTCAAACGCTAAGTACATGAACCAATCCCTTTCTAGTGACAAGTTTCTTACAGTGTTCCCAATGGAAAAGAGGTTCAGCTGCTACAATATAAACACACCATCAGAGCAGATCCAAAGACATGCCAGTCAAACAAGCAAGCACACCTCTCAGAGTTCTAAATTACCCTCACGCTGAACTGAATCACTGCAGCAATTCCAAGATCTCACTCTTCTCATTCAGTTCAGAGTTCTCATGAAGTCCAGATTCCTGTTCAGTAAATGCAGCAAATGGCTGCATTTAAAAATTGGGTTTTTTTTAAATTCCACTAACACTAATGTTTATTATTTCAATTATTGTGCTTTCAATACAATGACAGAGCTGGACATCAGGATCCATGCTTCCAGTGTCCCTCGATCCATTTTTGTAAGATGGATCTTTACAAATTTGAGACCATCCGCTAGGTTTCTCCTTTATTTGTTGAAGACCTACAAAATAAGGGCAGAAAATAATTAAGGCAAGATATTCTGAAATGAATATAGTCTTGTTTGAAATATTAAAACGAGGGAGCACTTACGTGTAATGATTGGGTCGATGTCTCTTGTCTGCGTGGCAACATCAGAGGCGCACACTTGTCCTATCTGAATTAGCAGAGACATAACATCCTCATACAGGGGGGGGAAGGCTTGACAAAAGGAGACCAAACTTGGAAGCGTCGGCATGAAAAAAGAGTACCGCTTAGCTTGTGTTAGAACTGGTGGGGAGAAAGGCAGCACAACTGTTTGTTTTGTAAATATACATTCAACGCAGGCATCCTACACAACGTATTAATAGCATGTTTTGTGCTAGGAAGACTAAGTTTTATAGGATGCTGCCCACTCTAATTTTAACAGCCTATACTCTACTAATCAGTCACCACCAAGACCCACATTTTTCTTATGACCCTGCACTATGATAAGTACACTGCTTGCATTATTTCACCCAGTTCTCACAACTGGATCACACCAGTTGTGCATATGAGAAAACTAAGTAAACTTTAGAGAAGTTGTAAAAGTTAATCTAAGGCCCAGTGTGGTTGTACATGCCTCTAAAAGACCCCAGCCCTTGAGAGGCAGAGGCAGGCAGATCTCTGAGTTTGAGAACAGCCTGGTCTACACAGTGAGGTCCTGTTTCAAAAACAACAAAAGAAAGTTATTCCAGTTCCAAGGCTGGGAAGGAAGGAGGTAACTTAGTGCAGAATTCTTGCCTAGCACGTGCAAGGCAAGAATCTGAGGTTCTGGGGGAAAAATAACGCTTGTTCCAAGTGACATACCAGTTAGTAGTAACACCAGGACTAAATGCAGCATGAACCTTGACCGCTATAAATTACTGTAACATGAGGTGAAAACAACAGAAAATGAACAAACTATTGTAAGAACACAGAGAGAGGACACAACCTTCTAAAGATGGAACTTTATAACATTTACTCTACAAACCAGAAGGTGGGTAAAATACAGGGTAATTTGTGGAATAGGTTGTAGAATTTAAGGAAATAGCTAATGTATTTATTAATTTATTGCTTTTTTTTCTTTGAGAGAGGGTTTCTCTGTATAGCTCTGGCTGTCCTGGAACTCTGTAGACCAGGCTGGCCTCATCCACCTTCCTCTGCCTCCCAGTGCTGAGACTAAAGGCATAAGCCACCACCACCCAGCTATTTATAATATTTTCAAATACCTTTGTTTCTGGAATTGAACACACTTAGTAATTTCTAATTTGTATTCTAATTCTATAGATTTTAATTTCATTTATTGAAAAAGTATAACTAATATATAATATATATTTATTAAATACATATATATACACATTCACAAAACAAATGTGTCTATGCTTCTATACTATAAATCCTATTTGTAAGTATAAAATTAAAAAAAAGAAAAGTAATTCAAAGGATGGCATACATTTAGATAACAGCAACATATACTGTGTCACACTGACTCATTAAAACACCAAAAAGCTGGTCACAGTGGCACACGCCATCCCAGCACTTGGGAGTGACAATCAGGAGGATTGTTGTGAGTTCAAGGTCAGCCTGATTTACAGAGTAAGTTCCAGGACAGCCAAGACCACACAGAAAGACCTTGTCTCAATACAAGCTGCTGAGTCTTAAAGTGCAGAAAATACATGTAATAAATGTTATTAGATACTTTTGTTGATGTTGGTTGGCTACACACCTGTTAGCAAAGTCCCCATAACATTGACAGCTAAGCGAGCCACACTAAGTGACTTTGGTAATGCATACTGGATACACAAGTGAGAAAGCAGCTGTATAGCAAATATCTGGAATACAAAATCCAAATGTTAAATATTTCTTTTGAAAAGCTTAAATGATAAAAATTATAAAATATCTTCTCTACTAGCCACACTGAAAAGTGATCAAATGTTTCTTCAAGTTTTAAATTGCTCACTACCTGTTTTTCAAGTTCCGGCTGGGCAATAAGCTCTGGAATGAAATCCAAACAGATGTGCATGGACGGGATGCCTGCGACGGTTAGAGGCAGGAGCTCACATGGATAGCCCTGTCTCGGGGGAAAGGAGGAAGTCAAAGGCAGACAGAGGCGAAAGTGAAGCTTCACTTCCTGTCTGTCGAACCTGCTCCAAATACCAAATGCACGTGAATGGCTCTGTAACTGAACTTTCCTGATACATTAGAAAAAAAAATGTATTTGAATATTTTATCAGTACTGAGAATTTAGATTTTCCTAAATATTTCAGAGGACTATGATCCTTTCTCATTTTCAAATGACCTGTATTAATTTAATATATAAAGCCTTCAAGAGAAAATTCAAACATTCACATTATTCCCTTGGACACGTACCTGAAAGTGAACAAGCTTAGCAATGTTGGGATCTGCAATGTACATTTGGTGCAACAGGCAGCAGATAAGGCACTGAACTTCTCGAAGGTTACAGAGCAAACTGTCCTCTCCTTCTGTTTCTTTTGTTGGAGTGCTGATGGTAATGACACCTTGAGTATTCCTGAGGGAGATGTCAGAATTGGCACCTTTTGCCTTTTCCTCTTCAGTAGGCAAACAAATTTCTAAGAGAATCTGGACAGCTGCACTGTCCTACAAGCAGATAAAAAAGTACATGTAAGGAGCCTCTGAGAAACTGATCTGAAAATAAAATCCCTATTTTCATATGAACAGAATGGCACAACACCATAAACGTGGTAATTCTCAGAGCAGAAGTGAGCAACTGACAATGCAGAGGGTCTCACATGGTAAGGTGAAAACTCCTGACGTATCTGAAAAAAACAAACAAACCACTTTTTCCATAAAAATAAACGTATACAGGAGACTAGAGGTGGCTTGGTGGTTAAGAACACTGTCTACTCGTCCAGAAGACAAAGTTTCAATTCCCAGCACCCATATGGCAGCTCATAACTAAGTGTCCTATAACTCCAATCTCCGGGATACCAGCACTCTCTTCTGACTTCTAAGGCCACTGCATGCACATGGTGCACAGACATAAATGTGCAATACCCACACACATAAGATAAAAATAAGCAAGTAGCCAGGAGGTGAGGGTACACATCTTTAATTCCAGCACTTGGGAGGCAGAGGCAGGTGAATCTCTGAGTTCAAGGCCAGCCTGGTCTATAGAGTAAATTCCAGGACAGTCAGGGCTACACAGAGAAACCCTGTCTTGAAAAAACAAATAAATAAAAACATCATGTAAATTAGCATCTGGCATACTTCTGAAGGCTCCTCTACCACTAAGCAGAAGTGCAGACTTCAGTTCATAACTATCTACTGGACAGGTAAGCAAAGCCAATGTCCTCCAAACAGACTATAGGTTTAATGGTTTTGTGCTGTGTATACAGGTTATCACTGTGTTAGTCAGATGCTGATTTCTCTGCCCTCATATCTTGTTTCAATCCAGACACAACATTCTTATGTCAAGAATCTCCTGTCTCAAGTTTGTGTGAACAATTCTTAAATTTATTCTCTGCCTTGTCAATAAAAGCTGATCACCCAATGGCTGGCAGAAGCGAGAATAGGGCGGGACTTCTGCCAGCCAGGGCAGGGGGAGAGAGAAGAGGAAGAACCAGAGCCAGGAGTAAGGAGGAAAGGAGACAACATGAGAGTTCAGCTGGAGCATAGAAGGCCCTAAATGCAAGTATTGTGGGGATTCTGGCTGAGAGGTAGCCAGATTAGGGGATTAGAATAGATAATTGACTACCCAGATACTGAGGTAAAGTTTGAAAATAAATCTTGGTCTCTCTGTGTCTTTCTTGGGGACCTAGCTAGGATAAAGAAACAGCCAGCATACTAAGTCACTACGTACATTTATATTAACATTACCACTTAGAGCCGACCTGAGCCTAATTCCCTTCCCTCCTCTCACTCTGTGCTTTCCCCGAGACCCTAACAGGTGCTTCTCTATTTCTCTCTGTTTTACTTTACAGAGCAGGACTTGAGAGGCGATCTGTTTGAGGCTCCTCTATGGAAAAGACAGCCTGACACTTTATAATATTATGTATTCATTTATTTTTCTGTATATAGTCTGTCTCCAACATCCAATTTCTTTCTTTTTTATCCAATTTCTTTTTCTATCATCTCATCATTAAGAACAAGTAACCAAAGGTTATATCCCCTTTACCACCATGTCTCTAGTCCTGTATCTGATGCACAGGTGTCCAATAAATATATGTTGATCAAGTGAAATATAACAAGACTGGTTAAAGGCTTATAATTTGATAAATATAAATCTTATTAAAATACATGATAGGTTTTCATAATGAGAGTCGACCTGATACTCAGAAGCAAAGATAATATTATTTTAGATTCTAGAATTAAAGGAATATACAATGTCAACAGTATACAGACAGGGCCAATGTGCTAGCTTACTTATTTAGTTAAAAACAAACATGTCACTTGAAGAAATTTTACTTTAGCAAATTTTACCTGAGCAGCCAGTAACGCATTTTTTAGTTCTTCTCTGGTCACTTCTGGAGCATCAGTCTGCCCAACCAAGCCTATTGTATTATTTGGGGAAGGTCTATCTTGCTCTGCTGTTTCCTTCAGATGGGCACTAAGGTAAGCTTTAGAGGCAAGGAGATACCCATTCAGCATGTGTAAAGTAACATCCATTAGTGAAGGACACCTAAACAGAGAAGAAAAAATGTATCAGAAGGAAGAAAAACTAGCCACAACAATGAAGAAGGAGGCTATCTGGACACAGTAAGATTCCTCTGTACACAGAACTGGAATTGGTCAAAAGAAGCCAGCAAAGCTTTGGCTTTACTGCAGCTGTGGGAGTGAGACTTCTCATTGTATACCTTTATTTTTGCATACTAGTACATATGAAAAGTAGCAGAATGAACAAAGAAAAATGAATGTTAGGAAAGAATCTCAAAGACCCCTTCACTCAGCTCCCAAGGTCACCTACACAGGCTGCCTTATTTGAGGTCTAAGTCCACATCCCTAGCACCACCACGAGGCAAATCCTCATTATCATTATGTATGGTGGACAAGACCTTTTAAAAACCATTAGAATGATTACCTGGTAAAAAATAAAATTAAACTGTACGAAGATTAAAAAAAAAAAAAAAGGTAAAGCAAAGCCCTAGGGCTCAAAGGAGAGGACACACTGAGCCCCAAGCTCTAGCACCCAAAAAATGTAAAACTACAACATATGTAGTAAGAACTGATATCATTTTTCCTTGTGTGTATAAGACAGAGTCTGTATGTGTGTTTAAGACAGAGTCTTCATAATGAAATGCATTCATCTGTATGATAACTTGATTAAACAAAGAGTCATGGTCCAGTCTGGCCTCAAATTCATGATTTGTCAGTCTCAGCCTCCTGAGTGCTAAGATTACAGGCATGTGCCACCACACCTGGCTTTTAATAGTCTTTACATATGTTATAGATGAAGAACTCTTTAAATCAATTAAAAAAAAGATAGAAAATCTTTTCTGAAAGATAAACAAGAAGTAACAATAACCAGTAAACATACTAAAATGTTCAATCTAACAAAAATATAAAATAAAAAAGGAATCTAATTTTCATTTTCCTGTACAATATAAAACAGAAATGTAAAGAAGATATGCAACATAAAACACTGTAATAGAATGGTAATTTGTTGAGCCCTTCTGGATGGCAGGAAAAAAAAAGAGAAACATTCTTAAAAATGAGTTTATTTGTCAAAATTCTATTTTTAGCAATCTGATCTAAGAAAATAGTATCTAAGAAAGAAGCACACAGAATAGTATACATAGATAATGTAATATATAGTATACACAGCCCTACTCACAACAGCATAGCTGTAGATAAAACATTAGCCACAGGGGATTGTGTAACACAGCACAGCTTGTTAAGAATGCACATCTATTAACATAAGTGAAGGTTCTCAAGTGAAAGGCTTAAGCTACAAAAACACCACCCACATACATACATACATTCTGACAGCATGCTTCAACAGCTTTCCTGGAAAACTAGATCACCCAAGGAAATTCACAGTCATCTAGTACTAAGTAGATTTTTAATAAAGATCATTCTTTTACAAATGCATTATTTCCTATCAGTGGGGTGGCTCAGCAGGTAAAGGCACCTGCCGTGAAAGAAGCATGAGAGAGACAACTTCATGAAGTTGTCATCTGACCTTCACACGTATGTCATGGTATGCCTACCACTACCCCCCACATACACACACAATAATGAATAAAGTTAAAATATTGAGTAAAAGAAATGCCTGTTTTCTAGACTAAACTGCCAGATTACATATATTAGCTACTATGTTGTTTATTCTGATGATTCTTATTTCCCATGATATCTTGATCTCAATAAACTCTATTTAGATGATTTTTTTAGGTTTTATCACTTTGAGAATGTCATTAACTCTAAGATGCCAGTTGCATAAATATATATGCCAGATCGATCCCCTTTTTATAAATTTAGTGTGTGTGTGTGTGTGTGTGTGTGTGTGTGTGTGTTATATGTATTTGTTAGTATAGGTATGGACACATGCTACTGAGGGTGCATGTGCATGCATGTGCTCTACAGAGGCCAAAGGTTAATGTAAGGTATCTGTCCTCACTTGCTCCCCACCTTTGTTTTTTGAGACAGTGTCTCACTGAACCCTCAGTTCATCAATCTACCATACTGGTTGGCCAAGGACAGCCAGGGATCCATCTTTCCCGACCCTCATCACAGTGGGTTTTAAGGTCTGCCACCACACCTGGTTCTCATGCGGGTTCTGGGATTAGAACTCTGGTCCACACAGCAAGCATTTTAGTCTGTCTTGCCTAAGAATCAAGGCTCTCTATAGTCTAACTTATTTTCTCAGTCAAAAAGCATACAATTCTCAAAATTTAACCCTCTACTCCAAAGATTCTTCTCAAAATACTTTCCATGAGAGTAGGGCATGCAGGTACACATCTGTAACCCTGACCTCCATGGCACAAGAAAAGCATCAGGAGTTCAGGACCATCCTGGATAACTCAAGCTCCACACCAGCCAAGAGCAAAGCACAAACAACTTTCCTGATTATCTCTAATCTCCATCATTACGGTGTTTGATTCTTGGTGGCTGTTCTTTTGACTGATGGAGGTTATTCTTCTTTACATTTTTTATTTATTCATTCATGTTATATACACATGTATCTCTTCTACCATACTGCTGCAAGGTCAAACTGAGATCATCAGTCTTGGCAGCAGGCACCTATGCCCATTCAGCCATCTCACCAGCCCATTTCTGTTTTGTTTTGTTTATAGATAGAGATTCATTGTAGCTCAGACTGGCCTCACACTTACATAGTTGGTGACAATGACCATAAACTCCTGATTTACCTGCTTAGACCTACAAAGTGCTGGAATTACAGGCATGTGCCATAATATGACACTACCTGGTCGGAAGCCACCATGTGGGCACTGGGGACCAAACCTGGGTCCTCGACATGAGCAACAAGTGCTCTCAACTGCTGAGCCATCTCTCCCAGTACTCCACCACTTCTTTCTTTCTTTCTTTCTTTCTTTCTTTCTTTCTTTCTTTCTTTCTTTCTTTCTTTCTTTCTTTCTTATTTATTTATTTGGTTTTGGTTTTCTGTGTAGCCCTAGCTGTCCTGGAACTCACTCTGTAGCCCAGGCAGGCCTCAAACTCAGAAATACAACTGCCTCTGTCTCCAGAGTGCTGAAATTAAAGGTGTGAACCATCACCAGGCTTTTTCTTTTTTTTTTTTTTTAACCTTTATTTTTATTTCATGTATAAGGGTGTTTTGTCTGCATGCATGTCTGTGTATGTACTGTCTCTGTGTATGTACTGCCAGAGCCCTTGGAACTGGGTTTACAGATAGTTGTGAGCCATTGGGTGTTGGGAATTGAGTCTGAGTCCCCTGGAAGAGCAGCCGGTGCTCTTAACCACTAAGCCATCTCTCCTGCCCACCTGGTGCATGTTTTTAATCTCAGCTCTTGGGAGGCAGAGGCAGGTGATTTTCTGTAAGTTTGAGGCCAGGCTGGTCTACATAGTGAGTTCCAGGACAGCCAGAGCTATATTGTGAGATCCCATCTCAAAGAAACAAAACCAAAACAACAACAAAATTTCATCTAGTGCGTCACTCATCCGCGTAAGACCATGCTAGCTTCACGCAGCCGCCTTCTTTCTCATGCAGATGATGATCACTAAAGGTGGACCCCTAACTTATTCACCTTTAATGCTATTTATCCTGACAATTGGAAATTCAAATATTAATGTCTGAGTCAATTATATTCTACCTTTTGAGTTAAAGACATTTCAAAATAATTAGCTAGGAATTAGAGACATGTGGAACCAGTGAAGCTAACATGACGACTGGTACCAAAAGGATCACAGTTTTAAAGTACGTGATGGTTTACAATGAATCAGTGTTTTAAAATCATTTTTTCAAGCTGTATATGGTGACACAACTGTAATCCCAACACTAAGATGGCTGAGGCAGGAAAATCAGGAGTTCAAGGTCACCCTCAGCTACACAGCAATACCTTGTTTCAACATAAAACAAAATAAAGCAAAACCTTTTTAATGAGCTAGCAGAAATGGTCATATTCTTTTCTGTTCTTGATTTTAAGAGACAGAAGGTTCTCTACTGATGACTACCAAAGCTAAGAACACCTTTTCTCTAAAGCCAGATTTCATTATCCACATACTAAATATTACACTGACTATAATTTATGAATATATGCAGCTAGAAAACAAAAAAGCTGCATAAATTATATTACCTATATACTTCTAACAGCAATAAGATATTAAAATGATTTTCTTCAATTTCTTTTAATTCGACAAAGTACAGCTCTATTAAAAGAAATGAAATTAAAGAACTTACCTGTGAACCCTTCGGTCACACCTCAAGACAATGAGAGGATCTATCATCAAATCATTCTGAGTATATTTTTGTTGTCGTATAAACTTTATGGAAGGTTGGAGTGCATTAACTGTCATCACCCACAGCCTAGTGAGAAAATAATAACATATTCATAATAGCGGACATCTACAGTTATTCGGTCCTTTATATCTAAAAAAGTGTTATTTTCAAAATAAAAGAAAAAGAAAAAAAAGAGGAAAGCAAGTATATAAAAAAAAAAACTTTGGAGTTTCTTTTTGTTTTTATTTCTGAGAAAGGCTCTCATGTAGTTCAGACTGGCCTCAAACTCACTCTATAGCTAAGGATGACGTGGCTTTTGATTTTTCCTGCATACCCCTCCCAAGTGCTGAGATCACAAGAATGTACCACCATGAGTGGAATTTTTTGTGTGTTGAAGAGATGGTTCAGAAGTTAAGAGCATTGTTAAGAAGACAAGAATTTGGTTCCCAGAACCCAAGTCCAGTGGGTAACTCTACCCCCAAAGACCCAGTATCTCTGACCTCTTCAGACATCTTTACTCACATACACATACCAACACAAAAATACACATAATTTATTCCAGAAAGAAAAAGTTCTAAAAATCAAGACACTGCTCACCAGAATTAAAAAACAAACAAACAAAAAAAAATCAATCAAGTACCCAACACTATGAAAGAAAAAAAGTTCCACATCAAAACACATTATTAAATTCTAGAACAAAAAGGGGGAAAGCCTTTCATGAGTGAAGAAACCAATGGCTATATACAAAGGGCTGGAAAAGGGCAACACATCAGATTACTAACAGCCAGTGGGAGGTCCAACTCAGAACTGTGTCCTCAAATGTATGAGTCACGCGTAAGCAAAACAGCAACCACATGTGAGAAGCAAGCAAGCTCCAAAGTCACACACGTAACACCCGAGCCTCCACCAGCCCCATTCAGCCTTTCTCAGGAAGTGCTACAGTTAGTATGTGCGCTATGTGGACAGAAACCAAGAAAGAAAACAGGAACCCAGCAAAGCAGAGAGACAATGACAATCCCAGGACAACTGTGCATGACCCCAAGGGAATTAGGATGAGGCGCTCTAAAAGAGATGAACCTATGAAAATCATGTGACTGATAGATTTGTTAGTACTGTCATTCCTATTAAGTAAGCCCAGTCCTAACAGAGAGTTTAGGATGAACTATTTATTAGTTATTGATAGCATAACAAATGGAAGCGAGGTAAGTATTATGGCAATGCCAAGTATGGGGAATGGCACTCGTGTATAAGAAAGAAGCCATTGCCAGGCAGTGGTGGCGCACGCCTTTAATCCCAGCACTTGGGAGGCAGGGGCAGGTGGATTTCTGAGTTCGAGGCCAGCCTGGTCTACAGAGTGAGTTCCAGGACAGCCAGGGCTACACAGAGAAACCCTGTCTCGAAAAACCAAAAAAAAAAAAAAAAGAAAAGAAAAGCAAGCAAGAAAGAAGCCATTATGAAGTGTACTTCAGGGACAGCATGCTTGACTAGCACTTGACTAGCATGCTCACAGCCTGAGTGTGATTCCCCTGCACAAAAAAAAAAAGAAAAGAAAAAAAGAAAGAAAAGGTAATCAAAGAATATTGCAATAACAGTTCAACTGTAAATACATAATCATAAGATGAACACTAAATATTGCATTAGCTAAATGATACAACTATATTAGAAAAGAAGGGAAAACAGGAAGGAAGCAAGTCAGACTGCTAAGCTTCACAAACCATGTCTAAGTCAGAAAATCAAGAAGCCATACTTGCTATAAGCCTATTCCTGAGCTAAAATGAAGAAAATGTAAAAGCTAGAATTTTTTTTTTTAAGCTGAATAATGGTTTCTTCTGGGTAACCAGACTCTAAAATATAAAAGTGTGAAGTATTATTATGTGTATTTATTGATTTGATGTAAAGAAAATTTTAAATTTAGGCCAGGTGGTGGCACATGCCTTTAATCCCAGCACTTGAGAGGCAGAGGCAGTAAAATCACTGAGTTCGAGGCCAGCTTGGTCTACAGATTGAGTTCCAGGACAGCCAGGGCTACACAGAGAAACCCTGTCTGGAAAAACCAAAACAAACAATCAAACAAACAAACAAAAAAAACCAACAACAACAAAAAAAACCTTGAATTTAGAAAGACCAACTATCTATCCCCAGTTCCCGGAACTACTAAACCAAGCTCTCAGGGAAGTCAGAGCAGTGTTCTGGTTTCCAGACTGGCCTCGCTATACTCACACAATCTATGAGCCAACACCAGCTAACTGATAACCACAATGAAAGCACACCCTGTTCTCTAAACTCTGCTGCACCAGAGGGATCTGCTTTTAAAACTTATGTCTCGATCTTGCTGTACACAATCAGGTTTTAACTTCATAGATTGCAGCCTGGGGAGGAGGGTTTTAAAGCCAGTCCAAATGGCTCAGGGCACAACAGAATTTGGAACCACAGCAGTGATGTAAGGCACGATGACCTAAATCAGTCACAAATAACTATGCAGAGGAAAAGACCTTCAAACACTTTCTCAAATTGTTAATAGTTTTTATTTCTTAAAGTATATTTTTTTTCTTTAAAATGTAACGATTTTTTTTTTGAGACAAGTCTTACTATACAGACCAGGCCTTCTTCAAACTTAGCTCTGCCTGTTTTTCCTCCCAAATCCATGCTGAGATTAAGATAAGCACCACTGCACCCCAATGTAATATCTTTAGTCATCTTCGGAAAGGAATTATTGTTACATACTCAAAACCACTAATGAGAGTGGTCTAGCAACTGAGCTCCCTGTGTATTACCAAAGCTACACCCTTCTCTAGTCCATAGAGCAGTAGACAGTTTACCTTCTTGGCATCACGGTATTAAGAACCATCCATAACTTATTGACAGTTTGAAGAATTCTCCGTGGCACCCCAGAATTCAGCAGCTGGTTCATATTGGACGTTAATACTTCTGCATATGGTATAAGTTCACTGGCAGAAAGCAGAGTCAAGTGTTCCATAATCTGCATCACTTGAGTGTGACTTACAGGGACAGCAGAAAATGCTAAAAACAACATTTTGCAATCAGTCCTAAATTCTGTAATGTTTACCAAGTAGAAATAAATACTGCTTTCTTAAAAGTAGGGGCCAAACAAATCAAGAAAGCAATGGTGTTAAAGTAAAACTTCCACTCACAGCTACATTTTCACTAAAGCTAATATTAAAGCCATTAGAAAACTTCACATGGTTGGCAGGTGAGATGGCCCAGAGGTTAGGGCAAGTGAAGCTGACAACCTGAGTTCCATCCCTGCACACACATGAAGGATAGAATCAGCTCCCTCAAGTTGTCCTCTGACTTTCATATGTGCAGTATGGCATGTGCAAGACCCCACACAAATATATACTAAACAAATAAATTAGAATGTAATAAAAAATAAATGAAAATCCATAAAAGTACAGATGTTATTTCATAAAGTTCATTTTAAAAATCCTACTAGCGACACAATATCTAACCTCTTTTTTTTTTTTTTTTTTTTTTGGTAACTACTTCTGTAGCTTATTAGTTTGGAAGTCTCGGACTCTTTGGTACTTCCCTCTAGGTGTCCACTATAGGAGACTAACACCCAGTAGACTGCTGTCATTAAATATCTAGCATTACCCCTCCACTAGAGTGGTCACTAACTACACTGGCTAGCAAGCATAAAAGAACTAACAAATGGGGAAACTAGTTCTTTTTGTTGCCATCATGAACAACACTGTGGCTATCTATACCTAGCCGTTCATGACCAACCAACTACTTCAAGGGGAACAGATATCATAAATGTACTTCACCCTAGAAAACCAACGGAACCTGAAAGAAATGTGGAGAAAACTAGCCAAAGCTAATAAGAACAGCGTGTCACTTTGTATTTGGGTTCAAAATCCACATGTCAAAGATAATTGGCTCACAATTCCTTCAATTGCGTAGAGAAAACAAAAAGACAATGACCTCAAGAGCTGGGGGTAGAGCTGAGTAGCAGAGCACAGGCCCAGAACGCACAAAAGGCCTAGGTTCAGTCTGCAGCTCCAAAGGGAAAAGAGAAAAAGACTTAGAAATAACAGCTAAAGAATTCAAGAGCAACAACAACAAAAATTCAGGTTGGGTTTGGGTGGAGCACCAAGGCTGATGTTGTCCCTGTAAAGACGAGTTTGATTGTACAACAACAACCCTTACACTGATTGTGTAACTGTATTCAGAAGGCTTATGAACTGAAACTTTTTAATACAGCTGCAATGTTAATATGTAGCCCACACTATTTGTATTTGGGGGATACTAATCTGGAACATTAACCATTAATAGCAAGTACACTGCCTTGATCTACTGTAGTTATTTCTAACCAGTTTGGGAATTTTCTAATCTTTTTAGTGATATAACACAGAATAGAAAAAATGTTATAAACATGTCAACTAAATTTCTAGCATAGCAAAGAGATGGTTAAAAATTCTTACCCCAAAGACACCTGCTTACAGTCTAGGATTCCAGTCAGCCCAGCCTCTCTGTACAGCAGTAGTGGGAGGGAGAATGAGCAGTTACTGTACCTTCCTGCAGCTGTTTCGGAGAGTGGGCTTTGGCATTACTAGTCAGGAGCATTCGCCTTAACAGCGCATCAGTCCCTGTGATCTCCTCCTCACAGATCCAGTCATCCACGATACACAAATGTGGGTAATTAGTTGCTAGAAGACGTAGTAAAGCTGAATGCAGTCCTAAAAAACAAAACAGGAAGTTAACTGGACTCTCAGTTCTCAAAACAGAATCTTCCCCGCTCCTTATTTTAGCAGCCAGCAGCCATAAGGAGCAGAGGTGTGTACTAACAGTGTTTCTCTCCTCACTGGTCCACCCACTAGCATCAGGGGCTAAAGAACTTGCTATACATGCATAGTGGAGATGCCATGCCCCAGCTAGAGCTAAACTGTGACCCCCAGCTCTAGCCATGTCCACTTCTACAAGTGTATACCACATTTTAAGAAGTTCTAGCCAGCAGGGCAGTGGTAGCGCATGCCTTTAATCCCAGCACTTGAGAGGCAGAGGCAGGCAGATTTCTGAGTTCGAGGCCAGCCTGGTCTACAGAATGAGTTCCAGGACAGCCAGGGCTACGCAGAGAAATCCTGTTTCGAAAAACCAAGAAAAAAAGAAAAAGAAAAAAAAGAAGAAGCTCTAGCCAGGCCTGGGGTGGAATCCTAGCTTTTCAGAAGGTTGAGGCTGTACAATCCTAAATTCAAGGTCTTGCTTCAGCTACACACTGAGTTCAGGGCCAACCTGGACAACTTAGTGAGACATTACCTCAAAACAAAGACTGAGGGAATCAATGATAGACGACTTGCCTCATGTGTGTGGGGGCCTAAGTTCAATACCAGTAGCCAAAAAAAAAAAATTAATTTAAGGAAAAAAAAATCTGCATAGCACTTTAAGTAAAAGTCCCCAAGAAAACTAATTCACAGCATGCCAAGGATGACTCCTTGCAGCAAGTCTTCCTCGGCTTCCCTCTGCTCAGCCCACTGTTTGACTCTCATCGGGAAAGCTGTTTAACACAGCAGTCTTTCAGGAGTGAGTTCAGGAAAGAAAACAAAGCTTCTCAAGGGCTAAGATTTTCATGTGCCACCATGCCTGACCATGAAGACTGCTGAAAATCGATGTTTCTACATCCAAAAAGGCATTGTAACAATCAAAAGTGCTACCGAACTTTAAGTCTCTAAACACATGTACAACTAAAACTACCCCCAACAGACACAGAAAAGTGCAAACCAATCTACATACTATACTCTTTTCAGTAAAACATGTTAACTGGCCAGTCCTGCCAAATACCGTATTATTATTATTTTTTTTTTTTAAGAAACAGACTATGTAAAGCTATAACAAATGTAGCCATCTGGATAACCATGTCCAATGAAGGCTCATGTTCCTCTTCCAAACCAACCACAGCAAAGAAAGAAGAAAATCATTACTTCAAAAAGAGGAAAACCACACCTTAACATGAAAGGCAGCTACTAAGAAACATCGAGTTTCGAAAACTCCCACAGGTCTATTTACCAATATTTATAGCCAAACTATTATCTACATATTAGCATATCATAAAATATTATGGAACCGTTTCAACAATATAGTGGATCTACATGGGCTGACATCTCAGCAGAGGCAGAGGCAGAGGCAGTGCTACAGTTCTAGCTTAATTCACATACGGCCCTGAATGCAAATCTCAATGAAAAAAAAAACATGAGAAAAAGAAGGTAGTGTATAATATCATCCACCTTTTGAAAATATTATGTGATCTTCTATTAGTTTCAACCATATGAAATTGTTGTTTTTTAGGTCAAAGAGAGTCTGCAGCTTTAGACAGTTGGATTGATGAGTTCTTAGCTTTACAGTGTTATGGAAGTGATGTACATATGGTAGACTTTACTCTGAACTCATTACAAGGCTAGCAATATGAGACAAACTCTCCTGTTATGCCAGGCAGCACCAGTGGGCAGCTTCTAGTGAGCCGGCCGTACAATCGCGAAGGAAAACATGCACTATGCCGAGGTACACTGCACTGCTGAGCTTCAGTATTCTGTAGCTTAAACAGGGCAAATAATTTTATTTTTTATTTTGTTTTGTTCTGTTTATGAGACAGGGTCTCACTATGTAGCTCTGGCTGTCCTGAAACTTAGTATGTAGACCAGACTGCTGCAGCCTGTCAACTGCTGTGATTAAAGGCTAAGCCACCATACCTGACCACAAATGCATTTTGAACTTGACATAGTGAAGCTTACAATAGGGTTATATCCAAATAACATCCTAACAAGATGAAGGAAATCAGAAGTATGTACTGGTGGGCATCCATGTGTCGTGTATGTGGTGCTGGGAATGAACCCAGGGCATCACACATGCTAGGTAGGCACTCTACTACCAAGCTGTACCCCAACACTCAAATATCAGCCATCATATTTGGGTCACCCTACATGAAAAGAAATAACTTAAAATTAAAATGAGTGTCAAACTGAAAACAACTGGGATTTTCTAGGGAGTAGTAATCAGGTAATGGATTAAGAGAGAACAAAAAACATTTTCAGTCTTCAATTGTTTACACTTATAACAATGAATACTTACTACAAAGTACAGCATAAGCGGTAACATTTCATATCAATAAAATTTAGCAAAGACTAATGAAAAGCACAAATACCTCCCAACTCCTGCTGCAGCCCTTGAGCCTGCCGAATAAGAAACTTGATAGGGATCTGGTCCATTAAAGACGAAGAATATGATTTGGGTTTCCTTTGCATGGACGCTGTCAGTAAAGACAAAAAAGTATAAAATAAAAGAGTATCAAAAACAAATCTTAACTTTCAAAACTAATGGAAATAAAGACACTGTGAAAATACTCTAATTCACTTGATATATGAAAGTGTAACAGGTAAAATTAACTACCAAAATAGTGACTACAAAGGAAAACCAAAGGCAAGACCTGGACAATGCCCTGAACTGGAGCAGAACCATGATAGGGTTTAGTACAAAGAGGAATTCACAGAAAAAGCTCAGTAGAGATTTTTCCACATCCATTTAGGAAGTCGGAAGAAGTCATGAACACAGACTTAGAGCTTAACAATCCCAGTGTAAATTACAGAACACCGGGGGGTAAGAAAAAGGGGCTGGAGAAACGGTTCAGTTATTAAGAGCACTGGCTGTTCTTGCAGAGGACTGGGGTTCAATTCCTAGCACTCATATGGCAGCTCACAACTGTCTCTAACTCTAGTTCCAGGGGATCTGACACCCTCACACAAACACACATGCAGGCAAAACATCAATGTACATAAAATAAAAATAAATCATTAAACAATTTTAAGAACAAATAAATAAATAAAATGCCAGATATGGTGGCACACAACTGTAATCCTAGCCACTTCAAATTGTCTCACTGGGTGGGCATGGTGGTACCCAACCACCAGTTTACCAAGTACCAGACAATGAAACAATGAATCTTGTTCTGTTGGTGACCATGAAGGACATTTTACATATAACAGGACAGAGTAGAAAATAGTGAGAATTTCTTTTAGGTGACAAAAGCTGGGTGAGTTAAGCAGCCTCCAGTACTTTTAGCTCCTGAGGCGTGAGACTGTGGCCCTGCGCGGAGGCTCACACTTGTATTCCAAGCACTCACTTGGGAAGTAGAGGCAAGAGGATCAGGAGTTCAAGCAAACTTCAGCTGGACAGAGGGTCCAAGACCAGTCCCACAAGAAACTCTGCCTCAGAAACAAAAAAAATAAAAATTGTACACTTGAAACTCTTTATACTAGGAAAGCAGTTTGTTTTGACGTAATTTTGATACAAGTGTGCAGTGCTATGCCCAGCTAACAGCACAGTGTTTTAGGTACAAATATTTGAAATATATAAGGAATAGTCATGTTTTAACTAAGTAGTAAGTACACGGGAACTTATTCTTCATTTACCCTGCATCTTCTTTAAGATAGATACTTAATCCAATGGTATCCTATAAATATGTACAATTTTAATCTCTAAAATATTTGTAAATGAGCATTTAACTAGAATCAATATCCATGCGCATTAATATACAAGTGTGCATTAAGTACTTTTAAATAATAAATACACACCCATGTATTTTAACAGCTACAACATTCCAATACTTGATTCTACCTCGGATTTCAGAGTTCCTATGTGAGCTTCTGTATCTAGCAGGTGGCTGCTAAAGATTCTTTTTTTGTTTTTAAGAAAAAAAAAAGATTTATTTATTTTATGTATATGAGTACACTGTAGCTATCTTCAGCCACACCAGAAGAGGGCATCAGATCTCATTACAGATGGTTGTGAGCCACCATGTGGTTGCTGGGAATTGAACTCAGGACCTCTGGAAGAGCAGTCAGTGCTCTCAACCGCTGAGCCATCTCTCCAGCACGTTAATGTTTCTTATAAGAATTAAACCAAATGTGAAATGCTGAGATTGCAACGCATTATCACAGGTACGAATATATTTGAGGCAAATAATCTTTTGGCTACTGACTAAAACCTCTCTCAACACTGGCATGAAGTTCTTTACACCCTTGCAAGACAAAAACTAGACGGGAGAAAACTCCCTAACCAGGGGAAGTTCTGCCAGGAAAAGGTCTTCTCTCTCAGCTCTTCCCGTTCATCCAGAATGTAACTGCAGAGACTGGCTTCAACAACCCCTCTCTGCAGGACACGCCTCTCAACAGCAACAGAACAACATGGCTCCTTTTCATCTTAAAAAGCCGGGGCTGGAGATGGCGAGGTGGTTGAGAGCACTAGCACCCACACCAGTGACTCACAACCGCCTGCACGCTTATTGCAGAGGATCAGTGGTCACTGTGCCTGTGATGCACTTACATACACAGGCACTCACACACATACAGATAATTTTAAAGTCGCCTCCTGACCTTATTCACTCGCATCACTTCTCTCTCCCTGGCAACTCCCCAAAGCACAGTGTCTTCTTACGGCCTACAGCACTGGGTCCTCAGCTCCCTTCTGAATTCATTACACTTGGTTTCATCTTAGCACTCTACAGTGAACCGACCTCTACATGCTACGTGCAGCCCTTGGCTTGAGCCCTAGTCCTCATTTTACTTCCTCATTTGGGATCATCGAGCAGAGCTCAGACAGCAGACCCCACTAAGTCCTCTTTGAAACCTCCTTTGGCATCTAGCACCCATATCCCCTGGATTTCCTCTATACTCCGTTGCTGGGAACCTATCTAATGTCTTAATTTTAAATACCACATATATGCAAAAATATTCAATCCAGATATCTACTAGATACACAGCTGCTTCCGCACTGTCCTCACTTCAAAGAACAGATACCTACATATCCAAAATGGAACAGCTAACCCCCCACAAACCTAACCTAGGTCCCATCGGTTCTTTTATTTCAACTAACCGTTCTGCTCTATGCAATTGTCCTAAGCCTCTGAGATAACCTTCCTCTCTCAAATTTGATTCACTAAACACGAAAGGAGTATCTTAGTCCCATGATACGATATGAATCATCTGAAATCTAGCCTTAAAAAGTCCCAAGCACCTCACTGCTGCCTATTCATTGGATTTCCACGGATGGGTTCTGACCCACTATAAAGAAGCTGCTCGAGAGGCTCGGCTCTGTGCAACTTACCTAGCGTCTTTGTGTTTGCCAGGAGAGCTTCCTCGTAAGACAGGATATAATAAAGCACCAGAAGCTGCGCTGTGATACTGAAGCGCTGGTTAAGGCGGACGCTGTCACCCTGAGGTGAGTGATACAAAAACTGTTAAAATACTGAACAGCAAGAGCATAAAACAGATTATCCAGTGCTGCTGCGTCAAGCATAGCTAGACCGAGAAGAGGACTGCTGGGTTCACAGCAGACTAAGACAGCTTCATGTTTCACTGAACCTTGAAGGAAAGAAACATCCTAGCCTCGACTTTCAGATGAGGGGAATGTCACAAGGCTTCAGCTACCACTTCTCAACAGTACGCCCACCAGGCTGCTTCTGAAAGACTTGCAGGAATCAAAGTTCTATATGAAATTACTATGAAGAAAACAATTCATAAAAAAGATCCTGTGTATGTGTCTGTGCAAACTGCAACTTTTTCCTAACAAAATAAGGAAAAAGATTTTCATCAAACTTTCCATAATTGAATCCAGGTATATCTTCAATTTCCAGGACGCTAAACAGTACCATGCTGGATGTGGTGAAATATCCCACAGTCCTTTAGCAAATACCTATTTCAAGATACACATTAAACATTAACAGGAGGCTTCAAAACAACTCCTTGTGCTGCGCATGATGGGGCAAGCCTGTTATTCCAGGACTCAGGAAGCTGAGTCAGCAAGATGATGAGTTTAAGACTACCCAGGCTACAAAGTGAGACACTGTCTCAAAAACTACATAACTATATATTTAGAAATATATATATGATAATTTTTTAATTTTTTTTTTCCCCAAGACAGGGTTTCTCTGTGTAGCCCTGGCTGTCCTGGAACTCACTCTGTAGACCAGGCTGAACTCAGAAATCTGCCTGCCTCTGCCTTCCAAGTGCTGGGATTAAAGGCGTGCACCACCACTGCCCAGCTTTTTTAAACTTTTATACACACACACACATATATATATATTCTTCAAAAAGTGATGTTTGACAAATTACTTGGAACTAATATTATTATATAATTTTTATTAGTAAGCTAATAAAATTTAATCTCATTTATGTGTGCTTATGTGCAAATGTGCATAACCACATATTAATCTTATTTTGAAATCAGAATTACCTATGAGACTTCTAAGGAAAAAGAGATGGACCCACAAGAGAAAAGAACCATTATTTTATTTACCCCAATGACTTCCTGGAAAATGTTGAGTATCTCCTGTTCAGTGACTGGCTGATTTGTGGCTTCAGGGTTAGATTTAGATGCAGGAGTAAGTATAGAATTTATGTACACATCAATCAGAGGAAGGAGCTGAGGGTGGAGTGGAGTGGAAGTTTCACACAGCTGTCTGTAAATCCAGTCCTACAAGAAACAAGAAAAAAGATATTAAATCAAGGCAACTTAAAAAAAAATCAACACTGTAGAGCACGTAGCTTTAGCACGTATAGCTTTAGCGCGTATACCTTTAGCGCGTATAACTTTAGCGCGTATAGCTTTAGCACAACACATATAGCTTTCCATGTTTCTCAGATCGGTGTACTCACCAGTAGTCTTGGGAGCTAAAATATACTAACTCTTATCCTAATTAGTCTATAATTTAACCAAAAACACTGTCTACTGAAAGATACGCCTAAGATGGTGAGCAGCCTGGCTTTGGGTTTAATGTGTTTTTGAACATTCCCCATTCTGACTCTAGTTAGAGCTGTGTCATAGAAGACTTCCCAGCAGAGGGGGACGGTAGCAGGGGTTTCTCCACAGAAACACTTTGATTAAGAAAGTGGACAAGAAAAGAACTAATATGGGACTACCACTTACCTACTGGTGAATAGACATGCAAAATGTTGAGGTGTGTATCTGTACTCTTTTAATCCATAGCTGTGTTACTCAATAAAAGCACAAAAAGCAAAAGATGCAACGTAGCTAAAAATTAATAATGTCACTAAATCGCCAAAGCAAGGGCACCTGACGATATGCCACATATAAACTGCTCATTGCTCTTTTTAAGTAAAAAAGGCTTTCATAAAAGGTTCAAGAAACATTTATTTACCTCTCGTATTTCAGACTTCTCTGAGGGAGACCCTTTAACTCTTTGATATAGCCAAATATAAAAAACTGAGAACATAAGTTAGGTACTGGCTATGTTGGTGACAAATTTGCAAATAGCAACAGTAGAGCTGGTGACCAATAGTAAAATTTAGAAAACAGACCAGGTATATTAGTGCACACCTATAACCCTAGAACTTAGGAGGGGAAAGACGATCAAGAATTCAAGGTGAGCCTCAGCTACAAATAAAGTTCAAGACCAGCTTGGGTTCATTAGATACATTTTGTATCAAACAAAAATGTAAAAACATGCTACTTAAGAATTTAAGTGGAAACATATTATACATTTTATTTAAAAAGTTATAATATTGCTTTAAAAATTTGAAGTTGGGTTTCTTTTGCTTGTTTGTTTGTTTTGCCTGCATGTATCTTTGTGAGGGTGTCAGATCTTGGAGTTACACACAGTTGTGAGCTGCCATGTGAATTCTGGGATTTGAATCCGGGTCCTCTGAAAGAGCAGCCAGTGCTCTTAACCACTGAGCCATCTCTCCAGCCCTGAACCTGAAGTTCGGTTCTTAAAAACAATTAACTATATAAATAACTAGTAACTAGCTACTTATAGTAGTAATTTAACTTAATACCTAGTAATTTAGTTTACCAATAAATGTTATAAGTTATAATATTGTTTTAAAAATTTGAAGTTGGGTTTTTTGTTTGTTTGTTTTTTTAAAATATTCACTGGTTTTTTGCCTGCATGTATGTCTGTGTGAGGGTGTCAGATCTGGGAGGTATACACAGTTGTGAGCTGCCATGTGGATGCTGGCATCCATATATATAAACATACCACAGGAAAGAACTACAGTAAACAAACCAAGAACTAGTGAGAGAGAACTGAGTTACAACTTAAAATCTAAATGTGAAGTCATACTTTTATTGACACTTTGTGCTTGGTAAATGATCGACTCCTGAGAAGTTGGTAAATACAATGAATAGGCAAAAACCCAGTAATGTTGGCACTCAGGTTGCTGGTGACAGGAACTCGAACTGCATGGGCTGTAACAACCTAAAATGGAAACATTAAACACAGAACAAATGCAGAATTAGCTTCAAAAAAGGTATAGTATATAGACTATCAATGTAAATAGACCATCAACACTTAAATGCAGTCCATGAGGAAGAACAATGAGAACCAACTGGTACAAGTTTTAATTGTTTTAAGACAAGGTCTCATGTTGATCAGGCTGGCCTTGAACTCGATATTGCTAAAGCTGACCCTGAACTCCTGCTCCTCCTATCTCTTTGTCCAGAGTGATAGGGTTGCAGACTTGGGCCTGAATATTTTTATGATGTTTAAGTGACAGGTAAATTAGGTGTGATAACACTCATCTGTAGTCTCAGCTACAAGAAAGGACGAAACACAAGATTCACAAGTTCAAAGCCATCTTGAACAGCTTAGTGAGACTTTACCCACTGAGGTTAGAAATACAACTCAGGGTTAAGATGCTTGTCTAGCATGTGCAAATTCCTGAGTTCAATCCCTAGTACAGTTTAGAAAAGAAAAAGAAAAAAGAAAAAAAACGAGTATATACCTAGGAACTGGTAAAGATCTCTAAATTTCTGTTTATTTTACAAATACAGACGTAAAGGTCTCAAGGTGTACAGCAGCAGTGTAGCATACAATGTCCACCACCATCACCAAAAACAACTACAATAAAAATAAATAAGTAAACAAACACATGAGAAGTGCTAAAATATATAAAATGTATTATTTGTGCTAATTGGCTCTTGATAAGTCTCTCTATCTTTTAAATCTATTTTTACATATATAAAATAAAAGATTATAATCTAACTTCTCTTGAAGGGTAGTTATATGAGCTGGGCCAGCACTCAAGAGGCTGAGACAGGATTGCAGAGAGTTCAGAGAATTTACAGGAGGTTTGCCTATATATTAAATTCCAATTCAGCCAGAGATATAGAGTGAGACCTTGTCTCAGGAGGAGATATATATATATATATATAAAATTCATATGCTAATGAATTTGAGAATTAATTTTTACTTTTAGGATCACTTTACTAAAAAGGAAAATATTCTTGAATTTACCCAGAGACTAGGGTACTGAAGCCAAATAAATGTAAACAAAAGAATAAGAACCAGAGGCTAATGCCGGGCAGTGGTGGCGCATGCCTTTAATCCCAGCACTCAGGAGGCAGAGGCAGGCGGATTTCTGAGTTCAAGGCCAGCCTGGTCTACAGAGTGAGCTCCGGGACAGCCAGGGCTATACAAAGAAACCCTGTCTCGAAAAACCAAAAAAAAAAAAAAAAAAAAACCAGAGGCTAGTTTATAATGTAACTGCAAATACTTTACAACCTAAAGACTTAACTGGGGCTCTGGTTTCTCAGAGCAATCCATAACCCATATGAGTACATTACCAATATCTACAACCATAATTTTAAGTACCCACTCAAAGTTTACAAGAATCTATAAACTCAAAATATACTGTTTTGAAGTGAGCCAAATGAATCATTCAGATAGTTTAATGATGAAATAAATTATCATTACAAATTGAAATTCTTTTAAGTAGTTTTAGTGAGGAGCTAAGGACAGAAGGAAGTACCTGCTCTGTAAAGATTTCCTGTGTGAAGATGGTCTTCATCCTGCTCAAGGAGCTTGGCTTAATCACAATCTAAAATATAAAATAGTTAAAAGAATTCCCGTAGCATGTAAAACTGTATGAAGTACATTTACTCTCATGAATTTAGTACCCAAAATGGATATAATGCACAATATTAATGTTGAAAAGTTAATTTTTTTCTCTCATAAGTGACTTCTCAAGCCTGACATTAAAAGACACAAAAGCAGAACATAAACATACTTCGTACGTAAAACATACTTAGTAAAAGCAGTGCACACATGTGCATGCCCGTAGTCTCAGGCACTTGGAAGGCTGAGGCTGGTGGGTCACTAGAACCCAGGAGATCAGGAGCAACCTGGGCAATATAGTGAGACCTCTTGTCAAAAATAAAGATAAAAGATACTTTAAAATTACTGAATAAATTGTACTAACTATTGGCTTCTTAAGTTAGTGGGTAGAAAAAAGGTTTATCCAATAAATGGAGACCAAAAAAATTTCATACACACACACACACACACATGCACACTGTCATACACATACACTACACATCAAACTGTATTTCAAATGGACTAACTTAAGGTCAATGCACACCTGAAGTATGTACAGCTCAGAGGAAGGGCGCTTGCCTAGTATAAGTGAAGCTCTATGTTTGTTCTTTAGTACTGAGAAAAAAAGATTTCAATGCAAAGCCATAAAGCCACAAATAAACTAGAATAAGATTTGGTGAGCTGAGCGTGCTGACTCCCACTTCTAACCCAGCGCTCCTGGGACAAGGCAGGAGAATCACATAACAGTTTGAACCACTCTAGGCTGCAAAGCAAGACCCTGACTAAAAGAAACAAAACAAAAACAAACAAACAAAAGAACAGAAGAACTAGTTTTACTAATAATCAATAAAATATAAAAAAGAGGGACCGTCCTTCACCAATCAAATGTGCAGGCCAGGCATGGTGGCACATGCTTTTAATCCTAGCTTTCACGAAGCAGAGGCAGACAGATCTCTATGGGTTTGAAGTCAGTCTGGCCTACATATCAGTTCCAGGATAGCCAGGGTTATATAGGGAGACCTTGTCTCAATAAATAAATATATGAATAAATTAAAAAGCAAAGTTACAAAGAATGAGGCTGTCTAGGCATGGTGAGACTTTAGGAAACCCAGGCTCTGATGCATTAATATGAACAGTGAAACTGGAAGCATCTCTATGAAAAATAATCTGATAGTACTCACAAACACTTGGCAGACTCACACTTAGTAGCTGCTTGCCACAGTTTTATCTTAAATAGACTGAAAAGTATATGTGGATACAGATGTGTGACTGCCTGTGTTTAATGAGTTTATTCATCTAGCTTTAGAATAAATTAGAAAATCTACATATCTAAAAACACAAAACAAAACAAAAACAAACCACACTGAGACCAGCATGGGTTCCAGGCCCAGCAGGGCTGTTCTTGCAGAGAACTCTAATTTGGTTCCTAACACCCAGGTCAGGTTATGCAAACTCTGGCACCTGAGGCTCCCACTCCCTCTTCTGGCTTCTGTGGGCAACTACACACATGTACATATACCCAGACATACATACAAGCACAAAATTTGAATAAATGTAATTCCTATTTTTCTACAAATTCCTGAATAAAATTTCAAACTAGCAAACAACTAAAACTACTTAAATGAACACAATGTATTTATTTTATACTATAATAGATTATAGATATACTAGTTTTATATATATATGTATATGTAGTTATAGATATATAGTTATATACTATAACTAGCTTAGATACACTTTCTTTCAGAAAAAAGATAATTAACAATTACCTTCATTCCCAAAGTGGAGCAGACTAAGTCAATAATAGCACTAAGCTGGTTGCTATGGAAATACATGGCCACCAACAACAACATCTCCCCAAAAGAAGCAGAGACACCTGATGTACTGTTAAAACAGAAGAAAAACTATGAATTTCAAGGAGGAAATAAACAAGAAAAGCTTTCTAAGCTAAGAGAAACAAATAGCTGCTTGTCTTACCTCTCAAAGTAAGCCTCTTCTTTGATCATCCAGCCGAGCCACACAACCATCAGCTGCTCCTGCTCCGGTGTGCTGCAGAAAACCCCGTGCCACACATAAGCCAGAGAGCAATGAAGAAAAGGATCTGAAAGAATCTTTTCCTTATTTTTAAAGATTTATTTATTCTTATTTTATATGTACAAGGATTCTGTTTGTATCATGTGCATGCCTGGTACCCTCAAATCCCCTGGAACTAGAGTTTCAGATGGTTCTGAACCACTGTGTTGGTGCTGGGAACTGAACAAAGGTCCTCTGCAAGAGCGAGCATGAAGTGTTATTTACCCCTAAGCCATCTCTCCAGTCCTGAAATTATTTTTCATAGGAGTTTTTTTTCTCTATGTTGTAACACCAACTCAAATTAATGGTTTGCTGAATTGGACCATTAGTTATAAATGAGATGAGAACTCAAAAGCTGGAGGCTTTGTTTTCATCAACCTGAACTGTCACAGCTTCCTCAATTATTAGTAACTGTATATTTGTAAGTTGGAGAGACTGACATTCCCTCTTACTCCTTGGAAAAACAAAGGTCTCTGGGATTAAAATGTTAAAAGCACTATATTAAGAACTAACCAGTTACTTCCTATAGGAAAACATTTTTAAAAACTAATGTTAAACCGGGCAGTGGTGGCACACGCCTTTAATCCCAGCACTTGGGAGGCAGAGGCAGGTGGATTTCTGAGTTCTAGGCCAGCCTGGTCTACAAAGTGAGTTCCAAGACAGCCAGGGCTACACAAAGAAACCCTGTCTCAAAAAAAAAAAAAAAAAAAAACCTAATGTTAACGTAAGCATCAAATTTGGTGGTTCAACCTTTAATCCCAGCTCTTGGAAGACAGAGGAAGGCAGATCTCTGTGAATTGAAGACTAGCCTGGTCTACATGGTAAGACCCTGTCTCAAAAGAACAAAAACAAACAAAAAACTCCATAAGCATCAAAAAGTCAGAAACCAAGTTCTAAAATCTAACAATTTAATGCATCTTTTAGTTCAAATTTAATTTATGGAAATATTTTGGGTAGAATTTTAAATTTTAGGCAGAAATTATTACCAATCACAAAAACTAAGAGTATGAGCTCGCCATATTTAAAATGGTTATAAAAATGTAGCAGTAATAACTATTTGTAAGGTTTCTCCATGTATTTATTTATTTTGTGAGGGTATGTATAGCATGACACGTGTGTGGAGGTCAGAGGACAGCTTGCAGGAGTCGGTCCTCCCTTCACCACGTAAGTCCAGGGCATCCAACTCGGCTTGGTTGCCAGTGCTTTAAACCACGAAGTCATCTCACTGAACCAGCAGCAGTAATAACTTCTTTAGAACAATCATTAACTTAAAACTAAAAGGCACTCTGACTTTGGCTTGTGCAAAAATGTCACAGCTCTCTTCCACCTCAAAGAAGGTAAAACAGAAAACAACTCAACAGTGTGCTTTTCTCACTACTCCAAGCTAAGAAAATCTAAAAGGCCATTTATACCTATATATAATTCTGCGCTCAATTATCCTTCAATCATCCCACTCAGGCAAGACAGTGCTATATGGGAGGAAGCCTAGCGGCCTGCCAGGCACAGTGGGAATCCCGCCTCTGGAGTCACTGCCGGCGTGATCCGAAACCTAAGTTTATCTTTCTGAACTGCAGTCCTCCTACCACGGACACATAGCTCCTCAGCATAATGAGGACTAACGGCCATGGTTACAAAGGGCCTGGAGGAAAACCCTGAAGCACAGAGCTATCACGACTTAGACTTAATTCTATTAACATTATACTTTCCTGAACAGCACTAAAATTTCATTAAAAAGAAATGTCTAGGTTGGTGCAAAGGCTCAGATGGTAAAAAAGCACCCGAGTTTGATCCCTGGGACCTGTATGAGGGAAGAACAGACTCCCACAAGTTGTTCCCAGAACTCTACATACATGCATGGCACATACGTGCCCACACACATATACATGTTCACACACAATAAATAAATGCAATAAAAACTCCTTAACAAAAGGCCTTAGAGGAAATCAGTAGCCTTCAATGAAGCAAGGGCTACTATAATAAAGCAAGTTTAGTATCAGTTATCAGCCAACAAACACAATTCTAAAACTTGGGAGGTGGGAAGAAGAAAACTAGGAGCTGCAGGACAATCTTAGCAATATAGTAAGTTCCAGACAAGATTATCTACAAAAATTAAAAAACAACAACAAAAAATTAAGTAAGGAAAGGAATAAAAGAACAAAAAGAGAGCTCTTGGGAATGAAGGCTGCAGTGAAGAAGGAGCCTGAGAGGCAGATGGTGTCTGTCTGGGGCCGTGAAAACACCAGTAACGAATTGTGGCCATGGCGGGATAACTGCTAAAACGCTAAGAAGACTGAGCTACACCAAAGTGGACAAGTATGTTTTCTGGTAATTTTCCAAAAAGAAGGAGCAAAGCACAGGGAAAAGCATGAGATAAGAAAATCCAAGAGTTAGTTGCCTCTGAAAGATTCACACAGGAGTACTGAGACAAGGAGACCCCAGGGGAAGACACTAACAACAGCAGAGCAGGGACACTTCCTACAACTAAAGGGCGTCGGTTTCTGGGTGCTCCAATGAGAGGTCACTAGGAACTCGGGCAGGATAAGATAATGCTGTGTAATGCCAGCACTGGAGGGCTGTGGCAAGAGGACTGCAGTGAATTCCAGGCTAGCCAGAAAGACTGTCTCAAACAAACAAGCAAAACAACAAAAGGAGACCAAATACTATGTACAGCTTGCAGAAACCATGTGAGAAGGAGCCAACCCTACATGTTTGCACAGTGACAGAAGATGCCACACAAAGGGACAAGGAATTGGAATGACTTTAGACACTAACAACAAAGCAGGAAGTTAGAAGACAATGGAACGGACACACACTTTCAAAATCCTCAAAAGAAACTTTTTCCTGTTTAGGATTCTACAGCCATCAAACCTTTAGCTGAGTGTCAGAAGGAAGTTATTTTCAGAGCTCCACCCCTGCTCTGAAGAATTTACCTCCCCATGACTGTTTTCTAAAGATGCAAATGAAAAACTACTCCTGTGTACAGCTGTAGAACTCTAGATACCGAGGGACCCAGCCAAGACTGGAGCAGACGACACTGCTCTGGACAAGATTTCTGAAAAAGATTAAACCAATAGACTATCTAATGAGTCAGAACAGTCCAGAGGAGATACATCTTGTCTCTATGTTGTTGGGTTTTGTGTGTCAGTGGTTTTCTTGGTATTCTGAGACAGGGTCTTACTATGTAGCCTAGACTAGCCTCAAACATATGGCAATCCTCTTGCCTTGGTCTTCTGGGGGTTGGGATTAGAGGCATGAACCACCACAACCAGCAAGATTTAGTTTTGCAGTTTGGAGTTGAATTATTACTACACAGAACACCAAGAAAATTTAAAACAAAACTTCAGCCAAACCTGATAACCAGAGTTCAATCCTTGAAGCCCACATGGCAGAAGAAATGAGTCCCACAAGTTGTTCTTTGACCTCCACAAATGCACCACAGCATAAAAGCATGTGCATGCATGTGCGCGCACACACACACACACACATACACACACACACACACACACCACATACACATCAAATAATGTGCTAACTAAACAAATAATAAAATAAACTAATAAATAAATAATAAATTTTTTTAAAGTTTTTAAAAGTATTAGTAAAACCCAAAACAACTCAAGAACTAAAAGATATTCCCTCCAAGGAAGGAAAAAGTAGAGAAAGAATGACTAGCCTTTAACAATGTTCAGAAGAAACTTTGACAAAGACAAATGAAATGGCTAGCATTCAGTAGACACTGATACCCTTTTATTGGCCAGTTTCTGTGGTAAACTTTCAATCACACGTTATACCCTTTCTGATAGCATGGCCCATGCTAGGTGAACATGCTACCTACACCACACACTCGCCCCCTATACGAACATTCTGATATGTAGATAAAAGCACATTTTGAGAAGGCAGAGTGACTTGTGCAGCATGGTACCTGACAAGTGTGGAGAAGGCCAGCAGCATACAGAAGGAGAGGGAAACGAAGCGAACCCCAGCTGGCGTGGCAGGTGGGCGGCTAGTCATCAGCTGCAGCAGCTGCTCAGCTTCTTCTTCAGTTGGTCTAAAGGTGCAAACAAAATTTATTTGTTTGTTTATTTTTAGTTCAGTAAGGAAACAAGCAAATTTTCCAACATTTTAACCCTTCAAGTACAAACTTTAAAACCTCACTTTAAAAAAACTCCATCGAATTACTTTGTGTGTGTGTGTGTGTGTGTGTGTGTGCGCGCGCGCACGTGCACGGACATGTGTTGTGTGAGCTGTATGTGGGTGGTGGGTGAGTGGTGCACATGAATGCATGGATGTTCATGTCTAGGCATACATGCAGGGGCAGGGACGGCGCTGTCTTACTGCCTAAGGCTAGCTGCTCCCACTAAGCTTGCTAACCACAGCTCTTGAGACATGCGTATCCCTGCTTCACAGTTGCGTGAGGTGATGTCACAGCCGTGTTCAGCCATGCTCAGCTTTTTAGATGAGTGCTGGAGATTTAAACTCAAGCCTGTCATGGTCATGGAGTGAGCATTCTTAACCTTGAGCCATTACCCACCCCAACCCCTTCATCTTTACTGGCCGATTCTCGCTTTTCAATTGTCTCCTTTTTAAATGGCATATCATTTACCACAGAGAACGGGAAGTCAAATTCCTTTGTTGTATGTGAAAAAAACAAGTAACAAATCAACAGGGTTCTGTAACCAATAGACTTCCAAGGAAGTAATAGCAGAGGTCATAGACATGACAAGCACATATTACTTATGTGTAGTCATATGTGTCCTAAAGAGCTCATGGCAGTTTGTACTTTATACAATTACGGATTGTAATGACTTAAATTTGAACCAAACTGTGGGCCAACATTTGCTTAACTAACCTGTCAGCCCTGAAAGGCACATGAGCTGGAGAGACCTGACTGGCACATGGGCTGGAGACACACACAAGAATGTTCAGATACCAGCTGAGGACATTATTCAAAAGGGTTTGGTACAGTAACTTAGAAACCCTGTGTTCACAAAACACATGCTGTCGATTCTAAGGGATTTCCTTCACCTGGGGCCCAGGTCTGGTCGGTCGTGGATCACTCACAGGTCACTCGGAGGTATCTTCTCAAGGGTGGTAAAATCACACGACCTTTACACTGGGATTAAAACTTAGAAACTGGGGGGCTGGAGAGATGGCTCAGCAGTTAAGAGCACTCACTGCTCTTCCAAAGGTCCTGAGTTCAATTCCCAAAAACCACAAGGTGGCTCACAACCATCCGTAATAGGATCTGATGCCCTCTTCTGGTGTGTCTGAAGACAGTGACAGTGTACTCATATACATTAAATAAATAATTCTTTGAAAAAAAACCTTAGGTTCGAGGCCAGCCTGGTCTACAGAGTGAGTTCCAGGACAGCCAGGAATATACAGAGAAACCCTGCCTCGAAAAAAAAAAAAGCCTTAGAAACTGCTCATGTCCCTCTGATATTTGCATAATTCTATTTGTAACAAGACCACATTAGATCAAAATATAAGCTAAAATTAAGACCTGAACCCTCTTAATAAAGGCCTTTGGTCTACTTCTCTGAGATTAGAACCAAGAAGAAAAAGATAAAGAAGGAAATATCAGACTGAGTACTTGAGTCCAGCAATCCCCATCAAGGCACAGTACAGACGTAAGAGCGCGCTGGCTTTCACGACATGCTCTTCCTTCAGCCCCGAGTACACCGACACAGTAGGCTCCATTTCCACATCGGCTTCCTCCACAATACGGGTACTCCTCACTGTAGGAAGAATGCCCATCAACTCCAGAAGAAGCTGCCTTCTCATCTGCCAGAGCACGGAACCACTGGTCTCCCTTTTTCTCTGTAAGAAGTGTGAATCGGCAAAGGAAGAGAGCATGGAGCAGTTACTAAGTTAAAAGGAAGCTGAACAGATCTCGTCACATGAGCACTTACAGTTGACCCAACATGAGGAGCTTATTGTAACAGCAGTTCTATTTTCACAAGTCAAGAAAACTCAAAATTTACTTATCTACTCACCTTAGTTCATTCACACTGATTGCAGAGGAAAAGCTAAATTAATGCAAATTAGGTTGTGAATAGTAATTAAATGGTACTTTAGCTGAGTGTGGCAGTCCACTCCTGTAAATCTCATCACTCTGGAGAGAGGCAGGAGAGCTGCTGGAGGCCAGGCAAGTTCCAGTACAGCCAGGGCTATAGAACAAAAACTTGCTTAAAAAATTCAAAGTAGGGCTTGCGAGATGGCTCAGGGGTTAAGTAAGCGCAGCTGCTGCTCTTGCAGAAGACTTGGGTTCAATTCCAGCACCCACACTGTACTTCCAATCCCTACGGCAGTACAACATCAAGCACATGGCTGGAGAACCTGAAAACCTCAGTCCTAAGCTCTAGCACTAATTATGCGCCTCATGGAACACTAGTTAACCTCTCTGAACCCCAAGTTCCTTCTTGACAAGGAAATCAACAGTAGTATTATGTGCTTTAGAGATGCCATGACTGAGAGTCTGTACCTCTAGAGGCAGCACCCCAACCCAGCTCTCCAGGCAGGGATATTTTAGTCACCATTGACTCTTCAAGTCTAACGCTGTACTAGACAAATGGCAAGCACTCAATGCTTACTAGGAAACCAACAAAGAAAGAAAGATCATACACAAGAACAAAATGCTGAACTACAAAAGGAGAGACATTTCCTTAGCCAGGTATGGCAGCAGATAACTTTAAGCAGTGCTTATTATTCTTAAGACTGCTGTCAAGAAAATTGCCTGAAGAGCAATGTTAAATTCCAAGGGGAAACATGTGTGGTGCACAAAGGACTAGGAGGAACAGGAAGAGCATACTGACTGACTGCTCAGCACGCAGCCACACACCAGTCACACAGTACATGTGCAAAGCAATGGGCTATAAAGAAAGTAAGTCTTGAATGTAGAATGATGTGATTGATACCTTGGCACAAAACTAGTTTCTAACCGATACACAGGCTGCTCTGTTTCAACCTGAACTGTTAAAGTCAGTCTACACTAGCAAATTCTACTCAGAAGCACTAAAAAAGTGTTCTACAAAAACTAAAGTATTCTGCAAAGATAAAAATGGTGGAGCTGGGAGATGGTGGCGCACACCTTTAATCCCAGCACTTGGGGGGCAGAGGCAGGAAGACCTATGCGAGTTCCAGGACAGCCAGGATCACAGAGAGAAGCCCTGTTTCAACAAACAAACAAACAAAAAACAAATAAATAAATAAACGGAAAAAGAAGAAAACATAAAACAAAACATGTTGAGCAGGGAAGAATGTTGGCAATGGAGGCCATGCCAACACTCATAAGGATTCCCTTAGATTCAGACTGGGTCAGCCTGGGCTACCACACTCCAGAACAGCCTAGGCAACAAAGGAAGAGGCTATATCAAACACACACACACACACACACAAAACGAACAAACCTGCTGCAGGACACAACTCACAGACCAGGCATGCTAGCACACCTGTGACCTCAACTGCTCAGGTTAGAGGAAGAAGCCAAGTTCAAGGACAATCTTGGCAACTTAGTGAGACTTAGTAGCTCAGTAGGAGAGTGCTTAACCAGTATATGAGAGGCTCTGGATTCAATCCCAGGGCCACAAAACATAATGCATCACTTTATTAAATTATTTACTATTATGTACCATAAAATATATGATATATATCAAAAGGTAAATAGAAAAGCAAAATGATATATACACACAATAGAACATTATTCAACCTTAAAAAGGAAGGAAATTCCTTTGCGGGGTGTGTTCTACTTGGTGGAGGGGGTCTCAGGATATAGCCCAGCTGGCAGAGAATGTGATATGTATCTATCCCATAATCCTGCTTCTAGCTACTGAGTGTTATACCTGGCTAAGAAAATTCTGAGACATGCTGCAAGAATGAACCTTTATGTTAAAGAAATAACATACAAGCTGGAAAAATGGCTCAGCGGTTAAGAGCACTGACTGCTCTTCCAGAGGTCCTGAGTTCAAATCCCAGCAACCACATGGTGGCTCACAACCATCTGTAACAGGATCTGGTGCCTTCTTCTGGTGTGTCTGAAGACAGCTATAATGTACTCATACAAAATAGATAAATCTTTAAAAAAAAAAAAAAAGGGAAATAACATACAAGTATCCTGTAATGTGACTTATACGAGGTATTTACAAAGGCACCCAGAATTCACACAGAACATAAAGCCACCATCACCAGCTTACAGGAAAAAGGAGGAGCAGGCAGTTGAATGGGTTCAGAGTCTCTAGAGCACACAGGATAGAACTCAGATAGAGTGCTTATCCAACAAGTATAAAGCACAGACCACAAAACAAAACAAAACAAAATCCTACAAATAGATAATGGTTATATATGCATAACACTGCCAAGGTTCCTTTTCTCTCTCTCTCTCTCTCTCTCTCTCTCTCTCTCTCTCTCTCTCTCTCTCTCTCTGTGTGTGTGTGTGTGTGTGTGTGTGTGTGTGTACATTCACACGCATACATACAAGCTATATATATGTACAGCTCAGAAACAAATGCTGGGTGTCTTCCAACTCCTCACTTTCTTTATTTTTAAAGATGCATTTATCTTTTATTTACTTGCCTGTAAGTACATATGTACACATAGGAAAGGGAGGCTGCAGAGGGCATCAGATCCTCTGGAAGCAGAGTTACAGATGGCTGTGAGCTGCCCACTGTAGGTGCCAGGAATAGAACTCTAGAAAAGCAGGAAGTGCTCCTAAGCGCTGGGCCACCCTTTCAGCTGCCCCACCTTATGTTTTTAGACTGAACCTGAAACACGACAGACATTCCAGCTATACGGGCTGACCAGGAAGCCTCCAGGACACATACGTATCAGCTCCCCCAAAACTGGAATCACAGATAACTGCTACCACTCTGCTTTGGCATGGTTACTAGAGTGCTAAAGTCAAGTCCTTATGTTTGTATAGCAAGCATTTTACCCACTGAGTCTCCAGCCCTATACTGTGAACATTCTGAACTGTATCTTAAAAAATGAATAAATGCAAACTTTGATATATATTTTACCACACACACAGACACACATATATTAAATCACAGAATATAACTTACTTTGATGATCTACTGTAACAGTTCTCAAAAGCCTAACATAGGAATCTAGAGCAACTCCAAATTCTTTCAGGGGTCCAGAACGTACAAATACCTCTTCACAATGTTGAGTCAGTGCCATGTCCCTCCATTCTTACTAGTCTACAAAGACTTCTGCTAAACTAGACTTTGAAGAGATTTTAAAAAGTGTAAAACAGTACTACTATTTCACTAGGTTTTGTAAATACTTGTTTTTTGGGTTTTTTTTTTTTTTAAAGTATTGTTTACTAAGCATGGAGGGACATTCCTATGATCTTTGTAATCAAGAGGCTTAGGCACAAATCTAAGGAAAAATTGAGGGCCAACATTGACTAAATACCACACATACACACACACACACACACACACACACACACACACACACACACACACACACACACTTCATGTTTATATTTAACTGAGCTTTTTTATTTTTAATAAACTGAGTATTCCAAAATTTTTAATTTCTAATTGGAAAATATCAAAAGACAAAAGCCATATAAACATATGGCTTTCATATCCTTTATTTATTTATTTTTTAAATGTATGGAGGTTTCTAAAATTAAGTCTAACAACTACTGGTCTAAAGATACCTTTTCTGTCCTTTGTTTCCCCCTTCCCAACATGGCTTTGATTTGTTTTTTTTTAAGACACAGTCTCTCTATGTAGCCTTGGCTGGCCTGGAAGTTGATATGTAGACCAGGCTGGCCTTAAATTTATAGAGATCCACTTGTCTCCTACTGCAGGGTCCTGGGTTAAAGGTGTGTGCCACCATGCCTGACTCCCATGGCTTTTAGCCTTGAAATCATAGCAATCCTTCTGCCTCAGTCTTCCAAGTACAGCGATTATGGTATGAGCCACCAGGTCTAGCTAACAAGATCCTTCTAAGGAGTTTGTTCACTCTTAATAACTGACCCTGAGGAATGAGTCTTCCCTACGCATGCTTGGCGCTCACCTGTTGTCCATTTCGAATGAAGGTTCCAAACCAAGTCCTGACTTTTGCATTTGTTCCAAGAAGCAAACCACTAACAAAGCAAACCAAGTCACTCACTCCATCTTCACAAGCTTCAGTTTTAGTATGATCCAATGTCAAAGCTACTCCAAGGCCTGGCAAGTGACATTCCTCCACCTGACACAGCAGAGAAAAATAAGTTAAACTCAATACAATAAGGAAAAGATCTTGGGCATTTTGAAATTTAATGCACCTCAAGTTCACAGGAAGAAAACTTGCAAAACAAAAGACACAAGAGGGAAGGCAGCTCATTCAGCATATGAATAAAATTCCCAACTTCTAAAGGATTCTCAATCTTGAGAAAAATACTACTATAAAAAGTGCTGTCACAAAGAGACAAGAGACTCTCTTACCACCATGCCCCGGACCTTCAGGGCCTGAGAAGGATTCATTCTGCACAAGAAGCGTAAGGCGTCTGTCCTGCGCCTCCCTCCAAGACTTTCTTCATCCTGCCGTTCTCCATTTTTGATCAGGCCCCTACAAACTATTATTTAAGAGCCTCTATTATTTTAAGCTTTGTCAAGCTTTTTTAAGTAAGGTGTTATAAACCATTTCTTCATTTTTGAAAATCAACCATTTATGCAGCTTAAACAGTGTAGAAGGAAGACCCTGGGAACTTGATAGTATTTCAACAGAAACCAAGTCAAAAGAACAAAGGACTGAAATAGTCCTTAGCAAATAACAACCTGGAGGACAACACCTAGTCACACCTACTACTATAAACCCACAAGGACAAAGGTAGTGAACAACTAAATATACTCAAGCTGGCCATGATACACAGCTCTAATCACAGCACTAGGGAGATGGAGGAGAATCTCCAATTGGAAGCCAGCCTGGACAACATAGCAAAATCCAGGCAAACTGGAACTAAACAGGGAGTCAGTGTCACAAGGAAACAACCACAACAACAGCAGCAACAAAACTAGGGCTGAGCTCAGCAGAGGAGCACATGGCTAGCACTGATGAGGCTCTTCAGTCAATTCCAAGAAAACAAAACAGCAAGAGGCTCCAATCTGAGCTACTCCAGAGTCTGAGGCTCACAAGTCTAAAGATCGCAAATTCATGAGTTCAAGTCTAGCCTGGACACCTTAGTGAGCGCCTGTCTCAGAATGAACAAGTTAAAAGAGAGCTGGATGAACAACAGTGGCAGAGGACTTGTCAGGCCAGCGCAAGGCACTGAAAATAAAAGTTACTTTACTTTTAAAATAAATTTTATCAAAATAAAAGTTTTTTCCTGACAAAATCCTGGGGAAAATTGTTGCCAAGAAATCTACCCATCAAAGCTCAAGGGATAGCTCATTGGCAGAGCAAGTAGTTCTGGGTTCAATCCCAAAACCACATAAATAAAAACAAAATAAAAAATAAATGTAAATAATCTACACTACAAGAAACAAGGCAATTCACTGAAGAGCACCACAATACTAAGTATACAGATAAAGTCGTTCCCCCACATTTTAAAAAGGACTTTAAAGTCAGCTGAGCATGGCAGCACACACATGTAATACCAACACTGGGAATGAAGAGGAAGGAAGATAATGTTTAAGGTCACCCAGGCTACACAGTGAGACCTTGCCAAAAAAAAATCAGAAAAGGGTGCTGGTGAAGTGGCTCAGCAAGTCAAGATGCTTACCACCAAGCCCTACCACGGGACTCACAATAATTGCATTAAACGGCTAATATAAATTATTTGCACACTTCAATTAAGAGACAGACTGGTCTAGGGTGTAGTTTAGGCACTGGGTCACACGCTGGCCCGGAAGGGAAGGGAAACATAGCACTAAGTATGGTGCCATGCATCTGTAACACCAGTCCCACTCAGAAGTCAGAGGCAGAAGAATCACAGGTTCAAGGAGGGCGGGATAGCAGAGCAAGACTGTCTAAAAAAAAAAGGCCCCAAGCATTCCAAATCAAAGTTCTCCACTATTTCATTCTTAAATTATATTTACCTTCATTAAAACTATCAGGAACATTGGCTACCAAGAGACACAAGAACCAGGCCCCGTTTCTAACATGTAGCAAGGCTTCAGCTACGTCGACTATAGGAAGCAAGGAAGGGAGCTCTGGAAGAAAAAAAAAGCCACTGTCACTGCTGAGACATGACCCCGGTAGTATACATGGTCAGTAGCCAGACAGTTCAAAGATGTCACCAAAATGCAGCTCACTGAAATACTAGTCCATCAGTCGCACTAGCAACACCTCCGCTAACCACAGCCACGGGAGGCAAGGGAAGGGGTTACTAACTGGACAGCACAACCCGACATACAGCAGATGGTTCCTGAATAGCGCTGGTCTAAAAAGTTATTTTAATAAAAATCTTTACATTTCTATATTTTCTTGTTTTCATTTTACCATATATACCTATTGAAAAGAATCTGGAAAAGCAAGAAAAGGTACATAGGAAAAAAGATATGTTAGTTCTAATAATATATATGTATTTAATATATTTGTAATAGTAAGTATATCTAATATCTAATTTTAATCCCCTCACTAACAGTTTTAATATTAACTAAAACAGAGATTTTATTTATCCCCTCTGCCCTTTGCTTTTTGATCCAACATATCATGAACACTTATGAACTCACTAAAGTTATAAATCATTAAATCAAATATACACTACTAAGGAGTACATAACATGGCATGACATACAAATAGTAGAAGTCACCGAGTCTTTGTTCGAATGCTAGTCATTCTTAATTTAAACCTTTGTAAGAGAAGTGGTGCACATGTGAGTGTCGATGGGAGCCTGTTAGATCCCAAGGAGCTGGAGTTACAGGCCTGGGAGTCACCTGAACCACAGGTAGGTCTGGCAGAGCAGCAATCACTCTTAGCTGCTGACCCATCTCTCCAACCCTTTAATTTAAAATTTTAAGACATATTTTTAGTAAACAGCTTTTAGATTTTTAAAGTTTTTTTGGGGGGAGTGGTGTTATTTGAGACATCATCTCATTCCTTAGACCAAGATGGTCTGGATTTTGACACAATACTCCTGGCTTAGTGTCCCAAATGCTGAACCACACCCCATTTTGATAATCTTTAAAATACCCAACTTGAGGCTGGAGAGATAATACTGCTCTTGCAGAGGATCTGAGCCCCAGCATCCAGTGTACGCCCAGAACACATAGCTCTGCAGGCTGAGGAGTCGCACAGTGACACTTCCCGGGACACTGTATCTGTATCAGAGATGCATATTGGCAGTCAGTAAATTACCTGCTTGTAAGATACAAAGTACATCTGCAGCCTCCTCCAAGTACACTGCACTCTCAAAGAGCTCAGAAGACTTGAAAAAAAACTCTCCACTGCACTCTGACACCTTAGTGAGAAGAAGGAACAAGGAAGAAAGAACAATTAAGTTCAAGTAAATTGTAATTGTTTTGTTTAGTTTTTCAGCTCACAAGTCATGAGTTTATGCTGCGGTTGAGATAGGGTCTCACTATGTAGCTATGGCTGGTCTGAACTCAGTACATAGACCAGGCTAGCCTTTAATCTATTGACCTAAGATGGCATAAAACACACGATCTTGTTTGTCCTTGCTTCTCTCCTGCTGGGATTGAGGGTGTGCTCTCCTGTACCAGCCTCAAGTCACCACTTATAATATGACTAACACACTGAGGCAAAGTCTGTAGGACACTATCAGTTTTTAACAGTTTAACTATAATTATTACCCAAACACAGTAGCAGTAGTCTCAGAACTGTACCCTGGCTACTGCTTATAATCCCAGCATTTGAGAGGCTGAGATAGAAAAGTCTCGATACAAAGCCACCCTGGCACCTAGCAGGACTCAGCCCCCCCCTCCCAAAAAAGGAGAGAAGGACAGAGACAGGGGGGAGGGGGAACTGATTCCAATCTACACTTTTAGAGATACTTAAAATTAAAGGATGAGGCAAGGCACGAAACAGGATAGGAATGTTGTATGTATAAACCATTGATTAAATACCGGGCTGCAAGATGCTCAGCACTGTGCCACACAAGCCTGATAAACTGAGTGTGGCTCCCAGAGCCACAGTGGAAGGAAGCACAGAAAGAACTCCTAAAAGGTGACCTCTGACCTCTACATGTGTGTCAACACATACAGCACACCTGCACTCACAATAATAAACGTATAGTCACTTTTTAAACTGTTAAAGCAGTATAACAAAACAAATTCATTCCATTCTAGTGACCAATAGAGACAACATTAAAAAACAAAAAAGCAGCCGGGCAGTGGTGGCGCACACCTTTAATCCCAGCACTCGGGAGGCAGAGGCAGGCGGATTTCTGAGTTCGATGCCAGCCTGGTCTACAGAGTGAGTTCCAGGACAGCCAGGGTTACACAGAGAAACCCTGTCTCAAAAAAACAAAAAAGCAATCAAACAAATAAAAAAACCCACAAGAAATGAGAACTTTGAGCCTGGAACAACAGTACATCCCAGCAATCTTAGCACAGAGAAAACTGAGACAAGAAAAGATCAGAAGTCTGAAGTCTTCCTGAGCAAACAGGAAGATATGTCTCAAAGAGGGAGACGGCAGAGACTTGAAGGAGAAACACCCCCCCCCCCCAAAAAAAAATCAACAAAATAACCTCTATGTTCCTTAAATTTCCTATGGTAATATGTAACCACATTTCTCACATAACAAAGCCATGTTAGACATTAAAATCACCACAGAAGAAAATGTCTCTTATCACACCCAGGATGTATTTACAAGAGATACAGGGAAATTTAAATGTGGGAAAGTTTCAATTAACCATTAGCCAAAAGTCCATGACTTAAGTTACCTTCGTGTGTGTGTGTGTGTGTGTGTTTGTGTGTGTGTGTGTGTGTGTGTGTGTGTGTACATGTATTCGTGTAAGTGGAGATTATGGGAAAATGTTCAGTGTTGGTTCTCAACTGTGCCCTTGCCTGAGGCAGCCAGCCCCTCCCCCGCTCCACCCTCCGCTCACATTGGTGCTTTGCCTGTATTTGTCTGTGCATCGCCTGTGCGAGTCATGGATGTCGGAAGCTGCCATGTTGGGACTGGAAACGTTACCTGAGTCCTCTGTAAGACAATTAGTATTATTAACTAATAAACCATCTCTCCAACCCAAAGGGTCCCTCTTTCTGTTGCTTGGTGTGTACACCAGGCTACCTGGTCCTTGAGCTTCCAAGGATTCTCCTGTCTCCCATCTCACCATGGCCCACCAGACTACAGATGTGCACCATCTCACAAGTCGTAAAAGGGTTCTAGAGATTCAAAGTCAAGAAAAACAAAAAGGTGCTACCAAACTTAGTAATTTCTACAAGTTAAGTTTCTTTTTAACAAATGTTACTGGGCTGGCGAGACAGTGTGGCTCGGTGGTTAAAAGCACTCCTCCCTCTTGCAGAGGATCTAGGTGTGGGTCCTAGCACCCACAGCACAGCTAATAATCAAGGATTCCAGTCCCAAGGAATCCTATACGCACTTCTAAGCTCTGCAGACCCCAGGCAATCATAGAGAACACAGACATATAAACAAGCAGAACACTCGTGTACATAAAGTAAATAGAAAATTAAAAATTATTGTGAAGATATTAAAAACAATTATATCAATTCCATACACACACACAAAAAAAATCCTGATGAATACAGAATAGTTGGGTGTGGTGGCACACGCCTTTATTCCCAGTACTGGATAGCAGAGGCAAGTGGATCTAGCCAACCTTTTCTACAGGAAAGTCAGGTCCACACAGAGAAACCTTATTTCCATAAAAAAAAAAAAAAAAAAAAGCACTTCAGTCTTTGAAAGAACACAAATCAAACAGAAATACTAGCAGAACATATAACCTGCCTGCCTTCTTGCTGATATTTTTTCACTATTTTCTAGATGTAGGTATCAATCATGAATACTTTGAGCTGAAAAGGAAAGGGTTTTTTTTAAGCACCTTGTTCATAATTGCCAACAATTCACTCAGCACAAGCCGCAACCGACGAGGGGAATCACTGTGTTCAAATTCTAGTGTCAGTCCGTGCTGAAGCTGTGACACCAGGACGCTCTCTCCGCTGCCTCCTCCCAGTTTATGCCTAATGGAGTCCAAACACGGGAAGCACGTTAGACACCGGCAAGGCGGTCCGTTCCCGAAGTAATCCATTCACTGTCAGTGCTTTCCACTTCCTCTCAAATACTTTGTCTGTGTATTCCAAGAGCTCACAAACTGTAAATTAGTCATTGCCACTGACTTCGGTAACAACAATGGCTTTCTTAAAGACACACAAGGGGCAGGAAGGATACAAAACCAGCCTGGAGACTCAGGGAAATCAATGTAATCTTTAAAAGCTCAGGGATCCCCATAAAACATTCCACCCTAGAAGACCTGTCCTACTCAGCCCCACCAAGAGGAACTGATCTGATGTGTAGCTAATCTCCAAGCAACACTTTCTGACAGAAAACAGCTCTTAGGAATTTAACCATGAACAGAAAAGACCTCTGTCAAGGGTTTTTTAGAACTTAACATTTCACTCTTTTCTGGAGGAGCTCTGACGGCTCTGAACAACATCCCATCCCTCCTTTGGAGCATCACGTCAACCCCAGGTCACACACACGTGGACTTTACCTAAGCTGCTGCTCTTTGCTGGCATCTTGTTCTAGAGCGTGGAAGTCCACAGACAACAGCGCAACGATGGAGTTGACAGCTTCCACGCCAGACAGAAGGCGGAGTATAAGCTTTTTATCCTGAGCCCAGCTTTGGCTCTGGTCAGCAGGAGCACAAAGCGCCATCCTCACCAAGCAGGGCAAGAGAAGTCTTAATTCTGGATCACTTAAAGATGCCAGGCGAGCAACATCCACCTTCTGCATGGCTTCAAAAGCAAAAGGGCTAACAAACTGAAGGCTTGTACACTCAGGCATCATCTCTCTTGGTCCTAAGGAATCAAAAAAAAAAAAAAAAAAAAATGAAAGTAGGTATCTACTTCCCACATGTATGAAAACCTTCTCAAAAATCTGAAAAAGTGTACTAAATATTTAGTAGGTCCTTGCGTTGGCAATGTTGTTGGCACAGTTAAAGACCAGGTTTCTGTCTCTATGTTTCTACTGACATCTGGAAGATAAAAAGGACAACTGCAGATTAATGTTTCTTCCCAACTTAGGGATCGTTTGCTCTAATACTCTGTGGAAATACATGGTGAGAAAATTTCAGGCTGAACCGTTCTATCCTACACAGTCCAAGACTTTCCTCATTACGCCAGTTAGATGTGCTCCCTGGAATATGGAGAGAAAATGAATGGCTGCATCCAGATCTCCTTAGTTTTACAAGGCTACCAGATATATGTAAATAACAGTTGAGCTTCTCTTTCTAACTCCCAACTAGATGGAAACACTGGTAAATCATCTCACAGGCCAAAAGTAATGTCAGATTCAAGGTTCTGAAAGCCGAAACGCTGTTCTGTACCCCTATTGTTATAGGGGTAGATGTGTAGGTGCAATCAGCTGAGAGTGGAAAAGAGAGTTTCATTTGGGCACTTGTGGTCTTGAGTAAATATTTAAAAGGTAGAAGAAAAGAGGGGTGACATGGAACAGTTAACAGAGACCACTCAGTCTTAAGACCTACTCACTAGCAGAGCTGTGGACAAAGAGTCGTGGGAAGAAATGTTGCTGTTTTCAGTAGTAAGCGCTGGTCTTTTAACAGTAGAGTAAGGTCGAGGCAGAGGTGACAACTCCTGTGTGCTCAGGGGTCTCTGCCAAATAGCAATGAGAACCGAGTGCTCAGGGCTGAGAAGAGTCAGGCGGACTCAGACAAAGCGGTACTTGGGCCCGAGAAGCCAGACGCTTCATACCTTAAGATCAACCCTCCAGCCTCAAGGGACCCACTCGGATTCCGAGTCCGAGCGCAGGACCAGACAGAAATCGAGAGCGCGGTCCGAAGTTGGGCCTAGGCGATTATCCGGATCGCCAAACCCCGGCTATGCCCGGGGTCGACTCGGGCAGCAAGAACTCAGACGCTGAGACCAACCGGGTCGTCGACAGAGCGGGGATCAGAATGGGGACACTGCAAAAGAAAGAAAAGGGGAAAAAAGGCAGAAGCAGCTGGGAGAGAGGGGGAAGCAGAGACTTATTTCAACCTGCACCCTGCACCTCCATTCATCCAAAGCTTCTGGCCCGCGCCGGCCACCGTACGGCACTGAAAGGAAGTCGGCGGCGATGAGAAAAGCCAGCTTGAGAGACTGAAGCCGCTCTGCGCGTGCGCGAGCCCGCCCCTTCCTCCGTCACTGCCCTCCCCGCTTCCGAAAGTGTAGAGTGTTACTTTTACTTGTTTTCCTGGGATTTCCTCTTGGGACCTGTCAGATGAGTCGGCTAAATCCCGCCCCCCCCCCCCCGGATTATCGCGACATTTAAATGGCAATAATGTATTAAATAGCAAAAGTTGTCCCCTCTGTTCCTCCACAGAAACTTTTCTAATGGAACCCGATTGTAGCTTCTTTTAAACCCCTGCCAGTGCCGTCTCATCACCAAAGTTCTAGAATCCCAAGACCTGTGTGCAGGGGAATTTTAAAAATAATGTAATCCTAAACCTACACATCAACGGCCAAAGTGTAATATCTTGCTTCGGAGCTTTTCATTATTTAGTTTTGTGATGTGTACCTCAAATTACAAGCGCGTGCTACCACTTCCGGTTTGCATTCGAGGTTTGTTTTTTCAGACACGGTGTATGTAGTCCTGGTCAGCCTGGAGTTCATTATGTAGACAAGGATGATCTGGAACTTGACACAATCCCTGTCTTCCCAGTGCTCGTACCAGAGCCTCCATGTTGGTTGCCTTCTCAGTTCTTGAGGCTACAAAAATCCTATTCAGGAGTGTGGATTTTAGGAATGAATTCTGTGGAACCTTCTCAATATTATATCTGGCACTTCGTGAAAGAAAGTCAAAACTTTCAACAACTTCTAAAAAGTCTCACCATCTTGAAAATTGCAAGTCTATGTATCTCATGTTTCTGGGAGGCAGCGCCACACTATGTAGCCCAGGCTGCTCTGAACTCCTGCATCAGCCTTCCAAATTGTGGAATTTCAGGATTGTACCACCTTGACCAGCTCATGTTTTGTTATTGTTGCCAAGGTATACATTACCTTGTCTCAAGTATATGTGTTAGGGATACAAAACACATTTGTGTGTGTGTGTGTGTGTGAGTGTGTGTGTGTACGCATATATGTATGACATTTGTTGTGCATGTGAAAAATAACTCATGGAAGTTCGTTTTCTCCTTCCACCATGTATGTCCTAGGGCTTGAATACTTGAATTCAGGGCATCAAGCTCAGCAACCAGCACCTGACATACTGAGCCATCATCTGTCAAGCCCCTGAAGTATTTTATTTAAAATGGTGCTCTTCAGAGGACCTGAGTTCAGTTCCCAGCACCTACACCTGTGGCTCCCCAGCTCCAAAGGGTTTGACACTCTCTTCTGGCCTCTACAGGGCACACACACAATAGTTTTTTGTTTGTTTGTTTGTTTGCTTGCTTGCTTGCTTGCTTACTTATAAAGCATTTCTGGAGCCAGAGAGATGGCTTAATGGTTAAAAGCACTAGCTAGTCTTCCAGAGAACCAGAGTCCACAAGGCAGCTGACAGCAGTATCTAACTCCCTTTCCAGAAGATTGGAACTCTATGGGCACTGAAAACATATTGTACGCAGAATATGCAGGCAAAACACCTACACTCAGAAAAAGAAAATAAATGAACCTTTAAAAACTAAAAAGGCCTTTAATCCCAGCACTTGGGAGGCAGAGGCAGGTGGATTTCTGAGTTCGAGGCCAGCCTGGTCTACAGAATTCCAGGACAGCCAGGGCTACACAGAGAAACCCTGTCACGAAAAACCAAAAAAAAAAAAAAAAAAAAAAGGAATAAAAACTAAAAAGAATTGAGCATCCCTCAGTTGCTCAGTTGATTACTGAGACAGGATTTCTTCGTGTAGCCCTAGCTGTCCTGAAACTCACTCTGAGGACCAGGCTGCCCTTGAACTCCCAGAGCCCCACCTCTCTGCCTCCCAAGTGCTGGGATTAAAGGAGGGTGCCTCCACCACCCAGCCTGATTGACTGTTTCTGTTCTTTTTTTAGTTTTTTTCAAGACAGTGTTTCTCTATGCAGCCCTGACTGAGTGCTGGGATAAAGGCCGTGTGCCACCACCACCCAGCTTACAAAAAAAAAAAAAAAAAAAAAAAATTTCTAAGGCTCTCATAGAGGGGAAAAAAATCTCAGAAAATAAACTCAGCTTTCAGGGTAGAAAATCAGCAAATGTGATAGTGTTTCTCAAATTCTCCCAATTGATTCAGAGTAATACCTTTAGTTCTGTGACCAAAATATATGCAATTATCTGTAAACTGCTATGTATCATATACACTTATATGCCATAGACACCCAATGTGCCAAAATTTAGATAACAAATGTCTTCCAAATACACATAATACTTGATATATTTCCTACTGGGAGGAGGGATAGTGAGACATGGTCTTGCTGTATGTGAAGCCCTAGCACTCAGGGTCCACCTCCCCAGCGTCCTTCTTGGAATTAGAGATGTGCACCATCAAGCCAAATTCTGCATATTTTTAAAACTGTAATTGAAATGGATTTCACAAGTGTTAATGGAGTTAAAAGCATACAATTATTGGCTGAGTATGGTGACATGTGCCTTTAAACCCAACACTTGGGAGACACGGGCAGGATCTCTGTGAGTTCAGGGACAGGACAAAAGAGACAGGGAGAGAGAGAGAGGAGAGAGAGAGAGAGAGAGAGAGAGAGAGAGAGAGAGAGAGAGAGAGAGAGAGAGAGAGAACACTACTTATTTGTAATTTCAGCACACACAGGCTGAGCTTCATAATGACTGTCTCACAAAAAAGGGAGAGCTGGGAGAGTCAAAGAGTCAAAACTGAAAGATTAAGCAATTTAAACTTCCTGGGTAGCCATTTCACAGGAAAAGAGAAAGAGGGCTCAAGCACTGGTCTGAGAGATCAATAAGAGGTCCGCCAAGAACTTCGGATCAGCGGCATGCAGGGCCAGTCTCCACCTCTAGCTACAGAACAGTACATGAGCATCATTGCCCCCTTGTTTTTCTTTTAGTCACTGTGAGCACAGCTTGAATTCTTAGGCCAGAAATGTGGAAGTAGACTGCACTCTCTTCTTATCAACTTGGTAGAAGCCTTTCAAATCACTGAAACAATGCTTGACAAACTACTTGGAAAATGATACAAAATTTGGCCACTCTATTGAAAAAACACTTAAGCCATCAAGTTTGGAGTCTTAATTCTGTCTCCTCATAGTTTAACTCCTTAAGGAAACTAAAATCCATTTTTGCAAATATCTTGTAGTTCAAAAATTTAATTAGGTTACCTTCACAAATAGTAAGTAGTCCTTTAAAGTAAGAATAAGTCTACTTGTTTATAAGTTACAATTTTTATTATCTCAAATTTGATTATCATACAAGATTGAAGAAAGTCTCTTTTAATGACTACTGTAGTACAAAGCCCATACCACGTCCAACCACAACGATACTTTATAAATTCTGCGATGGCATTTCTTTTAAATTTTAACATCTCTGAATTAGGCTTACTATAATCAGTAGTGTTTTATTTGGTAAAATTTTTCCTTAGTGGGATGCAAAGGTATCATAATTATTGATGGCTTAGATTAAATGAAACATTGTTAGTTCCTACATTTTTAAGTCAAGAGGACTTTCCCAAATATAGTGAGCTTTCTTTTGACTGGCTAGCTCTGATTTACTTTCTCTCCGTGTTCTGTGGAGGAATAAACAAAAACAGGTGCTACAAGTGACACTTTGAGAAATTAAAGATTGAATTACTTAAAGGAGGGTCAGTACTCCTGGGAGACAGTAACATTTCAGAAATACAAGGATCTTAGAAGACACCTCTCACAATGGGAAATGGTTAACACATGCCTGTCATTTCCTCGCTCAGAAAGCTGAGACTGGAGAGCAGAGATCATGGCCAGCTGCAGCTCTAGCAAGAATGTCTCAAAAATAAATCCCCACCCTTCTACATGCATGTTCACTCCCTTCTACATGCATGTTCACTCCCTTCTACATGCATGTTCACTCCCTTCTACATGCATGTTCACTCCCTTCTACATGCATGTTCACTCCTCCTGCATGCATGTTCACTCCCCCTCCTGCATGCATGTTCACTCCCCCTTCTGCATGTATGTTCACTCCCCTTCTACATGCATGTTCACTCCCTTCTACATGCATGTTCACTCCCCTTCTACATGCATGTTCACTCCCACTTCTGCATGCATGTTCACTCCCCCTTCTACATGTATGTTTAGTCCCCTTCTATATGCATGTTCACTCCCTTCTACACGAATGTTCACTCCCCCTTCTGCATGCATGTTCATCCCTTCTGCATGCATGTTCACTCCCCCTTCTGCATGCATGATCACTCCCTTCTGCATGCATGTTCACTCCCTTCTACATGCATGTTCACTCCCTTCTACATGCATGTTCACTCCCTTCTACATGCATGTTCACTCCCTTCTACATGCATGTTCACTCCTCCTGCATGCATGTTCACTCCCCCTCCTGCATGCATGTTCACTCCCCCTTCTGCATGTATGTTCACTCCCCTTCTACATGCATGT
>CM052710.1:32768334-32878486 GCA_028551405.1 Uromys caudimaculatus | reverse complement strand
TCTTCTTCTAATGGCTATTTAGTAACCTCCTATTTGAGCAAAAACTGATGTGTGAAGGGGAGAAAGAAAGAAAAAGTAAAAAAAAAAAGCAAACCATGAATCAATCCTGTATATTTGGGACTAGTCCCTGATTCCCAGGTAAGAATTGTATGCTGGGTCCCTGTTTATGGCTACATGGAAGAAAATGTCAGAGAATAATCTTGTTAAATCTATTTTAAACTGAAGTATGGTTGTCACACATTAGTAATTTTAAACTGAGATTATAATCTTTTATTTTTCTTGAGTCATTATTGAGCTAAGAAAATAACAAGGATAGTTTTTAATAGAAATTCCAAATAAGCATCTTTTCCCTCAAATCTTAAGTCCCACCAAGAAAATACAGAACAAAATACATAAACATAATCTGTGGTGGTATTAGCACAATTTAAAAACAGAGATGTGATCTTTAGTTTAATATCAAAATATGCTCAACATTTGGACTGTTCTATTAATGTCGAAGGAATAATTTGAAAACTTGCTATTAACTGTGTTTTCTTATAGAAAAACAAGAGTTGGTAATGTTTTCATATACCCAATTTAAAGAAGATAACTGTAAGAAAGTGTTTTTTATGCTAAGCAACATTAAATGTATACTATTTACAAAACAGGTTTCAGTTAAAAAAAAAAACAAAACAAAACAGAACAAAAACATACTGAGTTAGAGTTTTGTAAATATAACTGATTTTGTCCTTGTCAACAATTAATGAATATACAAGTAGGAATTTTGAAAGACTGCTTCCAAGAAAGATAGGTAGACTTGGCGACTGTGAGTTCAAGTCAGCAATGCAGGCAGGAGACTGGCTGGGCTCTCGTGAGCAGCACTGTAGAAAGGAGTTTTTCAGGGGTAAAGCCTGCATCAAAGCAGTTTTATCTTGGCATGTGCAAACAAGAAAGGGGAAAGCTGGATTGAAGGAAGGGGTGAATTAAAGTCCCTAAAATTCAAGTCCCTTCTTTAGGGAGGTGAGAACCTCCTTGGCATGTGCCCTACTTTAATTTGAGCTGTGTCATAGAAAAGTACAGACTCTGGTGTTTGGGACTGCCATCTCCAAACCAAGAAAATTCAATAAATAAAAAAGTCAAAAGGGAAACGCTTAGAAAATGGTTCATTCACTAGTGGGACAGAGTCTGAACACCAGAATTCACCGAGGGTCTATTTACACCACAGTTTGATTGCACGCGCTCTCTCTCTCTCTCTCGCGCTCTCTCTCTCTCTTTCTCTCTCTCTCTCTCGGCCAGGCATATGCATACTCTCACACGCATTCCCAATCTTTAATTTAAAAATAAAAAGTAAAACAATCAAGAGTGACTGCTCTTAAAATAATTTGTAAAATGCCTAGAGCTGGGCTAAATTTCAACCTTATAACAGATCCTGCAGAAAAATTTCATAATTAGTAATATCCCCATGCCTAAAAGTGCCACTGTGAAAACTGAAAAAAAATTTAAGCATGTAACATTAAACACCAAAATTAGTTTAAGCATTCAGTAGCAAATGTTTTTCTTGTAAAACTAAGTTTCTTTCACTGGAAATGGCCTGAAATATTAGTCATAGCCCTAAACCATAGTACAAAATATAACTGAAGAATTCTCATTTTATTCTAAGTTATTCCACCTAACAATATCACGTATGTATATTGCCATCATGTTATTCTGTAAAGGTGTGATATATAAAATGCTGTAAGACCCGGTACCTTTTCAGTTTATAAACACAGTGAACTTCATTACTGTACATGTACTCTGCAACTACAGCTTAGCTGTAAATCTTCCACACACAATGGTATGGACATTATTTCCCCTCTATCCCTGTTAAACTGTACATTGAGACAATACAAATTTACTGTCCAACCCACCCCCTTACAAAAAAATAATACTCTAAAAGCAACCCTACTGCAACTTTTTAATTAAGACGATTACATATATTTTAGACCAATTGCTTTAAAGCAAGAAGGCAGTATAAACCTTCTAGGAAAATTTTTATAAAAGAGGTTAAGAAATATAAGACAATTTATACATTTAAAAACTTACAATAAATAAGAGATGCAGGCATTTCTGAATACTAGATACTATATCCAATACAAGAACATCTTCATGTTCTAAAGCCATATGTTGAAATTCATTGTTCCTCATGTTTCCTCTCCATGCTTTTAATATTCTTTAACATTAATGGGTACTATGGCTCATTACTTTTCACAAATACTGTGACTGGAAAAAAAGGTTAATTTTTGCTACGAAAGTGTTATAATACGTTTTGAATAATCAGTCATCATCCTAAAGAGCTCAGTAAAGTCAATGAAAAATAGGGTTATAGCCCCGCCCCCCAAGTCAAAACAATATTTGTTGAAGTAATAAGAATTAGACCCCATCACAAATGACTTCCACTGAGAACTGTAACTTAATCTTGCAGCAAAATATCCTTTCTTCCTGTTCTTTCCTTGCGTAATTCCATCAAACGAAGATCACAGCATATTCATGATAAAGTTATATAACTGATTCAGCACCACAAAATGAATTGGGAGACATGAGCGTCTGTCCTGGATTGCAGGGTCACAGGTTAGCCACGAGAGTGCATTGTACTGTTCCAAAACAAACCTGAAAGCAAATAAACTGTGTAAATCCATCTCTTTCAATATAGACTTTGGATTACTTTTAAGATTTAAAGTGGTGGTGTGGGGGGTGGGGGAGGCTTTGCCCCTTTGATGCCTAAACAATGAGACCACATCAATACCACAACTACAGAAACTCTTTGCTAAGAATTTCACACTGTATCACAGGTTAGCCTCAAACTCATGGTAACCCTTCTGCTTTGGCTTCCTGAATGGCATCATGCCCTCGCCAAAGTCACTTTATTTGTTGTTTTGTTCCAAATCTTGTTTGTGTTTTGTTTTTTTATTTATTTTTTTTAAATGGGCTAGTTTCAACTTGTAATGATTCTCCTGTCTAACCCTCCCAAATTTTGAGATTATAGATATGACCACCAAATACAGACAATCATTTTCTTAAAAAGAGCAGCAGAGCCAGACATGGCAGTACATGCCTTTAATCCTGGCACCCAAGAGACAAGGCTGGTGGATCTCTGTCCAAGGCTAGCCTATTCTGAGTCCATGATAAACAGAACTATCTCAAAAGTAAAAATAAAGAAGCATATGGGTGCAGTGACAGAAGTAGATCAAGTTCTCTTAAGTGCAAGGAAAGCCTGGCTCCAGGCAGTCCAAAGCAGTACAGTGAGACCCTGTTGCAAAAGACATACAATAAAAAGAGTAATAGATAAGGAAGAGATTTCACCACATAGTAAGTCTAAAGCGAGCCTAAGATATATAAGACCCCTTTTTCGATAAATGATGCAGTGGGGGGATTCTTAAAAATGTATTCATGTTAGAAAAGCATTCATTCTCAATAATTTAAGGGGGTCGGGGCTGGAGAGATGACTCATTCTTAATTAAGAGCACTACTCTTCCAGAGAACCAGAATTCAATTCCCAGCACCCACATGGCTGCTTAACAACAGTCTATAACTCCAGTCCCAGGGGATCTGATGGCTTCTGGCTTCAGCTGACACTGCACACACATGGTGCAATGACTATGTATGCAGGCGAAAGACCCATACATATAACATAAAAAGAATAAAATTGTTTTTAAGAAATAATAATAAAATGGGGTTTAGCTCAGAGATAGAGCAATTTGCCAAGAAAGCACAGGCCCTGTGCTTTGTCTATATGATGAGAAAAAAAAGGAAAAAAAAGTACCTTAAAACTGAAATTCAGTCATTTAAAAGTACAATTAATCCAATGATTCAAAAACAAAACACTGTGAACTCTTACCCAAAAGAATAAATATATTTAATAATAAACATTCTATCTTCCTCAAGATGAAACAGAGAACATTCAGCATCATGAACGCACCTGAGGACATCTGAAGTCTGATTTGAGTCGAGTGGGTGGGAGTGTTTGCTGTGAAGCAGTTCGTCAGATTGCACTGAAGGCACGTGGAGGTGCAAAGAGGCCTAAAAAGGGAAGGTAACCAGTCAGCCATGGAGAAAAATCATCATTTAATTTCACTGTGTTCTCCCAATGTATTATCTTGATGAAACTGATCTTATGACAGTGTTATCTGTGGGAGCAACTATAAAAATTCATGGTTTTGATGGAAACTTTAAGGTGTAAAACTTACATTGTATCTCTCTACAATTTTTACTTCAGCTTTATTGTTTTTAATATCATATAGCAATCCTTAAAATAAAAAAAGCTTTGTAGTTATCGTCTAAATCTAATTTGCCAGGTATATAAAGCAAATGATTAAGGAAACATTGAACCAACAGGCCTGAGTGTACCCTCTGTCCCTGGGTTAAACAAAATTGAGATCATGTAGCCACACTTAGGACCTAAGTGCTGAAAAGAAAAAAGAAAGAAGAGATGTCAAGGGAATAATCCTGCATGCTTATTCTGTTTTGCAAAGCTGTAGCTTTAACAAAATTGCCTCTGGATGAACACGTAACAATCAATCAATGCACACAGGCCTGCTTGTGCAATGCATTCATTATCAAAGGCTTATAAACAAATGCACACACATTTAGAGATAGCAATGAGCAGTGGGCAGAAGGAATGTGGTACTGTTTTTCATATTTCAATTAAGTAAAATTAATCATCTAGTATGTAAGTTATATAATAGTATTAACCCCATGATACAGAGGGGGTGATCACCACAGACAATCCTTCACGAAGTCTTCTACTCTCTTTAAAGGTGTTTCTTTGTACCCATCTGCATTCTCCATCACATCTGCATACATGTACAAGCTCTTATAAAGTATATATAGAAATATAGCCAAAAATACGTATGTTTGAACTGTTTATAAATTCTGGATTTACAAATTATAAATAAGTCTCACTGGGCCGATCATTACAAAGTAAACGAATGCTGATTTAATTCTTAAAATAAAAAATATTTTTAACCATCTAGAACCCACTGATTTCTCTAGTACAAAGAAATACACAATGTGGTTTTATTGACTACAGTACAGAACTAAAATGAGATACATGAAAAAAATAAAAGGTGAACAAAATTACGTTAAGTTATGCCTTACCTGTGATTCAGAACCAGAAGTCCTAATCTTGTTACACTGTATCTGAGGGTGAATGCTCACTTTACACTATCCTCTCTGTAAATAAATATTGAGTAGAAAAGAATCTGGATAGTCCCTTGGACTTTTCATAAAAGTGTTTACTAAACAAAAGTGTGCCCTGAAACACTAAGGTCATGAACTACAAATAGGTTTTACACTAAATTTGGAAAATGCTAGATAAGCAAAGTTATTTACTGCTATTATGAGAACTTCAGTGTACACACAGGCTCTGTGACTGTGGTGGGAGGGGACAGCATGGACAGCACTTCCCAAAGGACCAAGGAACTCTGCTTGGTGGAGACTCCATCTGACTATTCTGCAGAAAACCCCTGGGGAGATGTTCATGTAAATGAGATTATGACAGACCAATGAACATTTAGGAGAGGAATAAAAGTCACAGGATAAACTTATTTTTATTAATAGTCAATTCAAGGGAGAGCTCAGAATATTTGCCTAGCATAGTTAATTCACATTCAAAGAGGGGGGGGAAATCACTTAGATTATTAACTACAGTTAGTAGTCTTTTTTTTTTTTTTTTGGTTTTTGAGACAGGGTTTCTCTGTATAGCCCTGGCTGTCCTGGAACTCACTCTGTAGACCAGGCTGGCCTCGAACTCAGAAATCCACCTGCCTCTGCCTCCCCAAGTGCTGGGATTAAAGGTGTGCGCCACCACTGCCCGGCCAGTTAGTAATCTTTATAAGTGTGCTACAGAAGCCCACTGTTTACGCGCAAGTGGCTTTCACAGAGTTGAATATACATCCAGGACATCAAAAAATTACAAAATATAATCTCAAGAAATTAAAGTGTTATATGACCTGAAACGTGAAGAGCCCGCTTACAGTGGTTTCTACATTGTGAGTCAGATCTTCATTTATTATTTTGTAATGGTAGTAGCAACTTTAACAATCAAACACAGAGTGCTTTCATGACTTATTTTACTTCACCATCTGATAATTTAGACTATAAAATGAAGGTTGAAAAAATAAGTATCTATAGGTCTGAGAATCCCACTTCTTAAAACCTACTCATCAGTTTATGTTTGGATAAGGTCTAGCTATGTCCCACTGGCTCACCTGGAACTCATTATAAACCAAGCTGGTCTTCAACTCCTAGGTAAACGTCCTGCCTATGCCTCCCAAGCCACCATGCCCAACCTACTCTACTAGTTGTTTATGTGCTTGTTTCTAAGACAGAAGTCTCACTATGTATCCCTAGCTGGCCTGGAACTCCCTATGTATACAAGAAGAGCCTAAAGCTTACAGAAATCTTCCTGCCTCTTGGTTCCCAGATGCTGGGATTAAAAGCATGGGCTATCACACTCATCCTACTCAAAAGTAATTTATACAAAAGAAACTTTCCTGATGTCTACTACAAAGTTATGACTTTAGATGAGTGAGTTTCCAAAATTACAATATATTTAGATGGAGGATAAGAACAGAAAGAGACAGGGTGTGTTTCTAGGCTCTAAGCTTCTATACTGCATTGAAAATACAACTTAAAAGCAAGAGTTCCAGGAGCCTGACTTACGAATAACAGTCAATCTTCATGTAAGTTTTTTATAATTATGTGTTTCATATTAGATAATTTCCTTTATGACACCATTTACAGAAATACAAACAACAAAGCATTTAAGAACTTGGAATTCAGATGAGCTATAAAACTTTTAAAATGCCACTTCAGTAATTCTTAGGACTAAAAACTTTATCAATTAGGATTTGCTTGTTAGGAATTGGCACAGAAATAATAATACCTTAAGAAAAAGGGGGCATTGATATTGTGCTTGAGGACATGCTGACCAGAACCAGTCAGGTAATGGACCCGCTTTGGCAGTTGATACAAAGTATCCAAGGGCCAATGGTTGTTGAAGAATATTAGTTACTTCATCATGCGACTCTGTTGAAAGTAGCCGATCAGTACCCTGACCCTTAAAAAGACAAGAGTATTATTAGTTCATTCGATACATCTCTAGACAACAAATACAAATGCAAATGACTTGCAACAATTAATAATCTCATATTACTATCTCAATAAACCACATACAATACTAAAAACTAAATGGTTATAAACTTAAGAGTCTCAATTAGTACTGGGTCTAACCTGGTAACAAATCAATAATATCTACTACTCAGAGGCTGAAGCAGGAGGATCAAAAGAAGTTAATAAAGGCCTGTTTGGGTTACAAAGTAAGTTCAAGGTTAGACTGGACAACTTAGCTAGACTATCTCAAAATAAAGAGGGCTGAGGATGTAGGTCCACAGCAGCATACCTGTCTAACATGTGACATTTAAATTTAATTCCAAGTCTAATAATAACTAACTAAATGTAGTAATATCATGAAAACAGTGTGTTATGAAAACTGTGAGACAAAATGAGTATGTCTAAGGTCGAGCTGAGTACAAAATACAAATTGTTCAATAGAGCTGCCTCTTCTGTCCTAATACTTGTTCAACTAATTCCTCGCCCCAATTCAAAAGGCAGATTCCATTCTCTGTTCTCATAGCACTATCTATAAAGTGCCATTAATTTCAACAGTGTTTTGGAAGACATTATAGTACCACGGACTTTAATCCCTTTGAACTGGCCAACAAATTTCTCAGCATAAATGGATGAAAGAAAAATAAAATACACAATAAAAATATTCATTACATCAGTACCTCAAGCACCATTAATGTTCGACTGTGATAAAGACAGTAAAAACGGCTTTTCCCCACACGGTTTTATTAGTTCTTTGAGAATTTCATATAATGTGCTTTGATCATAGAATCAGTGGTGCTTCCAATGTTTAAAAAAAGGCAAAAAGAAAAAAGAAGCAGACATTGGTGTAATCCCAGCACAGAGGAGGCTCACAAATTAGAAGCCACCCCAAGCTGCATACAAAGATCTCAACTCAAAAAAAAAAAAAAAAAAAAAACCAGCCAGGCAGTGGTGGCGCACACCTTTAATCCCAGCACTTGGGAGGCAGAGGCAGGCAGATTTCTGAGTTCCAGGCCAGCCTGGTCTACAGAGTGAGTTCCAGGACAGCTACACAGAGAAACTCTGTCTCGGGGAAAAAAAAGCAAAAAACAAACAAACAAAAACCAAAAAAACAAAAACAAAAACAAACACAGAAAAAAGGCCTCAGACAGCGCATGCCTGTGTCTGCAACACTTCTGAGGTAGAAGCAGGAAGATCATTGCACAAGAAAAGTTTTAATGGCTAAACAAAAGTACATGAGCACAACTGATATTCATCTCTTGCTAATTTCAAAGGAAAAAGGTGTTCTATTTCATATATAATCCCTGGATGGAGGAATGGATGGATGGCATTTCTATACACTGAAACTTTTTATTAACAGAATTACCTTGCCAGCATCACCTCCATGGGGGTAATGAGAGCCTGGAGAATGTACAGGAGATGTAGTTGGAGATGCAGGAAGGATATTGATGATATCAGGATCAAGATCATCTCCTGTGTCTAATAAGTCAAAGATAACCATTCCATCTGGTCCATCTGTACAGCAAAAAGAAATTAATATTCTATTTTCTGTATACTATGATTATTGACATGAAAGTATTAAAATAAATGGTAACCAAAATGGGACTGGCAAGGGATGGCTGCTCATGCCCATAATGCTACAACTTAGAAGGCTGGATGATGAGGACTGCTGTGAGTTTAAGGCCAACCTGGTCTATAAAGGAAGCTCTAGGCCAGCCTGCGCTTTACAAGCAGTGAGATCCTATCTCAAAACAACAGCCAGGGCATGTTGATGCATGCTTTTAATCTCAACACTCAGAGGCAGAGGCGGGAGGATTACTGTGAGCTACAGGATAGTCAGTGCTATATAGTGAGACCCTGCCTCAAAAAACAAAACCAACCAAAAAATATCTTAAAGCAAAATGAGTTAATAAGACCAACATTTACTGAGCATTAACCATGTGCCAAGTATTGTGCCAAAAGCCATAGAAAGGATTCTGCAGTAGTAGTCAATCTAAAGAGACCTATATGTAGATTATTCTAGACTTTCCAGTAGGCCCTATAATCATAGAAGTCATTTTCTTTTTCTTAAATGTGGTCCCACAGATTGATCCAAGAGCCATACAAATAACAGGTAAGCACTGTACCACTGAGTTAACCCCAGCTCCAGGAGTACTAAATATGAAGGAAAGAGAAGAGTGGGAGACAAAGAAGGAAGTACTGCTGTCATTTAAAATGGAGAGAAAGGCCAGGGGCCAAAGACTATGGTCTCTAGGAGCTGGCAAAAGCAAGGAAACAGAGGTTATCTGAGACACTAGAAGGAATCAACAAGAAACCCTGACTAACTCATGAGAATGACTTTGAGCATTACAATATAAAAAAACCTGTTTTCTTAAGCCACTGAATTAATAATGTTACAAAAGCAACAAGTAAAAAGCAAAGATAGCAAGGAAAGCAAATGTGTTTAAAAGGCCACTATTCTCTTAAAAAGTAAAATATTCAAGTTATTACATAATAAAATAATAAAATGATGAGGTATGCCAGGTGCTGGTGGCATACACCCTTAATCCCAGAGACAGGATCTCTGAGTCTGAGGCCAGCCTGGTCTACAAAGCAAGTTCCAGGACAGCCAGGGCCACACAGAGAAACCCTGCCTTAAAAAACAAAATAATAATTATTATTAAAACATATATTCATCTTTGAAGATCTAACATTTTCAAAAAAAGTATCCAGTAACAATAAACACTATTTTTTTCTCTTCTACTAAACACAACCTAAAAGGTTCACTAAATTACATTTATATTCTAGCAGTTTTTATAAAGCCTTATTTTAGCAAACAGACATATAAAGAAGGGCTAGAGATATAGCTAAGTGGTAGGTACACCTTGTCTAGTACTCAAAAAGCCCTAGGTTTAATCTGTAGTAAGACAAACAAAGGGGACAGGGATAAAACTGTGGATATATGGAGAAATATATGAAGCTCAAATGCACAGCATAAATATACAGAAATTTATGATTGATAACTCAAAATAAGATTTACAGAACTTGAATCAATAACCAATTCTGATACAGTATGAAATGGTGCAGTCATTATCTGGAGCCACTTTACAAATTACCATGCACTTATTGGAATTAACAAAACACATATATTTTCATTTATGTTTGGGAGGCAAAAAGCCTCTGTTTCCTTTGCCAGTGACTTGAACTGTATGCTTTGGCTCACAGCCTTTCTCTTTGACTTTGCAGCCTTTTCTTCCATCAAACAGCTCTTTCCTATTGGGTAAATACTGAACGTTCTCTTTGCTTCCTTGTTATAAGACACTTACTATTGCTTTTAAGTCCCACTTGCATAATATATGATAAAATTCTCCACCTCAGTATACTTAACTATATCTTCAAACTTTTTTTTTCTTAACTAAGGTAAATTTCAGGGCACGCTATTCAGCCCACTAAAATTCTCAATGTTTTTCTTTTAAAAGACAAAACAGCATGGAGCCTAGGCACAGTGGTGTGTGCCTGTAGTACCAGCTATTTGGAAGACTGAAGCAGGAGGATGGCTTGAGCATGGAAGTTCTACACCAACCTGAACAACACAGCAAGACCCTGTCTGCAAACAAAACACAAAAGAAGCAGGGACAGTGATGATACGTGCCAATAAACCCAGTACTGGGCTAAATAGCAAGTACCAGGCCAAACAGGGCTGTATAGCAAGACCATGGTTTCAAAACAAATAAAATAAAAATTTTAAGGCTCAATTAACTCACCATTGTTGGGATTGAAAGCTAAATCCAAATTTTCAGTGGTGTAAGTAGCTGAAGCTACTTGCACAGAAGCAGAAGTAGGAAATACAAGAATATGAGTACAGGATGTATCTTGTGGGGTATTTAGCTGAGGCGTCTGCATATTCAGAGTGGTGCTTCTTCCAAAAACAGAACCAGTTGACACAGAATCTAAAAAGAAATGCATTTTTCCTTTTTTGTAAGTGCAGAATTTTATGTAACACTTAGGTTAAACGTACAATAATAATTAAATCTGACATACACTGAACATAACTAACCTGGCATGATAACAAAAGAACCTTGGGGTTCCATTGCAACCAAACAAGCACTAAGGATACTCGGAGAGTCTGCAGCGGATATGCCACACATCCTACACATGTCTTTGAGCCTTTTGCTTAGAGACTGCAAGTTTCGACGACTCAGCAAACAACTCCAATCTGTGGGTATCAGTAGACGAGAACAGTACTTAAAGTTAGTACTCTGTTATGAGATTAACTCAAGGTTATGATGAAAGAGAAATATGTAACAGCTTTTAAATTAGTGTATTTCTAATACAGAGGTCATCATCAAGTTAAAACTCTTGTACTTGATGGTATTTGACATCCCTTATCCCTTTACCTTCAGTATCAAGTCAGTGTATATGTGTGTGTATAAAATATATAATTATATGTTTATATATTTATAAAATTGTTATATATACTTATATATTTATAATTATATAATACATATAATAGACAGGTATATCTATTGTACTATATATACAGTTCCTTGTTTAAAACAAAAACTTTTACTAATAATCCTTAGCATTTTAAGCCTTATTTTCATATGTATGAGTATTTTGCCTGCATATATGCCTGTATACCACATGTGTGCAGTGCTTGAAGAGGCTAAAAGAGGGCATCAGATCCCCTGAAATGTGAGTTACAGACAGTTGGGTTTTTTTTGTTGTTGTTTTTTGAGACAGGGTTTCTCTGTGTAGCCCTGGCTGTCCTGGAACTCACTCTGTAGACCAGGCTGGCCTCAAACTCAGAAATCCGCCTGCCTCTGCCTCCCGAGTGCTGGGATTAAAGGCGTGCGCCACCACTGCCTGGCTCATTATAGACAGTTGTAAGGCACTAGGTGAACACTATACAGAAAGCCCCGCATCCTCTAGAAGGTGCTGAGCCCTTTAGCATTTTATTCAACACGTTATTTAATGTGCTCTGAACCAAATATACATCAACATAAAACAAAGTTAAAAAAAAAAAAAAATAGATAAAAGCACAATTTACCTTTCAATTCTCCATGTCCAATCCTACCCAGGCGCCCAATTACAACTCTCCATGGTAAAGAGCTCATCTGAACCAGTCCTAAGCACCACTCCCAAAGTTTCTGTAGACCAAATCTTCTAGCAGAACCCTTTTTCCGACGGGCCCTATTGAATGAAATGGTTGTAAATATTTCAAAAATTCACATGATGAAATTTTATAAGACAGCTCAAATGTGTGACGAACTGGTTCGTCAATTTTATTTTATTCTCTTTTATAGACTGGAAGCAGGGCTTGTGTATGATACGCATGTACTTCCATTATGGGGATATACCTACAATTCCTGGTTCTTTATTTAATTTTAATGTCTCAAACCTTTACAAAAATAGACCCCAATGATATATATTTACCACTCAAGATCCTAAGTTTTTGATATGGAATCTCTTTACATTTTGAACAAGCTGGTTTTCAATTCATAAATTCAAATAATTCATCCTACTGTTTCAGCTTTAGTTGCATGAAGCATAGATAGATGATATCATATTCGGGCTGAAGTTTATGGATTGTTTTGTTGTTCTTGTTTTTAATACATATTATGGGCCTGAAGAAATAGCTAATTAGTTAACATGTTTTCCTTGCAAGCATAAGGACCTGAGTTACATTTCCAGAACCTAAGAAAATAAATGTGTAGCTTTCATCTCAAGCTAGAGAAGCAGACAGACAGACAGCTCAATCCCTTGTCCACACTAGCCAATTGGCCTAGCCTACTTGGCAAAGTCCAGACTAGAGACTGTGTCAAGAAAGAGGAAGGATAGAAAACTCCTGAGAAATGATACTGAAGGTTGTTCTTTGACTTCCATCAACACCCATAAATAAGTTTTTAAAATATAGTTTGATATACACTTAGCCAAATACAATTTTTTCACAGTTTACTTACTAAGAGACTAAATTTACCATAAATACTGTCTGTCTATTCCAGCAAAAAATTTTATTTGTTAAAGTTCAATACTTCAAGTTTTACAAACTATCAGCAACTGTCATATTGCAGCTGCTGCATGAACAATGCCATGGTAAAGAACTGAAAAAAATGATTTATTGTCCAATTTTGGCCAACAATTTTACTAAAGCAATCTCCACACCTTAAGAGGTAAAGAACGTCCAACACAAACTACATTTCTCATCCAAGGAACACTGTTGCATGTTTTCTAACCCAGGTGCTTCATTAGGTAGGCAAGCTTATAACACAGCACTTTCCAACTGAGTAACAACAGCTTGCTAACATTTGCTAGCACACACTACACTCATTTCATCCTAGCACACTGATTAAGCAGAGACAACTACTCTACAGACGTTACAGATCAATAAGCTGTAGCTCAGCTGCCTGATTTTTCCCAGTATCATATAACCTGTAAGAATCCAGGAAGGGGTGGTATCTGAAAACAGGTCTAATTACATCTTATAATGACTATTATGATTACATTTTAATTTGTTTTGTGCGGGGATACACATTCCATAGGTACAGAGATCAAAGGACAACTTTTGGCGACGGCTCTCTCCATCATGTGGTTAACAGGGACCAAATCTATGCTGTCAGGCTTAGAGGCAAGCATCTTTACCCACTGAGCCTTCTTGCCTACCAATTCTTTTTTTTTTTTTTTTTTTTTTAAATGTATATGAGTACACTGTCATGTCTTCAGACACACCAGAAGAGGGCATCAAATCCCATTACAAATGGTTGTGAGCCACCATGTGGTTGCTGGGAATTGAACTCAGGATCTCTGGAAGAGCAGTCAGTGCTCTTAACTGCTGAGCCATCTCTCCAGCCCTACAATTCATAATCTTTGTTCCACTTGTACTTTTTTGGAAGGATTTATTTTACTTTATACATGAGTGTTTTGCTTACATGTATGTATTTGTACCTGTGCCTGGTACCCAGACAGTAGAAGAAAAGACCGAATTCCTTAGAACTAGAGTTATAGAAGATTGTGAGCCACAATGTGGGTGCTGGGAATGGAACCCAGTTCTCTACAAGAATAGCCAGTAATTCTAAATGCTGAGCTGTCTCTCCTACCGCCATTTCTACCTTTTGATTAAGGAAGTAAAATGGTAACCTGAGCCTGACATTGATGGCATCTGTTCTCTTCTTTCACAGAGAAGCATACTGTGTCCAAATTATCTCATAACTAATATAACTATCTCACTAAAAAAATGTATTTAAAGAAAATTAGGTTTGAGCCAGGCATTGGTGGTGCACACCTTTAATCAGCCTGTGAGTTGGAGGCTAGCCTGGTCTACATAGCACATTCCAGGAATTCCAAGGCTACACAAAGAAAACCTGTCTCAAAAAACAAACAGAAAGAATTAGATCTTAAAAAACACCACCAGGAGTGGTGGTGTATGCCTTTAATCTGAGCAGAGGCAGAGACTGGCTCTGTGCGTTCTAGGCCAGTCTGGTCTACAAAGGGAACCAGGGCAGTTATACTGGCCCTGTCTGTCAAAAAAATAAAAGGGGGCAGAGGGAGAGGAGAGAGAGAGAGAGGTTACTGACCCTCCCCCCCAAAGGTTATATTGTGTATATTGTTTCTCCTGTGTTACTTTGTAAACAGTTATAGAACCTAAATAGGAAAATAATGCCTGTGTTGTCTCAGGTAGGTAGGTAGGTAGGTAGGTAGGTAGGTAGGTAGGTAGGTAGACCGCCATTGTAGAATTTATGCTACAAGCAGTTAAATATGTATTTATATTTTTGGTTTTTGTTTTTTTGTATAGCCCTGGCTATCCTGGAACTTAAGAGATCTGCCTGCCTAGGCCTCCAAAGTACTGAAATTAAAAGTGCACACCTCCACCCTCAGCTTTTTTTTTTATGAGTAGAAGGGCTTTTCTATGTTAATGTTTAAACGATTGTATTTGATTTGTATTAATTTTTCAATTATGTGTATCGAGAGGAAGGGTCCATGAGTGCAGGTGCCTATGGAAGCCCCCAGGAGCTGGGAGCCACCAGATGTGGATGTCAAGAAACAAGTCCAGTCCCTCTAGGAAGATGAACAAATACTCTTAACTGTCAGGCCCTAAAGTTTCAAATTCTTCATCCAAAATTATTGTCGCAAGCATTATAACATAAAAGTTAAGGACCTTAATCTTTTTTACCTGTGTAACAGATTAACAAGGAGAGGGAGCATTTGTGTTTGAGAGATCATCTTACTATGTAGTCCTGGCTGACCTCAAACTCAGAGATTCACTTGTCTCCACCTTCCAAGAGATTAAAGACATATACCTGCCCAAAATTGTTTTTCATTATCTAATTATACATTATAAGCAGTAACTATAAAATACAGATAAAAGTATACCCAGAATCTCAACAATTAATATATAAATAAACATCAAATGGTTCTTACTTGCTAACATGAAACAGTGTTTGTGCGTGTTGCATGTAACAACATTCTAAGTAGGGGAACCAAGGTAAGGAAGTAAGTACCTATTTGGAACATCGATGTTAATGATACATGTTTCTAGAAGCTCTCCATATAGATCTGTGCAAGATGCAAGAATCCACCTCTGATCATGTGATAAACAGTAGCCCACAAAAAGAACATTGTATTTCTGTCCAGCTTCTCCAAAGGTCTCTCCTAGCTCTGTTTGTTTGTCCTTCACGGGCGCCAGAATAAAAGGTGGTGTATAAAGTCGAATACACTCTGGTCTCTGTAAAAGAAAACATCAAAGTACTATAGAACTATGCAATCTTAGGAAAATATTTACTATTTACCCAATTATAACTGGAAATTAAACTAAAACAAAATTTTGGTTTGGTTTTTGGTTTTTTGAGACAGGGTTTCTCTGTGTAGCCCTGGCTGTCCTAAACTTGCTCTGTAGACCAGCTGGCCTCGAACTCAGAGATCTGTCTGCCTCTGCCTCCCAGAGTGCTGGTATTAAAGGAGCATACCACCACTGCTCAGCAATTTAGTTGTAAATTGTAAATATATATAGTATAATAATATATATAAATATATATATAAATATATATAAATAAATATATATAGTATATAAATAAAATTGTAAAATGTAAGTCATTGTGATAGCTTTCATGGTAAACATACTTGTAATACTTACATCAGGACTTTTAAGAGCAGTTTCCATAGCTAAGCCTGGACCAAACCCAGTCAGTGTTTTTACATTGGTTGATGTTGGAAGTGGTCTCCGACACTGAGTAAACACCGAAAAAGCCAAAGATTTTAAATGCTGGGAGTAGATTTGCCTGTCATCGTGTTTCACAGGTTGTAACAGGTACTGACAAGGAACAATCTACAGAGAAAGTGAGTATTACAAGCATTAACAGAGTAATTTGCAACAGTAAGAGAAATCCCTTCAGACAAACTTCAGGAACATCTAATGGGAAGATACTGGTTTCTATCACACAGTGTTTTTAATTTATATGGTATGTGCATGAGTATTCTGCCTGCATATACATACATACACTTATCCATTACCACCTGTGAAGCCTAGAGAAAGCATGGGATCCATTAGGACTAGAGTTATGGGTGGCTATCAGATGTCTTATGAGTGGCAGCAACTGAACACAAGTCTTCTGAAAAACAGGCAGTGCTCTTAACCATTGAGCCATCTTGCCTGCCTGCCTCTGTTACATAGTTTTTATATATATGGGTCCTGAACTAAAGGACCACCTAGAAATCTTTTAAAATTTCTATACATAGCAGTTATACTAATTAAATATAGTTCCCTGGGGCCTATTATAATCTACAAATTAAAGAAATCAAAATTTCTTTAATTTTCTTCTACTTTTACTGTGAACCTGTCTCAATTAAAATTAACACACAGAACACAGGCATTATTTTCCTATGTAGGCTCTACTTCACAACTGTGCTTACAGGTAATACAGGAAAAGCAATATACTCAATATAATCTTTGAGGGGGGGATTAGGGGGTTAACAAATAAATGTCTTATTACATAGCCCAGGCTAGCCTGAAACTATGTACTGATGCTGGCCTCTAACTTCTGATCCTACTGCCTCAGCTTCCTGGAATTAGAAACACACACCACCATCTACAGCCAACATAATCGTATTTCTCATGATTGTAGAATGACAATAAAGTTTTTAAAAAAGATTTATGTGTGTCTGTCTCTGTGTGTGTGTGTGTGTGTGTGTGTGTGTTTTCCATGTATACGACAGTACCCACAGAACAGACCCCCTGTTGCTAATATTACTGACAGCTGTGCGCCACCAGACGTGAGTGGAAAGAACTAAACTTGGTCCTCTGGAAGAGCAGCAAGCACTTCACTGCTAAGCCGTCTAATCAGCCCCAGGACTATGAAGTTTATCTTTTATAAACTCTCTTAAAATTCCTATTATAATATTTAAGTAAAATCAATACAATCTGTCTTTTAACAAAATTATTTTGAATACAGAAAAATGACTGTGAAACTCTAAAACATCAAATCCTTACCTGTACAGAAACAGTACTCTTAATATGAGGAGGAAGAGTCTGGACCATTTCTAAGAAGCATCGAAGGAGCCCCAAAGTCCATACATTAGAAGAGTTAGTGCTCTCATCTTTATTTTCATATGTAAAAGGATCAATTATATAAACAACAATTGCAGGTGGGTAGGTAATTGCATGTGAATCACCATCTGTGGGAATCCCCACTTTATCCCGATCCATTGTGCTAAAAATTTAGGTAGAAATAGAACAGAGTTGTATTATGTCTGCCTGGTACAGCACCAAAGCAAATCCTTACATCCCTCTTTTATTGGTGCAAGGCACCAGAAAACCTCTCTGATAATCAGGATACTTACACTTCACACCATATGAAATCCCTTCAAATAAGAGCCTTTGTGCTTTTAAAAGTAAGAATAAACTTCTCAAACAGCTTAACAGTAAGAGACTAAAGGTCTCTCTGACAGGTACCTCGATAACTGGCCATGCTCATGAGTCTGCCTAGAAACACAGCTAGTCAATAAAGAAGCCAGGTTTTCCTGTTTAGATAATAGTTTTCTTTTATCCATATTTATGAGTGTGACTTTGGGAACAACTGCATTCTAGGTAGCTGAGAAACAATGAGCATCAGTATGGCTGAACCATAACATAAGGGAATTTCCCCAGGACTTTTATATAAAAACGAGATCCATTACTATTAACGCAATTCCTGCGCATCATGCCTACTGCTTCCATACTACAGATATGGATACAACACTAACACAAGTTAGACCTTCCCCTTATCACAAAGTAAAAGACAGCCAAAATTCAGTATTGTTAAGAATCTAAAGCTTCCAAATCAGAGCTGAAGTACAGCACAGTGAGAGGTTGCTTTGTCTAGCATGTGCAAGCTTCAGGGTGAGTTTCTGGCGTGCGCGCGCACACACACACACACACACACACACACAGGCTCCAAAGTGATCTGTCAACCATTTGTGGGATATGCATAAACAATTACATATGCTTATGACACAGCCAGACTCAATCATAGGAATATCTGGAGTTGAATATCTTAACACCAACCCTGTGATTCTATGATGAAAATTTTAAAAACAATCTTTATTATCAAAAAGATCAAGAAGTACTTTATACTTACTACAACTGTTTACTTAAATAAAGAAACCATAGATTCTGTATTTCTACAAACTTAGTTTATACTTATTCACCCATCATTGTACATAAGGTTTCAAGCATGCTAAACATATGCGCTATTTACTATTTAACCATCTTTCAACCCCAAGTATTCTAATATTTAACGGTACCTTTCGGACACATCAGGATGTGGCTGAGTGGGAAGTGAAGCCGACTCCCCTGATATTCCTGCTGCCTGCAGAGATGACGCCTGCTGTCCTCCTAGCTGGCCACTCTGAACTGTACTTGCTTGTGCAGACATGGCTCCTGTACCACTAGTGTTGATACTGCCAAAGGGTGGAAACGAAGGCAGTTTATTGGATGATACTCCACTGCTCATACTGGAGGATGATGAAGATGAAGCTGTGGTCAAAGTTGAATTGGCTGTGGCAACTGAAGTAGATATGGCAACCCCTGAAGTCATTGCTGCCGCAGATGCTAAGGTGGCAGATGGAGCATTAGCGTTTCCAGTATTTGTCATCTGAGGTGCAGTAATCAAAGACTGATTTGGAGGGGCACCTAAATTTGGCTGGGAGAGCAGAGAGCTGTCCAACGGCTGAGAAGCAAGATATGGACCTAAAGAACAAAAACGGGCATTTAATTCTTGATTTCACTGACTTAGTTTTATTCTACTATAGAAATAACAATGTAGCTGAAACTTTTATGGCAATTATCTTCCTTAACTGCTTTACTAACAGTGCAGCATGAACTAACTTTCTTCTTTCTCCCAGAAACTTAAAAAAGTATAAGATTTAACTATAAAAATAAACCCATATTTTCATTCAAATGTAAATAGTATGAAAATGTAAGAAAATTCTATTGACTGGGTAAAATTAAATGTAAATAGAAGCTGACAAGATGGCTTGGTGATTAGATTGATCCCCAGAAACCACAAGGCAGACAGGGAAAACCAACCTTGCCAAGCAGCGCCGATTCCCACCGATGCACAGTAGCATATATCCCCACACAAGTAATAAGTTTAAGAAAAAGTTAGAATAAATCAACAAATGTGTATCAATATGTAGCAACTTTTCATTAAACCACTGCAACTATTGTTAAATCACAAGCTAAAGAAATACTATCTAGATCGATAGCCAGTTAAAATACAAAACGGAGGGCTCAATTTTCAGAAATGTCTATTTACGTTCAGTAATTTGTTATTGCATCTCTTTGGATTAAGTGTAAAGGAAGTACACTGACATTTAATTTAAGAGTATAACAAAAAAGATTTAAATAACAGCCATACTCTAAGCTACAGTTAGACTTTTTTTGGTGTTGCAGAAGGTTACTTAGAAATTATTTGTATGTTAATTATTAAAACTTCAAAAAAAAATTTTTTTTAAAGACAGGGTCTTACTATATGTGTAGCTCTGTTGTCCTGGAACTTGCTCTGTAGGCAACACTGGCCTCAAACTCACAGAGACCCTCCTGACTCTACTTCCGGAGTGCTGAGATCAATTGCATAAAACATCAGACTCCACAGAAGCAGCAGAAAATATTTTGGAACCAATAATGTCTACTGGGTAGGTAGCATGCCCATCTACGGCGCTAGCAGACTTTCTATGGACAGTCAGAACATATGTAAGTTTGAAACCACAGCCTTTGCCACATCTACTCAGTTCTGACTTTGCAGGACAAAAGCAGGCAGAGACAGTGTTTGAAAAATGGAGATGGCTACTAAGACTTTATTTACAAAATCAGATAGTGAACCAACCCATACTGCTCACATTGCTCTTGTAAGATGAATACAAATATAATACCTAAATCGTATCTGCAGACTTGTGCATACAGCTTCAATTTAGAAAATGCTTCATTGTTACCATCAGCTGCCTGGGAAAACCATTCTGTTACAAACTTTTCTGAAAGTTTCTTTGATGCAGTAGCTCCCACTTTCATGATCCCATCCGTCAACAGTCGAGAAATAGGTCTGTGTTGGCCCAATCGACAGGACTACAAGTACATATACAAAAGGCAGAATCAGTGAATTTGCTGTACTATTTGATACAGATTATAAAATACAAGCACTTGAGCCATTTAAAACAAACCTTATCACTTATAATTAACAACCAAGTTAAAATAGCATGGGTAACTATGAAGACATTGGTTGTTTTCCTTTAGAAATTTCCAGCTGCCCTTTTATTTTATTTTATTTGATTTTGGACACAGGATCTCAGGTAACCCAAGCCAGCCTCAAACTTGTTATGTATCTGAAGGATGAATTTCTGATCCTCCTACCTCTACCTCTCAAATGTTGGGATTACCAGCATATGCCACCACCCCTGGTAATACTTTTTTTCCCAAGACATAGTCTCACAGTGTAATCCAGGCTGTCCTGGAGACTCTCCTGTTTCAGCTACCCAAAGACATATGAGTTATAGATATGTACAACCACACCCAACATACTAAAGGTTACTTTAAATGGAACACATCGATGCCCTTGATATAGCCCTCTAAAACTAAGATTTCCACTGTGACCCATGACACACATACCTAACAAAGACTAGCAAAAAATGTAGCAAGAATATAATTCATTACTAAGACTACTGTCAACATTAGCATTCTTCATCAACCAGTAGAATCTCCCAGTACATTTTTAATATGAAAGTATAAATTATAAAACACCTACCTCGTATATTGCAGTGAGATCTCTAAAAAAGCTTCTGGCTCCATTTAACAAAGCTTCATTCTCTGGACAGAGTACAACATAGGCTATATCTCTTTGAGATCCATAAGGTTCCAGCATAAGTTTCTCCCAGTAAGGGAGAGCAAATGGAGAAAGCACCAGAAAATCATAATCATAACCCAACAAAAACGTGGGAATCGGCAGTGGTTCCGGAGATTCATCAGTTCCTGAGTAATAAAGAAGGCAATTCATGTTATCCTCTTTATTTCCAAAGTTAATAAAGAAAATATTAAAGACAGAAACATCGAAAAGCAAGCAATGACATATTTTCAGAATTAAAAATATCCTTAAGTGGTCACTTTAAAATATTTACTGCTATTTTACTTTTGTTCTACAGCCCAGTCTGGTCTTGAACTTGTAACAATCTTCCTTTCCTCAGCCTGCTAAATGCTCGAATTATAGGCATGAGTCACCACACCTGGCATGAACTGACTTAATTTAATAGTAAACAAATTTATAATTGATACGATGAAGTTAATATATTTACCATAAAAAAGGACTTATAAATCTATGAGAAAATCATCAGATATACTGTACAACATTATACAGAAATCAACAATACTATATTTTATTGCTTAAAACTGAATTAAAAGCCTTTAATCCCAGCACTTGGGAGGCAGAGGCAGGTGGATTTCTGAGTTCGAGGCCAGCCTGGTCTACAGAGTGAGTTCCAGGACAGCCAAGGCTACACAGAGAAACTCTGTCTTGAAAAAACCAAAAAAAAAAAAACAAAAAACAAAAACAAAAACAAAAACAAAAAAAACTGAATTAAAAGATGTCAGGTTAAATGTTCTTACAATATATTAGGGGAAGAAAAAAAAAAAAAAGCAAATTACCTTATTTTAAAATGAATAAAGCACATGAACACAGACAAAAAAAATGTTTGATCTCTTAAAAGAAAGTAACCTGAATACTAGAACATAATTACAGCACTACATTCTAGGTACTGTCTATACTAATTTTCACAAACACCATATATTGGAAGACACTGTTATTAAACTCATTTTAAACATAAGAAACAGGAATGGAAAAGGTAAACAACTTATCCAGCATCATAAAAGTCACTGTAAGAGTCTGGACCCAGGAGACCCACTCTCAGCCTCTCAAGTTATAGTGAAATAAATATTCTTTCATTCAACTACCTGATAATCTACTGGCAAGTCTGAGACAGTAAATATTTATCTGATTGAGTTTAAATTGATGCTGCTGAGTATAATTCAGCAATACAAATTTTAAACTACACATATGATTTAAGTCATCATAAATCACTGAAAATAGTTGGAATGATGGAATATGGATGGAATGATGACTAATGATAGAAATACTTTTATATGTCTATAGATAATATATTGGTAAAATACATACAGAAATAATCTTCAAAATCAGGTGCAGAAATAAATCTGTTCTGGTTTTGAGAAAAATGTAAGTTTATACTAAAAAATATCAATAACTTGACTTTCCATAGATTATCAATTTATATGACATTTAAATCATTATATATTAATAAAACAGAATTCAAAACAGAAAAATACAAGGAGTCTACTACTATATACAATGCATTCTGAAACCACAGAGAACTTTTAATGCTAACAGCTATTATTTCAGAGCTGGTAGTTGCCTATTGTGGGTGAGGCTCTGGTTCAATCCCAACATTATAGAAAACAAAGCCAGCTATTATCCAAATACTTAAGTGCAACCATCTGAGAGTCTCCTCCTTACAGGTGAGCACAAGTCAACATATACCTACTAAGTGTTCGCTGATTGCTTTTGTCATACCTGCAAATTTCTATGTTTGTCCAAACTTTTTATGTGGAAAATCTTATGTCTTTAAAAAAGTATTAGCCTGTATTATTTGACCGTAATCTTTCATCTCATTCACTTTAGAACTGAAGTTATTTGGGGATTTTACAAAAATTATCACCCTTCCTTCAGATAAAATCATACTGGACATCAAGCATGTACAGACAGTGCAGCTACTCATGCTGATGTGAGATTAAAGAACCCAGGAAAACTAAATGCTATAAATGTAGAAAGGAATTAGAACTGGACCACAGTACCCTAAAATACTTCAGAACTAATGAACTTATTCAAGCTGGGCGCACACCTGAGAACAGACATGAATCAGTCACTGTCTACTACAATGCACAACTTACCATAAGAGCCTCGGCCAGCCATCTTATGAAACTGTTGCCATGTGAGAGGACCCTGAACCCCCCAAGGCCTCACTGTTCTTTTTTTCTGAATAGCATCTTGAAGAACTGGCTGAAGAGAAAGGAGCATCCGAAGTATATCCTGTGAACACTGCACACTCGCATCTACAATCATTTAAAAAAAAAAAAAAAAAGTGAGTAGTAATTGCTTTTTGGTGGCACAAACTTTGGAGTTAAAAAGAAATACATCTGAGGTATTTTAACTGTTCATTACGAAGAAATCTAAACATCTGCATACACAGAAAACTATATAAAACCTTTCAGAAGTCAGATGTAGTGGTACATATCTACAATCCCTGAATTCAGGCAGACAGACAGACAGACAGACTGACCGATTGGGAGAAAAAGGAAAGGGAGGGCTGGTGGGCAGGCAGAGGCAGGTGGGATCCTTGAGTTTGAGGCCAGCCTGATCTACAGAGCAAGATCCACCTGCCTCTGCCTCCCAAGTACTGGGATTGACGGCATGCAACACCAATGCCTGGCTGTGAAAATATTTTCAAACCACAAACCAATAAAGATTTTCATCCACAGTTCATAAAGAACTCTTACAAATCAATAATTTAGGAACAAGAATGAAATACAAGTTTAAAAAACCAAAAGGTCAAATTTTAAAAACCGTTGGGGCTGAAGGCGCACGCGCCCCAGGCAGGGCTGCGGGATGAGCTACTTCCCCCCACACTCACCCCTCAGTCCCTCCCCAGGAAAGCAAAGGGACTTAAGCATTTCTCCTAAGCTACACAAATGGTATCTATGGAAAGACACTGAACACCATTCACTATTAGGGGAATTCAAAGCCAAACTGCAAGAAACCACTTCATAACCACCAGGATGTCTTCAGTAAAAAGTAGATTGCAAGTATTGGTGTGGTTTTGGAGAAAGTGGAACCATCTAATGTTAGAATTGAAAGTAGTGCAGATGCTTTGAAAAATATTAGTTACATGACCCAGGAAATCTATCTAAGTATGATGGAAACACAAGCATACATAAAATCGTACACACATATTTCACAAAAGTCAAAGTGCATTCAATTCAAATATCCAATTTGGAGATTTTGAAAAAGGATAATAATGGAATACTGTGTGTGTGTGTGTGTGTGTGTGTGTGTACATATATATGTCATTACATGACAAGGAAATACTGTGTCATTAAAGTACATGCTTAAGAACTCTGAAAACAATCTGAACGAAAGGGAAGAAAGTCAGGGGCTGAAGCCATGGCTCACAAATTAAGAGCACTGGCTGCTTTTCGAGAGAACTCAGGTTTTATTCCCAGAATGCACGTGGCAGCTGACAACTGTCTGTTACTCCACTTCTAGAGGACTCAACACCCTCACTCAGACATATATGAGGGCAAAACACTAATAAAAATAAAATAAAAAAAAATTTTTTAAAGGAAGTCAGAGAAGCCCAGATATTGTAAAATTCAATTTATACATAATGCCCATCTATACAGACAGAACCCTAACTAGGCTAATTAATGGCTGCTTACAGCTACAAGAAAGGATCGGTAAAAATAGCAAATAACTACTAAGTATAGGCTATTACTTGTGGAGTGACACAAATGCTTCAAAATTGTTTGTATAAATGCTTACAACTGTAAATACTAAATTTTTGACTGTACATTTTATATAGATGAATTATATGGTGTGTTTACAAAAGTTTTTCTTAAGTGATCAGGAGGTACCAGGACAGTGAAAATGGGAAAATTGGGGGCTAGAGAGATGGTTCAGTGGCTAAGAGCACTGACTGCTCTTCCAGAGGTCCTGAGTTCAATTCCCAGCCACCACATGGTGGCTCACAACCATCTGCAATAGGATCTGATGCCCTCTTCTGGTGTGTATGAAGATAGTGAAAGTGTACTCATATATATAAAATAAATAAATCTTAAAAAAAAAAAGAAAGAAAATGGGAAAATTAAGAGTAAATTTTTTTTTTTTTATCTTGAGCAAGTTGCCACTTAAATATACAAACTATTTTGTAGATTTTTTTTTTCCTCTTCTACAGTAATAAGGATTAAACTCAGGACAACATATGTCAGTCAATTGCTCTGCCACAGAGCTACATTCTCAATCTCCTTCATAGACTTTTAAATTAATTTGAACAAATATTCATATTCACTATTCTCAGTGTTGGAAATATTGATACCTTTGCACAGAACTTGCATGGGGTGTACTTAAGGGATAAGAGATCAATCAATAAATTCTGTTGCATGTATAAGAAAGAAATAAGCAAATACTGTGGAAAATGCAGAACATAACATCTAACAAGAGTTAAAGGACACAAGAAAGAACTCAAGTTAAATGAGGAAGAAAGGTATCCACGGCAGACGGCACAACCCACAGGCCCCGATGCACAGGGCCTCACTCTGGAGAGAGATACTCAACAATGTGTGCACCAAGCAAAACTCAGTATTTATCTGGCAAAGAGGTTATCCCAATAAACTAATAATAAAGAGCGCCCCTCCAGCTCTTTGCTGCTGTTGGATGAGTGACACTGGAGGTCCTATGTGCCAGGGACTCACTGATTTGGCCTTATTTCTCTGGCGCTTCCCTGTAGCATAATGAATTAGATGAATCATGACACTGTCATGAATAATAATGAGCCCATGAGTGGCCTTTTGCTTTATTTCACAAATTACTTTTAATATCACGATGAAAATAATTATGAGTTATGATCTCATTGCCAAAACAATGGTTTTGTTGAGACAGAATCTCACTATAAAGTACTGGTTGTCTTGAAACTCAGAGATCCACCTGTCTCTGCCTCCTGAGTGCTGGAATTAAAAAATATGCACCACCAGGCTCAAGAAATGTTACACTTCCTCACGGTCTATTAAATGTCTCCTCCTGTTCTATTCCCTGGTCCTTTTCATACATGTGCAAATCTCAAGAAATAACCATCACCCTGAGTATTTCCTTTTGCTTGTTTAGAACTGCATTAAAGGTAATGCTTTAACTGGGGTGGTGAGATGTTTCACTGGGTAAAGGCGCTCGCAGCTAACTAAGCCTCAAGACTTCAGTGAATGGAAGATAGCAACTCCTGCAAGTGCCCTCTGACTTCAATGTGTAACATGGCATCCGTGTGCTTGTGTGAACACATGTTCACACACACAGAAACACACATAATGTATTGTAAAAAAAAAAAAAAAAAAAAGACAACATACACGATACTATAGTCTTTATAGACCTCACCTTCAAACTACTATTGCTATAATTAATCTATAATTCATCTATTATATGTGATCAAATTCACATAATTTTCTTCAATTTCAGGGCTTGTTAATATTCTGTCTATATTATAATAATTAATAATAGGAATTTTCTATCAATAAGAATTTGGATTATCTATTACTTCTCTGATTATAATTTTAGTTGTCTTAGTGGCTGAGAACAATTAAAATGTAGACTATCTGCATAGCTCCCCCAAATACCAAATACAAAGCCCATTATCTGAAAATGGCTGAATTGGTAAGTTATATAAGGATCACATAAGATCTATTATATTTACCTGAATAAACTCATTAAATCTTTACAATGCTAATCAAGTCAAATACTAGTTTTATTTCATTAGTTCAAATAAAGTGAGTTGAGGATATAGTTCAGTTATAAACTACTGGCCCAGCATACACTAGATCCTAGGTGTAGAGGGATTTTAATCCAGCAACATGGCTGGCTTCTCTGGCTGGAATACAGACAAACCCTTAGTACACATCTTTATTTCCAAAAAAATGAAGGTAGGGGCTGGAGAGATGGCTCAGCGGTTAAGAGCACTGACTGCTCTTCCAGAGGTCCTGAGTTCAATTCTCAGCACCCACATGGTGGCTCACAACCACCGTAATGAGATCTGACGCCCTCTTCTGGTGTGTCTGAAGACAGCTACAGTGTACTCATATAAATAAAATAAATTAAGTCTTAAAAAAAAAAAAAAAAAATGAAGGTAAACTTAGTTTGTAGAAGGAAGCACCAAGGTTTGAAAGTGGTGTCTGAGTGGCAAACAAAGTGATGAATCAGAGAAAGATCTGATGGAATAGAACATGCTCAACTCTCCCGAGAGAGGAAAGAAAGCTACTTGAGGGAGCAGTTCAAAGAGAAAGGAGGCAGTTTTACCAGAAGAGTTGTACAGAGACAGGTTGAAGAGAGAACAGACTAAACACGGATGAAGACAGAATAAGAATAAGCCCACCAATGAAAAGGAACCAGAAGATAAGAACATATTGCCAAAGTTAGTTTGAGGCCAAACGGAGCAGTTCAGAGACCAATGGAGAAGTCAGATTGAATCAGTCAGCTTGGAGAGGAGTTTGAGCCAGAACAGCCGGGTTGAACCAACCAGTCACAGCTCAGAAAGAACTAGGAAGGGTGAACTTATTCAGCAGTAAGTCTCAGAGGCTGAAAACATTCTAGGCCTAAGTAAGACTATACAGAGGCTAGAAGCTTCCAGGATTTGGCCTAGGTTAGTAGACAGAGACAGTAAGCTTCAGAGACTACAATTACATTAGAGGAATAAAAGTTACTTTTACACCTGGGCTCAACCCCCCCACACACACACACATACTACAAATAAAGATAATATATTACTTTTTCAAAGACATCATTCGTAATGAGTGACAAGGCTGATTCCTATCTCCAGAGTTTGCTTTAGAAGATCATTGGAGAATCTGCAAATGTGCATTTCTAACCAAGTGGTACTGTGTGAAGCCCCTAGTGTGTGAATTAAGACATCAGCATCAAATGACCCTGTCAGTCTTCTGCTCTCACCCACAACGACAAAAGAAATCACTAAGAATGGCCACTTTCCCTCTTCTTGCCCAAAGAAATACCATCGTTTCTTCTTGTTGCGACGGACACGTCCCTATACAATTGGGATTATTCTACTACCCCTTCCTTATTTAACGACTGCTTCTACAATGGCACCACCTTTTGTTCTGTGGTAATTCTTCCCACAGAAAGAGGTTAGACTGGAGAGAGGGAGTGAATTTCCAGTTAGGTAGGAAGATTATGTTCTAGAGGTCTACATAGTAACATGATAAGCACAGCTAATATTACTGTATTGTATATTTTAAAATTGCTAACAGATTTTAAGTGTCACTACAAAAAAGTGATAGATAAGTTATCATATATTTACAAAGCAAAATACCACTTACTCAATGATCTGAAATTGTCAATTTACATTTTTGATCTAGATAGACTCACTTTCCATGTACAAATGTGTATATATATGTGTGTGTATATGTGTGTATGTATGCATATATGTGTATATATATATTATATATATATAATTATATTAACTCTAACATAAAACTCTATTTATACCAATGTCTCCCAAATTTCAAGTCTGTTTATTTCCTCACACCCACTCTAATCAGGTTGACCAGAACTGACTGTCTAGGTCTCTAATTACCTGCATAGGGTCACATCCAGTGGTCTTTTCACATTGTACATTTATTTATTCATATAATTAGTTTCCTTCAGATATTCTCATACATGATCATTCACTCCCTAGCTCCTCCTCAGATTCCTTCCTGACCTCTTTTCTCCAAAACTTCCCATCCAGCTACAGCCAGGGTGGCCTTGAACTTACTTGAATTTCTGATTCTTTCCTACACTTCCTCTTTCCCAGTGCTAGTATTACAGATGTGCACCACACCTGGTTCTCCATAGTATTGAATACTGATAACCCACATACAAAAGAAGATCCATTTCCAGAGCCATCAGTCCTCTGAATTTAACCTCCAAATTTGTGCCTGCCCCCCTCCATTTTCTTTCTTCGCAGTAGTACCAGCATCTGCACACACAAACAGTGCTTAACGCTTCATCTTTTCTTAAACGGATCAGCACATTCTGTAGGTCTTTGTCTTTATCTAATCTAGAACCTACTACTAGTGTTTCTATGGCTCCCAGTCTTTTCCAAACTGCCACCCTCACTGACTGACTATTTTCTGCGGACAGCCACTGCTTCTACTCCCTCATCTTCCCTCACTTCTCATCCCAGGACATTTTTTATGGAATAGCCAGTGATTTGTTTTTTTTTTTTTTTTAAACTAAAAAGTTAGAGTGGTGTTACTTTCCAATTAAGAATCATTCCCAAGTCATTTAAAATAAACGCTAAAGGCCTAAAAACCCCCACACAGAACCAGGATAAAAGTATTTGCTGTCAAGCCTTGCAATCTGAGTTCGATCCTTGAACCAACATGATATGAAGAAAGAACCAACTCCCTCAAAGTGCCCTCTGACCTCTACACATTCTCCAAAGCACACATGTGCACCCAAACATGGAAGTGCTCACACACAAATAAGTGTTTGGGACACCTCTTTCACTTCCCCGTGTATCAGTTTGACTATCACTCAACAGACTTAACACTACCTGTGTTTCTAAAATTTAACAGGAGAACTATGTCCTCAAGGACTTGGAACTACACTATCTACTGACATTCTTCCCCCAGTTAACTACTCTGCTCACTTCTCCCACTCTAAGTAGGCCTTTCTATAAATGTTCCTCCCCTCACTAACAGCTCTGACCATGTTTCTAAAACAGCACATAAGGTTCCTCCTATACAAACATGCTTCTTTGCCCTGCTTTCTCATCTGCATACTTGTAACTGATATGTAATGCAAGTATGTATTTTCTGTTGTTGTTGTTGTTGATATTATTTAACTGTCTCCTCCACTAAATCGTAGGCTCAAAAGGACAAGGGATTCTAACCTAGCCAGTCAGTGCCCTATGAATGAAACCTGATCCACAGAGGGCAAGGCCCACAAGGTTGACGGCTTCTGAGGAATGACACAGAAAGCTATCCTTCTATGTATCTGAACTCCATACACACGCAATCATGTACCCACATGCACAAGGAAAAACAAAACAATCAAAAATTCAAAACCATAGACTGCTGTGACTGTTCAGCAGTGAGCATGAAACAGTCCTGAGCACAAACAAGGTGCTCTGTAAGTATTTGAGACAGCCCAGGCATAGCTGGATAGCAGAGTGCAGGTTCCTCATAAGACAAATTAGATGACTGCATGAAACAATCACTAATTTTCTGCTAACTAACATGCAACATGCCTTTTACATTTCTATGTAAGTATATAATTAAAGATGTACAATAACATTTTTATTGCTGAAACTCAACTAAACAGCTAGTAAGTCTCACTTTAGGTAACAGTCTTGTTTGTTTGTTTTTCTGAGACAGGATCTCTTACAGTCTTGGTTATCCTGAAACTCCATATGTAGACAAGGCTGACTTCCAAACTCACAGAGACCTGCCTGCCTCTGCTGAGATTAAAGGCATGAGCCACCACATCCAGCATGTAGTTGTCTTTAAATGAGGGTTAAGTCCAAACTTCAGCATCCCTATCTGGTCTACATGCTTCTGATAAGTTATCCCCTCTACCCCACCCCACCCCAGGAAAAAAGAAGCCAAAGTCAAATTCCTTTCTCAAACTTACCATTTTGCTTGGCCCATGGGTGTAAGCATGAGCTTCTGACAAGTGCTTCATCAACTTTTCCTCCTGACATGTTATCCATGAACTGACGACCATGTTCTAAGGCGAGACAGCAGTCACTACAACAGTCTCGCTCCTCAACACGCACCCAATTGCTACTTATACCCACTTTGGGAAAAGGATCTTGGTCTGCTGCTCCAAAGGGTGAAAATAAATTAGTGCATTGATCTTGCAGCAGTAATATCAACTCATCAGGCACCTTTTCAGATTCCTTTAGGCCTCCATTAACATTTTCCACAGAGGAAGCCCTGAGAGCTTCAAAACGTTTTTCTGCTTCTTTGCCACAGTCTGTGTTACGTCCTATGATGTCAAGTTCATCTTCAAGAAATAATCCTGAATTATTCCCAAATTTTCGGTTCATGACAGCACTGAAGCCACAGGTACACCGATACTGTGCTTCCTGCGTTGGGTCTGGAATGTAAACTCCAACATCGGCACCCTTGATATTCATGTTGCAGACACAAATACAGCAACTATCAAAATTACAGTCTTTAAACAAATTCATTACTGATTCTGAAAGGATGAGGTTTACATAAAGACTGTGCGCTTCAGGGATGGAAGGGACAGTTGCAGGTTCAACAGAATTGAGGGGTCTGCATGTAGATGGGGTGGAAGCTGGTGAATACAAGTCTGAATTCTCGTACTTGACTGAACCTTGAGCACTAGCAGGTCCACCAGCCCCACGAGGAGTCCTTGGAGTCCTTGGGGTCCTTGGAGTTGGAAACCTAGGGGTGGATGGGGAAGGAAGAATTCCCGCGCCACCATTACTAGGAGGTGCACTGCTCGGGGGCATCCCAAAAGATGTATGGGTTTGCGGTGTGTAGGCGGGGCCATAGTCTTGATCCAAATTGCTGCCATCACTGTTGTCACCAGGGTAAAAAAAGGGAACAAATGCAGAAAAGAACACATTAATAATACGGAATACAAAGAAGCATCCTCCATATGCTTCTAAACAACACTGAAAATTCCCATAGGATAATCATTACAAGATCAGAGGCATAAGTAAGACTTATTTCGGTTTATTGTGTCCACTATGGAGATTCCTGTGAGCTAACTAGAATCAAAATATAATAACCAACTAGATTCAAGATTATAAAATGAAGCAGTGGCTAGAACTATGGCTTGGTGTTTAAAATATCTGCTGCATTTTGGGGGGACATAGGTTCAGATGTTTGGTTCTCAAGATCCGTATCAGGCAGCTCACAACTAACTGCCTATTAACTCCAGTTCCAGGGTATCTGATGTCCTCTGGTCTCTGTGGGCACCTACACATATGTGGTGCACATGAAGTCATGTAAGGATACACACATAAAATTTTAAGTCTTAAAAAAATCATAAATTATCCACATCTGGATAACCATATTTACTATTTAAAATTTCTAACGCTACAAATATCCGTATTTCATTGACTCTAATTGCTACTGATAGTAAAAAAATAAATTCTGACTTTTGAGGTGTTTATGTGTTAAAAAGTGGCAATAGTGGGTGTTTTGTTTGGTTTTTGAGCCAGGGCTTCTCTATGCAGCACACCTGGCTCTCCTGGAACTCACTCTGTAGACAAGACTGGCCTCAAACGTGGTCATCTGCCTCTGCCTCCTGAGTGCTGGGACTAAAGGCATGCACCACCACAGCTGGCAATAGTAATTTTAAAAATGCAACTGATAATAAAATGCAAACCTTATATATTACAATGTAAAGTAACTGTAAAATGGCAGTATATAAATGAGAATAATTCGGAATTGTAGACTAAAAGAAAAGGCACCTCTAAAATCAAAAAATGGTCTATGGTTTCAAATAGCTTAGCCATCTCTACTATCATTATGATAAACAAGAATCGTTTTGTTTATTTACTTAGAATTTCCAAAACCAATGTTCGATTTCCAGCACACCAGGTCCTTCAAGAAAAACAAAATCTGAGCTGCAGAGATGGCTCAATGGGTAAAAGTGCTTGCTGTGTAAGCTGAAGACGTGAGTTCAAATCCCCAGATCCCATGTGAAGAAGCTGGGCATGCCTAACTAGACAAGCTATAATCCAGCACTTAGAGGGCAAAGACAGGCATATTCCAGGAGGTTGCTGGCCAGTCTGCTTAGACAAAACACCAGGTTTCAGGTCCAATAACACACCGTGTCTCAAGTGAGTAAAGGGGCAATACATGCGGCTGGTCGGCATGCATATTCTCCAATGCCACCCTCTAACACACACGCACTCACACTTGCACACGCACACGCATGCACGCACACCCCATACAAGCATTCAGTATTATAATAACATCATCAATCATACCCCTCTTTGATGAATGGCATTGAAGGGCCTGAAGGAAGCAAGTCCAATTTCCCAACAGTCCAGCTCTGCCGGTAAACACACTCTTCTGGCAATTTGATAGGAGGCAGACAATGGCTTGGTAGAGTTTTTAAAGGTGCAAACATGGAACATCCTACTAGAACTTGACAATTTTCGGGCTTATACACATAAGAAAAGTCCTACAATATAAAGAACGTGGACTTTCAGTGCTTTATATTCCAGGAACAAAAACAAAGAAACAGAATCAAAGCGACTGTGTTCTTTACCCTGTTCTTTAAATGGACAAAAATATAAATATTTTCTGTTTCTATTCTTTAATGCATTTTACATAGTGTTCCCACAATTCACTCCTCATGTTTATTAGCCACAAAACTAAAATCAACTGTGAAAAGATTCCTGAACACAGCAATTAATCCTATAAGAAAACACAGGAAGGAAATGACTTTTCTAGAAAAATACTTACTTTGATTTCAGAAGGTTTAGGGCTACAGAATCCTTCCTCAACCTCAATTCTGAACTGGGTTCCTACACTAGAGCTATTTCCTTCCAGGACAGTTCCTCCAGGCGCTGTGTCCACACTACCGTATTCTTTGTTATTCATATTCATTGGAGAGAAGCCCATAATGTGCTGTTCCAGTGACGGTGGCGTGGGGTACATTTTGTGAAGGTCTGCAGTGCCTGAGTGTAATACAACACACATGTTAACATAAACTGAAAGAGGTAAGTCTGTAGTTAAAGCAAAGGGAGTTTTGTCAGGAGTAAGTTTTTAAACCAAGCTAGAGCTCAGATCTGGGACGCTTACTTATGCAAGATAGTGGATCCAGACTTCCCGTCTTTGATTCTCTGGAGCTGGTTTTGTCATCTGATCCACTTGCTGATTTTTTAGATCCAGGCTGAGGGAAAAAAATATATTAAACTGAAAGCCAAAGTGATCACACAGTATTAATCGCTTATTGGAAGTTAATGGATAAATACTGGTCATCAAAAATGGTTTTCTGAATCTATGACAGCCAAATATCATACTAGTTTACAGGGAGATCCATCACTGACGTGTATTTGGTAAGTCTCGCAATTAACAGAGGAAAAAAAAATCCTCAAGAAAATACATAAAAAGACAATAATCAATAATGTAAAACCAAATAAAAGGCAAGAAATGTAAAATTAGCACCAGAATTCTTTTTTAGCAAAAGATACTCAAAGGATCTGCCCCTTAATATTTAAAAGATATTAAAATTTCCTATATAATTAATAACTCCTCTTAATTCTTTAATTTTCACTTTGGTTTAATAAAGTTATTCTTATAAAAATATTTTTACAGATCTAATACTGAGCATAAGATTTAGCATCTCTCACCACCAACAATGTTTTTTTGTGGGTTGGATTGTTTGTTTTTTGAGATAAGTAGAACCTCGTGTAACCTAAGTAGGCTTCTCATTTTTATGTAGACAAAGCTGAGTTCGAACTCCTAACCCTCCAGCCTCCATAACCCAAGAACGGGGATTAAAGGCATGTGCACCCACATGCAGTTCTTACCAATGTTTTTAGAAGGAACGTTTGTTCCACATCTTACATTGAATATTTTGTAAGTAAAGCACATATATGACAAATTTTTACCTCAAAAAGCCACAACTGCTGTCTGCATGTTACAGAGACAAGATCTGTCTATATGGACCATATTCAAAGTTCTTTTCCCACTGAAGCATGCCCTAGTACAGACTACACTGGGGGGTAAAGAGTAAGTGTTCACACAGAACTCTATCTGACATTACCAATATCTGTAATAGAGTTATATGTTCAAATATGTGTAATAGATATCCTTACAGGACATATTATATAAGATAACAAACACCAAACACGCCATTCAGGTCCTAAACTACTTCTAAGTAGATGGAGAAAGAATCCTTTTTATGCTTACTGTAGCACCCAACTCATCAACTGCTAGACAACTGACATTCTAGGAAATCCCAGTGAAAATTTTTACTTTTATCTTCAACTTTCTCTGAAAACAGGTGTGAACGATGAAATAGTACTTTGTTTTCTCCTTTACTGTTTTCAAGTCTATGTCTCGTAGTAACAGAAGTAATGTCAAATAATTTCAGAAGAACTAGCATTTTTTATTAAGTTGGTAAGGTATAAAGTTCTAATGTTAATTACTTAAACATTCTTTAATTCAATTCCAGAGTCACTTCTCAAACTACAGGATCAAAGAAGAGAAAAATCATTCTAAAGACTGAAAGAAAAAAATTACATGGTAGAGCTCAATGAAACTTGATCATCTATCTTTCAAACATATCCACATCAAGGTTCACAGGAAACCATGTCAAGGTGACTCTAACATGAGAGCAAAATCAATCGTGTTTTATTATAAAACATTTCCTACTGTTCAAAGCTAAAGCATAGTACTAAAGTCATAAATCACTTCTAAAACTTGAACTGTTATGAAATCAATGAAATCTAACTTAGTCCTAATCATTAATAGGATACTCACTGTTAATTCATCTTCATCAGAATTGAAGAGGTTATCAAGGTCAGTATAAGACACAGCCAGATCTGAGTCATAAATCAAACTGGTTGATGGAGGACGAGCATGATTAGTAGGGCGTGGAGCATCTACATGTGACGATCAGAAAAAGTAAACTGAAAACTCAACTATTAGCCAAGCAGTGTTCTACTCATCTAAACAAGACAACGCCTAATGTTCATAGCGACAACTGTGCAACGTGAATCATTCTTAGTCTCTTATTCAAAATCTGAAATTCTTTTCTCAGAAGTAAGTTACATAATCTATACCATAGTTAAGCTCTGTAGATAAATCATAAAAATATAAATGCTATTAGAATGGTAGATTTAAACACACACTTTTTCTTTTTGCGTGTTATGTGATGTGACTGAACATGTGCAGACTCACAGGTACCTGTGCACACATTATATGCACAGCGTGAAAGCCAAGGGTAGACATGGGGTATCTGCCTCAGTCGCTTCCTAACTTATATATTTAAGTATGGTCTCTCCTTTGAACCTAGAGCTCACTGACTCAACGAGTCTAGCTACCCAGCTTTCTCTGGGGGTTCCCTACCTCCTCCTCTCGCGCTAGGACCCCAGGCCGCAGCACACCTGCCTAACGTGTTATGTGGTACTGAGGGTCCCAACTCGGATTGTTGTGCTTGTTCAGAAAACAACTTAAAAGCCAAGCCACCATCCAGGCCTTATCTTTTCATTTTGAAACAGACGGACTTATTTAAGTAAATAAGGCTGTACGTAAGCATCCGAATAAAGATATACAATCACGGAATATCAAACTAATCATGTATGATGAATACATTTTAAGTACCTGCTAAAAAACACAATATTTACAGATAATAGTGGAGTATTATTACTTGTCTAGAGGCTTGATATCATGCTTTTTTCCATTATTTTTTTGTGTGTGTATGATTCTTAGTGGTTGGGAAGAACAGAGGAGAGAAAATAGAGAATACAAAATAGATTCCAAAATAGAATCAGATAGAAGGAATAGGTTCTATCGCTTATAGCATTGAGGAGTGATTCTACCTCAGAATCAACTATTTTGATCTATAATCACACATTAAAAAAAAAACCACCTAGGTAAGAGGAGCTCTAAGGCTCCTAATAACCTCAATACAAATATCCTGATTTGGCTAATGTATATGGGATACATGTAGTAAAACATACTGTACCACACACATACAATCAGCTCGTTTCTTTGTTAAGAGCACAGACATCCCGACCATAGACCATGGACTCACTCCCAGACGCCCGCCCTGTCCCACTGGCCTGTGCCTCGGTCTTTTTTCCTTAATGCCAGTGCTACACTGCTATTAGCTGTGGAGTATATTCTGAAGTCAGACAATATAATAAACCAATGAGGAGGGCAGGGATTCTCTGTGTGGCCCTGGCTGTCCTGGCACTCACTCTGTAGACCAGGCTGGCTTTGAGCTCCAGAGCCTGCCACTGCTTCCCAAGTGCTGGGTAAGATTAAAGGTGTGTGCCATCACACAGCTAATAAACAACTTTCTATTGAGGAGAGAGGAAGTAAGAGACTCACTATGTGCACCGACTAATCTCAACCTCATGAACTCCTTTGTCAACTCCTGAGTGCTGTGACTACAGTCATATACCACAAAACCTGGCTCAGTGCCTTGGTCTTTTTACTCAGTACCTCCCCAGCTACTCAAGTTCTTTTGAGCCTCAATGCGAAGTCCAGGATTTTTTTTTTTTTTACTCTATCTCTGTGCAACATGCCACTAGAATTTTGATAAGGACCCCTTCAAAGAATCGAAGATGTTACCCACCAATACTTAGAGCCACTAAGCTGCCTTATGAAAGACTACCTGCTCCTTTTCATATTATTTTTTCCTTATTTTCATTTCTTTATTCTCAATATTATAACAAAATGTTGCCTTCAAAAAATACATACAAAAAAGATAAATAGTGCCTATTCAAAAACTTAATGTATATTATACATACTAATGTTTATAGTATGCTTAATGTCTGGTAATTACAAAGCAAACCAATCTTCATGTTTTTATTCCAAAAAAAGTACTTATATGAAATGATACACATTAAATAGCTTGACTTAGCACTCTAAAATGTCCACAGAAAGCAACAAACTATACATTATATATATATATATATACACATAAATATATATGATATATGATAAATCATGTTTATCTATCAATTTGAAAAATTATAGATACCTTCTTCACACCGGTCAGATACTTCCAAAGGACTCTTGCCTACTATAGCTCTACTGTCTGGAACATATAAATATGTTCAACTGCCAAGCAGTGCTGGCACACACCTTTAATCCCAGGAGGCAGATCTCTGAGTTCAAGGCCAGCCAGAGCTACACAAAAAAACTCTGTTTCCAAAAACAAAACAACTGCTGGAGACATGGCTCAGAGGTTAAGAGTACCAACTGCTTTTCCAGAGGTCCTGAGTTCAATTCCCAGCAACCACATGGTGGCTCACAACCATCTGTAATGGGATCTGATGCCCTCTTCTGGTGTTGTCTGAGGAGAGCAATGGTGTACTCATATACAGAAAATAAATAAATAAACCTTTGCCAGGCAGTGGTGGCGCACACCTTTAATCTAGCACTTGGAAGGCAGAGGTGGGTGGATTTCTGAGTTCAGGCCAGCCTGGTCTACAGAGTGAGTTCCAGGACAGCCAGGGCTACACAGAGAAACCTTGTCTCGAAAAAATTTTTAAAAAACCCAAAAGAACAAAAACAAAACAAAACAAACAAACAAACAAAAAAAGGTGAACTAATAGCATCAGAAAAAGACTCCTTGGCTGGGTATGGCAGCACATGATGCAATCCCAGGACTTAGGAAGTAGATGCGTTAGAACAAGAAGTTCAATGCAGTGCGGCCTCCACCACATAGAGTGTTAGAAGCCAGGAGATGATAGATGAGATTAATGCCACCAAAAAATTAAAAACAAAGCTAAATGAACTAAAAAAAGGAAGAGGAGGAGGAGGAAGAGGAGGAGGAGGAGGAGGAGGAAGAAAATATTCTCTTATACATTCAAGTCATGAGAAGAATCAAAAAGTTTTATAAGTTTAATTTAAAAACTGAGTTCTTCAGGCCAGGTATGGTGACACACACCTGTAATCCCAGTGACACTCAGGTGCTCCAGAGTTTAGGAATGAGTTCAGCTTGGACTACATGAAAAGAAAATGTCTTAAAATAAAAGGAAATCTACACCCCCCCACCCCCCCAAAAATCACAAAACCAACCAAACAACAACAACAAAAAAACCTTAAATACTTAGTTTTCAGATCAGAAGAACTTTTAGGCAATGATCGTATCTTACTAAACTGACCTATTTCTAGCTGTAAAAAAAAAAAAAGGAAAATATTCTAACAATTTACATTTGATCTTGTTCTTTCTTTCTTTGTTTGTGTTTTCAAGACAGCATTTCTCTATGTAGCCCTGGCTGTGCTGGAACTCACTCTGTATACCAGGCTAGCCTTGAACTCAGAGATCTGCCTGCCTCTGACTCCAGAGTGCTGGGATTAAAGACATGCACCACCATGCTCAGTAATACTTGGTCTTAGTCAAAAGATCAAGAAATTATACATCTCAATTTCTAATAAAAATGCTATCATCTGAACTTGCTTCTTCAAATACAAGATAAACAATAAATGTAACCATCCCATGAAATATAAATTGTGCAAAAAGGATTATTTAAAAAATCCAACAGTGTCACATCAGGCTAGGCAGTGGGCGTCTCTACTCACGGAGCCAGCTCACCAGCCCCAGATGAGTATTTTCATTACCCATACTTCATGAAGTTTTGATTTTTAAGGAATAGGTAATTTTCCTAAATCATATACTCAAATCATCACTAGAATGAATGCATAAGATATGATTAGGAAGAAGTTTTACCTTGCTTACAGGGACTAAATAATGACATAGCATCTTCTTCGTGTGATAACACTGTGACAGCAGATGTCCCATCTTCCACCTGAAACAGTGTCACAGATTATGCAGTACTATATATTTTACCAACAATAAAAACCTATCAATTCTTGAGTAGCTATGTGTCAAACATTCTTGCAAACATATTGAATGCATTACCACCAATTCTTGCATTGCTTTGGAGTCAGGAAGTTGCATTGAAACAAGGTTTAATGTAGATCAGGCAGGTTTGCCCTCATATTTGTCATTTTCCTGCCTCAATCTCCCATACACATAGACTAGAAAGCATACACCACTATACTTAGCTTCTCACTCTTTTCAATTGTTTAGTTTGGTTGGCTTGAGGTTTTTGTTTTGAGATAGGATCTCTGCCTGGCCAGGAACTTGCCATGTAGACCAGGCTAGTCTCAGATTCAGAGAGATCCTTGTGCCTCTCAGCCTCTTGAGTGCTAGGACTAAACATGTATGCCATTACATTTAGCTATCACAAATTCTTAAAGTAAATAATTAGTGTGTTAACCTTACAGATCAATCATTTAATTCTTAAGGATGCTAAGGAATCTGCCACAGGAATCATGGCTGATAGTGTGAATTGGAACTTTGGACATAGTATAGATTTCCCAAGTCTGTGTTGAGTTTGAATTGTGGAGACTACTGGTTTCATATTTACAAACAGATAAGACTAAGTAACTGGCATATAGTACAGCTAAGTAAAACTGTGAAATGAACTGTTTTGTAGTGGACATTGGATCATTTAATACATTTAGTTCTTAATGCTTATATTTTATATTTACTGCCAAATTCTTAAGTTATTTATTGCTTAATAGGTCCTTGAGTACCTAATGTTAAAGCTTCAACAATATGCATAATCTTAATTACAGTGTGTGTGTGTGTGTGTGTGTGTGTGTGTGTGTGTGTGTGTGTGTCTATGCCACACCATGAGTGTGGAGATCAAAGAAGAACTTAAAGAAGATGTCTCTTACCATCATGTAGGACCCAGAGATCAAACTCAAGATTCCCAGGCTAGGCAGTAATGTCTTTACTCACGGAGCCATCTCACTAGCCCCAGATGAGTATTTTCATTACCTATACTTTTTAAAGTTTTTGCTTTTAAGAAGGTAATCTTGGCCGGGCAGTGGTGGCGCATGCCTTTAATCCCAGCACTTGGGAGGCAGAGACAGGCGGATTTCTGAGTTCAAGGCCAGCCTGGTCTACAGAGTGAGTTCCAGGACAGCCAGGGCTACACAGAGAAACCCTGTCTCGAAAAAAAACAAACAAAAAAAAAAAAAAAAAAAAAAAAAGAAGGTAATCTTGCTAAATCACATATTCAAAAATATCCCACATTTTATAAACCTAGCACCAAAATAGTGTACTTAATGTTCTAATTCTGACGAAAGTTAATATACTCTTCATCCAATATGTAAATACAACAATCTTCTTTCCATCATCAGAAACTAAGTCAAAGTGTGTCACATATCTGATTTACCCATGGTAGCATAAACATGTCTACATAAATATGACCGATCTTCCTATTCTAAAAGAATAAATGAGTGGGGCTGGGCATACAGCTCAGTGATATAGAGTGCTTGCATTCCCAAGGCCCTAGGTTCAATAACCAATATCACCAAAAACAAATCACACAGTGGCTGGGTGTGGCCTCAAGCATGCAGGTACACTGCAGCGTGACACGGACAGGACAGGATCTCCTACTCACCTTGTGTTTCTTTCCAGCTTCTCTCTCACTATTTTGTCTATCTTTTTTATCAGTAAAGATGAATTCCTCATCTCCTTCAACAAACGCATATGGATCAATTTTAGGTTCTTGTTCTGTATCAGATGCTATTGCTGAAAGATACTGATTTTTAATTTGATATTGCTGGACTATTTCATCAGAAACTTTTAAAGGCTTCTTACACTGCACCATTAACCTGCATAGAAAACATAGTTAGAATATTAGTATTTGTTATCCAAACAAGCATTTGAAAATTCTAAAACAACTTTAAGTGTCGTTTTTAGAATTACTCATAGTATTTATCCTATAATTTCCAATTTTACAAATGAAACTGAGGTCATATGGTTCATTATAACCTCAATTTTTACAACAAAAAGATGAAACTAAAACCCAAGTCTCTATATACTGTCCTTCTACCAGAACAAGCTGCCTGTTCAAGTTCTCAAGCACAGTGACTTGTCTACGTCTAATACAGAGAAGAAATCTACAAAAGACCAGTAACTATCAAAGGGGGAGTTTCACAGACAAAATACTTTCATACAATTTATACAAAGAAAATAATTATCTTTTTCTTATTTGCTAACAATAGATACACTTTAAGCTTGAAGTTTTAAGGCCTTGTTTCTACTTCATGAAAATGACATTATTACTGTTAATAATGAGGTCAACAAAACAAAAGAACCAGGCCAAAAAGTAACTCAGTTTTCTTCCCATTGCACTGGAAAATCAGTTTGTATATTACCAGTCTCCTGGTTGAAAACAGTAATTTTAAAATATATATATATATATGCTTTCGCTTGTACTCTAATAATTAAACAACAAAGGCACACAAAACCAGAGAAAGGACAGCAGAGAAATTCAAATGACAAACAAGAGGAAGCTAATATATCAAAGAAATCTAGGCCTTACATTTTAAGGCTAAAAGAGGGGAGGAGCCAAAGGAGGAAGACCCTGGGCAGACCCTGTGAAGCCTCAGAGCCCATACTTCTGAACTGCAATGTTCACTGTTTATATTTCAGACCAGAATGTGAATACAAAATCACTAACTTCCGGTTAATAAAGTACTTTAAAACTTCAAAATTCCTTTTCTCTTGGGTTTACAAACCTAAAGTTGTCAACATGTCAGAACAAGGCAGCCAGGCTTCTGGTCAGAACATTTTCAACATCCTGCAAAAACGACTTGAATACAACACCAAAGTCGTTAATACCCAAGCCAAATCACCCACGATCTCACTCTTCTCTTCCCCTCCAACTTCATCTGCTTCTACTCCACATCCTGTTTCCAGGGGCTTCCTTCATGTTCCTCACACAAGACACACTATCCTGACGCTTCCTTTTGCTTGCAATGTTTGTCTACCCATCTCCTTTACTTCCGCCATTGTTTATTTAAATGTCACCTTCTCTGCACCTTATGACTATCTTTTTAAAACTGTCTTACCCTGCCTGCTGCCAAACCCTGTGGGGCAGTTATCTTCAAACATATTATATACTATATCACTCCTTCAAACTCTCATTCTCATTAGAATAAAAGCCCCACGAAGTCTGAGATCTTGTCTTGATTCACTGAATCATTTCTAATAATGAAGGAATGCTGAGACACAAGGTAAGTAGTTACTAATATTTGATAATAAATGAGATGTAAACAAAACACAAAACTAAGATAATTAGCATTAGTATCTTGTACTGTGAAGTAAACCATTCTTTTACATTAGAAAGCACAAAGATGCTGCGATAGCACAGGCAATGCCAGCACGCAGGCCAGACTGAGCTACAGAACGAGATCTCATCTCAAATACACCCTCAACAAACATCGAAGAAAAACCAAGGACTGAGGCCACTCATCATCTCTGAACACTTAAGCAAAAATCATGTACAGTTTGGTACAGTAAGGTGATTACCCAGACTGTAAGTTGTATGAATGACATCAAACCTCAACCTATAGTACTGCCTCCACTTGGTTCCCTACAGAGTGAAACAGAGTCCATCAAAATAACAGCCAGTGTTTCCTGAATGTTTTATCAGATGCTCAATTACTACTCTTCTAAAAATACTAGACAAATCCCCAAAACTAATATTCCAACCCTACAGTTTCATAAAAACACACTTGTGGCACAACTGTCAATGGAGATATATTAATTACTCATTAAGATAGTTCTTTCTACAAACAGATGAAAAGTAACTCTACCTCATCACATTTGACCTTGAATAACTTTGCTAAAAACTGTTGATTATGCAAATATGAATATTTTTAACATAGTATTTAATTTGTTATGTCCTTTTTTAGTAAAAATAACCTTCTATGATGGATATAGCAGGTGGTCTCTAAGTGATTAGAATTATGTAGCAACAAATAGTTTGCGCCAAGGTCACTTAGTGGCAAAGATACAGATTAAAAACTTAGGCGCTAAACTATTTGTCTTGTAATACCTACCCATATATGGTAAAGGATAACAAAATCCTCTGCACCTAGACTGAATGAGACTACAGATCCGTGGAAATGAACAAATCTTCTCTTTCTTATCAAGTCATCCTTTGGCAGAAGCAAAAAGACTGCCACATGGTTTAAATACATCGTTACTAAACTGGTGTGCAGTAACATTATTAAAAGGATTGAACATACTGCACAAAGCTCTATTAAAAATAAAGAAGACTAAACCAAGTGCACTGCCAAAAGACAAATGTTTTCTTATTTTATTGAAGTGATCTTGGAGACATTGGCATATGCAAAAATTTTAAATGTACTCATTAATATCAAGTCACAATAAAGTTGATATAACATTATACATTCTATATTAAAATTTTAGTAAAAGTAAAATTTCTAAAGTGCCAGAGTCAAACAAATTATCATGTCTCTATCCAAATATATAGTACACAGAAGATTTTCTGAATATAAATAATACCTCTCCTTTCCTAAAAAGAACTTTCACAAATAGCCAAATTACTAACTAAAAAGATAATTTCAATTAGATACAAAACTAAATACAAGATCAGGTACAATAATAACAGGAAGCACTGAAAGCCCAAACTAGGAAATAAATTGGCTGTATAGTTTTCATTAATTTCATCTCCTTCCTTTCACTATGATAACAGCAGTCTCTTGATATACACTCACATAAAACTTTTTATGTCTTTATTCAAAAGAATTCTTCCAGACAAGGTTTGACAATATGCATTGACAATTATAGGAGATAAACTAAAGAAGGAAATGTTAAAAACAGAAGATCTGAATATCTCAAAAACCTCCCACTTTCTTTAAATGGTACTAGCCCTAGTACCATCTCCATATTCAGAAACAATCCTTGAGCTGTCAAAAGTATAATTTTATTGCATTAAAATAAATAGCAAACAGAATTCTTAAAAGGTTTGAGTACAGTGAAATGAAAACAAGTTTATTTATCACAGGCTTCTTTCTAAGAAACAAGGACATTCAAAACCACTATTTTCAGAGAGCAAATAATGCATTTTGTAACTATACACATACAATAAATATCTGGTGGATCTAATATAACACAGGAGTTCTTCTGATGACTATAATTTAAAAATTCTAATGTATCCTAACTATAGAAGAAAATGTGAAGAGCTAGGCTCAAGCAAGTTAGTTGTCTTTGCTCAAGGTTTAGAAACACCATCTAAATAAAAATTGCAGATTGTTTTTAAGCATCTACAAATTCTATCAAAACATGCTAAATCCTTTTTTAAAATATCAAAACAACCATGTTTCTTGGCATGAATTTTTCTATCTAAAATGTTTGGTTTGTTAGTCTGTTTTGAGCCAGAGTCTCTCTATGTAGCCCTAGCTGTTCTGGAACTTGCCATGTAGACCAGGCTGTGTTCAAACTCATAGAGATTTGCCTGCCTCTGCTTACCAATTATTGGAACTGAAAATGTGCACTGCACAAAGGCTATCTTTAACTTTAAATCCCTAGGCCAGAGGTGGTAGAGCATACACATAATACTAGCACTCAGGAAACAAGAGGCAAAGAAAGGCAAGAGGCAGGCAGGTTCAAAGGTACCAAGACTTTCCCTGTCTCAAAAAAACCAAACTAACTCACCTACACAATTTAAAAAGTCATTGGCCTCTATTCTAAGACAGTTTCAATCATAACTAACAAATTGAAAATAACTAGGAAGAAGATAAAGATATTCACCACAGATGTATACTCCTTGCATAAGGGATAAGCTATAATATATGCTGTATATTCCCTTTCTCTCCCTTTCTCCTAGTAAATTCTAACAGATCAGAAAAGGAATCATAGTTCAGCAGCATAGCTCATGAAAAAGTTTTCACAAAATACTATGCATGAAAGTATAAGAATGCAGTGTTACTGAGAAATAATTAACTGTATTGTTCTGTACTAGTTACGCAGCCAAAACTATGAAAATGTAGAATACTGGAGTGGGGGGATTTCGAGTACTGACTCAGCTGTTAAGACCACTGCAGTTTAAGGCTGCTCTTCCACAGGTTATCGGTTTGATCCCCCGCACCCACAAGAAAGCTCACAATCATCTCTAGCTCCAGTCCCAGGGAGATCTGATATCCAATTTAACCAAAGGAAACTGTAGAACATGAAGAGTAACGCCTCCCTCACTTACCCACTGTTTCAGGGCCCAGATTAGCCTCTAATTCTCTACATATCCAAGGACGCCGAGAATCCCACCTCCCTCCCAAGTGTTAAGATCACACGTGTACACCACCACACTTGATTTTTTTAATGCAGTGCTGGGGACTGATCCCAGCTTCAAGCATGCTACCAAGCAAGCCCCCTTCCAACTGAGCTCATCTACAGCTCTCTTGTATCCGCCCACCTTTGGGGCATAGTGCCACACTGAAGCACCATCAGTAAACACCATTTCTTTACACCAAATGGAAACAGAAATTCTAAGCTTCTCCAACTGATAATTATCCATGAAGGCTCAGACCTATAAAAGGCAACACTCATAAAGAAAATAATTCTTCAGATGCATTCCTTCCCTGTACCATCTATGCCTCACTGGTTTATTAACACATGTACAAGTTGCTGGCATTTCATATTTCTAAAATCCTATTTCTGCAGTGTCCATGTCTTATATACACATAGCTAAAGTCATACAGGACAGAAGGACAGATCAAGAGTATGCTGATCCCTCTCCAGGAAAACAGGTATTGTTTATATCATCTAATTAATGACCAAAAATCGCAATGTGTAAGATCATGTAGGCATGCACGTACCATAGACCAAGGATCTAAAGTTTATAATGTATCTAGAGACTCTCTGTCACTTTATACATTATTTCCCCTTCCTTTATAAGGATGTCATTATTTAGCCAAACCTAACTATTCACCAAGATCTTACTTTTTAAATTTATCAGTTGTTTCAAGGCACTTCTGTTTTGAAAAACAACATCTATAATGTCCATATTTCTTTCCATTCTCCTTGTTCCTAATTCCCTAGTAAAGACAAATAATTTGCAGTCTTAAGCTGCTTAAAAACATGTCAAAACTGCAAGGTGGTAGAGGAGCACACCTTTAATCCCAACACTTGGGAGGCAGAGGCAGGTGGATCTCTGAATTTGAGGCCAGCCTGGTATACAAAGCAAGTTCCAGGAACACTAGCTACACAGAGAAACCCTGTCTCAAAAAGCTATAAATGAATGAATGAATGAATGAATGAATGAATGAATGAATGAATGAATGAATGAGAATTTCTATGTTTCTACAAAGAGACATTGTTAAGAGGCCAGGAGTGGTAGCCTACATAAGCCTTTAATTCCAGCACTCCCAGAGGCAGAAGCAGGTAGGTAGATCTCTATGAGTTCAAGACCAACCTGGTAAGTTCCAGATAGTCAGAACTGCATAGAAGAGAGACTGTGTTAACAACTCATCCAAAAAAATTAGGTTGTTGAGATTCAATCGAAAGAACATAATAGTGAATCATAAACGTAATCAGTAAGGGACACCACCATCTGCCTCTATTTTTTACCACTTTCTATAATGAGATAAATGTTCTTCTGAACTTTCAAATTATCAACTAAGAGTATTAATAACAGGTACTGAATTATCAAGTCCTTCTAAAAAGACTTGGGTTTCACAGCAGCATCAATGACCAAGCTAGATATTTCACAAGTGGTTCGGGGACTAAAATAGTACAACTAACTCTCTCACACTCTCTCTCTCTCTCTCTCTCTCTCTCTCTCTCTCTCTCTCTCTCCCCCCCCCGCCTTCTCATTTTTTGTTTGTTTTGTTTTGTTTTTCCAAGACAGGATTTCTTTGTGAAGCCTCGGCTGTCCTGGAACTCACTCTACAGACCAGGCTGGCCTCATATTCAGAGATTTGATTTATGTGCCTCTGCCTCTGAAGTGCTGGGATTAAGGCATGCACCACCACCGCCCAGTCAAATAGTACAATTCTAAAGAACCTAATTATTATATACATTTGGTCCATTTAATTTGATAACAGTTTTAGGGGTCAAATTTCTTTAAAAGCCACATCAAATATTTTATGCTAATTTTAGCTGTATATAAGTTCATTAAGTTGTACAGACTTTAAGCCTGATGTAATTTTGGTATGTGCCTTTCTATTTGCAAGTCTTTTAAAATAAAGGATCTTTTAAGACACATTTTAAGCACTTTTTTTGTTGTGGGATACTACCATGTACACTTACAAGCTACTTAGCGGCATCTCTAATCTCTATGTACCAGAAGCCAGAAACACACCTTTAATTTTGACAACTAAAAGTGGACACTGGCCAAGGTCACCTGAGAATTCCTGCCCTCCAGTGATTCCGGGGAAAAGGAGACCCACAAGGCACCAAACATCAATCTCTTGCTCTTACTTCTAATCTATCAAGGACAATTCTACTGTATTTCATAAATACTTCTGAGTCAATATAGAAACAAAACCTGTTATGTAACCTTACGCGATATCTATCATCTTGCTACAACAACAAAACTTAGAACAAAAGAATTCTGACAGAATATAGTTTTCTATCTGGTATAACAACAACAAAAGACATACAATTCTACAAAATAAAAACTAAAATTTGCTTTTATAAAACCAACACCAAACCTTTTAATCATTTTTTTTGTTTGTGTTTCTTTGTTTGTTTGTTGTTCCCTTTTCTATAACTGGGGGGCACGGGAGGCCAGAACTAGGCAGAAGTAGAGATGTGTTCCGTCCTGAACCCACATAACCATAACCCAGTACCAGTCTACTGGGCATGCTGTTTTTCTACTTTATGTTTCTTCTCATTTGTATTCAATGAGAAAAATGTCAAATAATTTTTAACAGATTCTGAGGTTAAATATTATAAGCTTAAGCAACCAATACATGTGTTTAAAGCTATGGCCAGAATTTTTAGACCTTATGAATATAATGTGCCCATAAAAATTCATTCCTGAAGTTTTCAAATGTAAAAATATTCGTATCACTACATTTCTACAACAAGTAAGAAAATCCAACCTGGAAAGGAAAAAAGTTGTAGAATAGTAAAGTATCTAGCCATACTGTCATCTGACTCATCCAAACATCTGTGGGCTCTACAATGTGCACAGGATTGCTCTAGGTGTGTGTCTGTACCCCCTGCGTGTTCTTGTGTTAAGAGAAGTAGAGCAGTAAACAAGAGCATTTGCCCTTGGAGAGCTTACATTTTAACAAGGAAAAGACTCAATTAACAAATACACAATTTCAGATATAAAAATATGTTAGCAACAAATTTTAAAAAATACTATGTAAGAGAGGCAGTGATTTGGCAGAATGAAGACAGACCATAACTTGAACAGAATAATCAGAAAAGTTCCCAACAACTCTCAAGCAACGCTAAATGATAAAAAGTAAATGGTTCTCTGCTTCTCTAATGTAATCTGAACAACCATGAGTCATGAGCCTGGTCTTTTTTTTTTTTTTTTAAAGGAAGATACTGTAGCTAAATCAGAAAGTAAGTAGAAGACAGGGTGAATGAACATTGCTTAGCAGTTCAGGAAAGGCAAATTCAAGATTCCATCTTACCCTAATCAGAATGGCTATCCAAAAAGAGTGGGGTGGGACAACAAACGTTGGCGAGAATATGGGGAAGCGAACACTTACTAACTTCTAGTAGAAGCATGATGGAAATCTCATAAAGGTTCCTCAAAGAAACTAAAGGTAGAATGGCCCATCAGATACTCAGCCAGTGTTCATAGCAGGATCACTACTAAACAAAGGCCAGTGAACGATGGCAGCTTACACATCCATCAATGAATAAAATATGGTACAAACATAATGAAATTTTACGCACCCATTAAAGAAAATGAAATCATGACATTTGCAGGAAAATGGGTAGAACTAGAAATCATTACATATAGAACGTACGTGTGTGTGCGCGCGCGTGTATAAAATATGTGTATATACATATATGTACACATACACAAGTATATATGTGTGTGTATATTCATTTATGTATATGTGTGTGTAAGTCATGAAGCTAAAAAGATCATGAGGTGAGAAAGAGATCTATGGGAGGAAAGTTTAAAAAAGAGTAATGAAATACATGATTTAAAAAACAAAAACAATTGAGAGGATACTATCCAGAGAAAGGGAACCAGCCACAGATACAGGGGCACAGAGAAGGGCGGTGGTGAGAAGCTAGTGACAAAGGAGGGTATACTGGCATGAAAATGGCATAAGGAAACGCATTCCTTTGTATTTAACTTCTTAAAAAGACTACACTTCCAGGCACTGCTTCTACAGTTTGTTACTAGACAAGTTTCTCTGACTGTGCAGAGCACCCAAGACCACAAGGAAGAGATGAACCAGTCTCTCCTGAGTGTGAAGCCAGCTCTAGGAGCTGCTCCCCCTTCCCAGTGTTACAGAGGACCTGTGATCAACTGCCAGGACCCACATAGAGGTTTACAACCTTAGGATCCAAAGGCTTCTAAGGGTACTAGGAATGCATGTGTTGTAAGCTGAAATGTTCCATACATATAGAGCAAAACAAACTTAAAAAAAAAAACAAAACCAAGCACTGGGGCTATTGCTCAGTGACAGAGTGCTTGCCTGGGATTCACCCAGCACTGGATTTGATGCCCAGGACTACAGGTAAAACAAAAAGGAGAATGTATGCAATCTTAAGAAACTAATAAAATCTAATACATCATGTAACATTAAAACAAATAGTGGGGTGGAGAGATGGCCAATGGTTAAAAACACTGGCTGCTCTTTCAGAGCACAGGAGTTCAATCCCCAGCACCCACATGGCAGCTCACAATTGTCTGCAACTCCAGTTCCAGGAGTTGCAACAGCCTCCTCTGGGTTCTGATCTTATCAGAAATACATGCAGTGTATACACAAATATGCAGACAAAATATCCATACTCATAATAAATTTTAAAATATTTATAAAGGTGTTTTGCTAGTTGACTTACAATATTAGAAAAATTTACACACTAAAAATAAAAAGGTCCCATTGTATTCCAAGCAATATATAAAATAAAGTAAAGGAAGACCCAGAAGAAAGCCACATTCTGCCCAAAGTTTGCCATATATTAAGTGAACAAAGATGACAAACTAGTTATAGAGAGATATCTACATTACATTTAATAGTATGGGACTAGGACCAAAAATATGGGAAGAATAAATAAAGAAGGAAAAGGAAACCTTAAAATTTAGACAGGTAATTCACAGAAGAAGAACACTAACTATTCAATGAATATTTTAAATGATGTTTAATGTTACTAGAAATCTACAAACATGCATCAAAATAATGCCTTGCCATTCTTCATGCAGTTAAAACAGTCTCATGCCAAGGACTGATAAAAATGAAAACCAACAGTATTTTCCTGGTCCACTGGCTATAAACTCTAGGCCAGTTGTTTGAAGAGCAAACTGGCTCTAACACCTTCCATTAAAAAGGGACAAATCTCAAGGTGTGACAATTCCTCTTTCACAAGTGTTTCCTAAAGAAATTCTTATACAAGCAAATGTGTACCCACTCTCCCCAATTCACTGCTACCCACTTTGTTGCTAAGAAAAACATACAAGGTGATGTCCATCTAAAAGAAAGTAGGCATGCTGTAGTAGACCCACCAGGAACAGAAGACCACAAAGCAGCTGTACACATTAGCTAAGTCTGTGTGTCTTAAGGCATGTGTAGAAATAAGCGCCAAGTTCAGGCCAGTGAAAGGAGAACTAGAAGAATAGATGGATCTTGCCATAGGCAACCCCCTTAGTTGGGTGACAGACACTGAAGTTTTTACATATTATTTTCTCCACATTTTTGTGGCTAAATGTTTTTTTTTTTTAATAATAAAGTTTTCTTCAGAGATAAACATACTAAAGAAATTATTCAAATTTAATACCCAGAATATCTGTTTTTATAAATCCTATCCTATAACCAAGCCTAGAGTCCAAGCATTAAGAAGTTACATCACCTTTTACTCTTAACTTATAGTAGGGACTATTAAAAACAAAAAATACATACTCTGTAACTGATGTTACACTTTCCTGTCCAAAAGGTCCAACTGGATCATCCTTGAATTTATCATTTGGAAGTTGAGGTGGTAAAAACTCTACATCTTTTTTCTTTGGGACTTTGTAATACTTCCAGGCTACATTAGCCTCATCTTCTTCCAAGCTTACCGCTGTACCAACATACACGGTGGGTTCTACAGCTTCCTGAAATGGAGGTGGGAAAGGCTGGGACAAACTGTCTACCCTATCCTCCGTCGGTTTGGTAGGAACCAAGGGGTCCGGTGTTGGCGTTTGATAGAAATGCTGACTCTGGGGGGTCGAAGGCGTTTTAGTCACTCCCTCATCACCCACATCACACGGATGAGGACTAAGTGGGGGAGGCTGAGGAGAATTGGCCAGTTCAGTGCCATGCATCTGAGGAGTCTTTGCTACATCATTAGTTCGGATGTTTGAAAATCTCACTTGACTATCTGCAGCAGAAATCACAAGTCTTTGGCTGGCTGAATCTGTGTCCATGCCAATATCATCACTAATTGATACACGATGGTGAAAAGGAGTCAAGGGGCGCTTCTGTGGCTTCTCACTCTTTTCTTGCTTCTCATTGGTCTTGTGCTTAGGAAGTACTTGCTGTTGCTGCCCTAAAGACGGTGCCTGTCCTTGTTGCCCAGTATTTCTTGTTTTGAGACTTTTATGTCTGAAAAGTTAAAAAAAAAAATTTTGTTATTTATGTTAATGTACAACTATTATACAAAGTATATAAAGTAAGATTTTGAGATACATGAGATCATTGATTTTTCATACGCAACTCTAAAAATAGGATGATTTGAATTTACAAATCACGTGTTCAGTGATCTTAAGCATAAAAGCATGCAGAACAATTCATAAAAGCCAATTTGCAGAACTGGAGAAATGGCATGATGGTTAAGGAGCACTGGCTCTTGCAGAGGACTTGGTCAATTCATAACACTCATGTGGTGACTCACAGCCATATATAACTCTAGTTCCAAAGAACCTCATGCCTTTTTCTGACCTCTTCAGGCACCAGGCATACATATGGTACACATATATATCTGCAGACAAAACACTCATGCACATAAAATATCTTCTAAAAGAATTTTAAATCAACTCATTCACTTAATAGTTCTGTGATCAAATAGCTAGTCAACTTATATCATCTTACTATCTTGGCTTCTCAATAAATCTAGTTAAGATAAAAAGTATAAGGAAATTTGAAATTTCTTCATTTGTAAATTTATCTGGTATTTGAGACTTGGTAACTATTAAGAATGGCTTGCCCAAGCTTAGTCATTAATTACAATACTATAGTAACTGGTTAGTCTAAAAGGTGCTAGAATTGACTGACAGATGGGCCTACCTAGGTTCTCCCAGTATTTGGAGCTACAGGAGAAATCACTTAACTAGAAAAAGAAAAGAAATGCTTAAAACAACCTTTTCTTCATCCATGAAGGATATCTGGACTGAAGGACTTAAACCAAACCTTAAGATCTAATAATTTTGTTAGGTCTAAGATCTGTATGTATTTTTTAAATTTCTTTTTACACAAAGAAATTACTTCATAAAGTAATTGAATATGGAATTTTAAATTCAGTAGTAAATTTTCTTTAATTCTGGGAGCCTTATTTGTTAGCTAAATCAAAGCTACCAATAGAACAACAGTGCACAGGCTAACCACCTGAGTCATCCTGAAAAGCCACGTGGAAGGCCAGAGTAACTCCTACAGGCGGTCTTCTGATCTCCACATACTCAACTGCTGCATGTGCATGCCCACCCCCAGTACACAAATGTAATAAATCAAAACATTTTTTAAAAATGGCAACCATTTTTTTTTCAAAGAAGTTTCTGATAAAGAACATTCTGAATAGTTCTTTCACACAAAGTCTGGGACATCTTACTAGATACTATCAAAGAAAACATGACCTATATCCGAAGGACACAGAGAAACCAAATCCACCATTACCCAAACAGCAGAATCAAAGACAATGTACGAAAATCATAGACAAATTTTCTTCAAGAACACAAGTATACATCATTAACAGAAGTGAATAATTAACAAATTAGGAACAATTCAACCCAGGAAAGTATAAAACAATCATAAAGCAAATGGGGTTTTATCCTAGCTAAAAATTTAAGGTATGACATTAGAAAAAGAAATAAAAATAAATCAGTAGTATTCATTACATTAACAGAGTAAGTGAGAAAACAAAGTAACAATTATTACTAATAACCAAGTAATAACTACACATTATTACTTAACATTTAAATACAAATTTATCCAATACAACAAGGCAAGAAAAGAAATCAAAGATCTTAGGCTGGAGAGATGGTTCAGTGGTTGAGTCCTCTTGGAAGGGACACCTTTATTAGGTGGCTCACAACTGCCTGTAACTCTTCTAGCTCAAGGGAACCGTAGGCCTCCGCCCTCCTCAGGTGCCCACACCAATGGGCACATACACTCAGACACATAATTAAAAATAATAAAAATAAATCTTTTTAGAAAAAAAGAAATCAGAGATCTCAAAAGAACAAAAACTGTATTTGTAGTTGAAAGTCAGAAACTTCAGTGCAAAGGTCAAAGGATCAACTTGGAGTCAAAGTTAAACTTTTTTTTTTTTTTTTTGAGATAGGGTTCCTACGCAGTCATGTCTGTCTGTCCTAGAACTGTCTGTTCACCAGGCTGGTCTTCAAGTACTGGGGTTAAGGCATGGGCCACTACAACTAGTTAAAAAACTTAAACATTCTTAGAAGAAGGGTAACCAGACCCTCTATCTCTTCTGATGTGGCATATTACAAAATAACTATCTATAAAGTATTCTTGCCAAAAATGCTGACTCTAAGACACGTTTCTACTACAATTAATAATGGTGCTGGAGAGATGGCTCGGTGGTTAAGAGCACTTAACCAAAGGACCTAGTTCAATTCCCAGCACCAATATGGCAGCCAACTATCTGTAACTCCAGTTCCAGGGGAACCAACACCCTCACACAGATATACATGCAGGCAGAATATGCAGTGCATAAAATAAAAATAAATTAATTTTTTAAAACATGCCTTGTAGCCGGGCAGTGGTGGCGCACGCCTTTAATCCCAGCACTTGGGAGGCAGAGACAGGCGGATTTCTGAGTTCGAGGCCAGCCTGGTCTACAGAGTGAGTTCCAGGACAGCCAGGGCTATACAGAGAAACCCTGTCTTGAAAAACCAAAAAAAAAAAAAAAAAAAAAAAAACCATGTCTTGTATGTGGCTCTAAGAACCTGATCTAGATGCTGAAAAATAAGGTTCAGCAATTAACAGCACATACTACTGTAACATAGGACTCAAGAACAAAAATACAATGTCAAACCTCTATGGTAGCCTAATCAAGAAAAGATAAAGATACTTAACAGTAAAACACACACACACCAAAAGAAACAATAAAATTAGTGTAAAAATAATGACAGTATCATTTATCTCTCAGTTACTCAAATACTTGCCTGTTGCAGGGATTAAAACTTTCACTTTAAAAGATTTTTTGGGACAGGATTTCCTGCCTCAGGTGGCCAGCTGCTGATATTACAAATGTGCGCACCATACCCAGGCAAAATTATTTTCATAACAGCACATTATTTGCCTTTTCCATTCTGTTGACATAGTGATGAACAAAAGCTACAGGCGGTAAGACCCTTGGAGTAGTACCAAATGTGCCAGTGGTGACAGCTGCGGCCTTCACTGCAGGGTATAGAGGGATTTCTTGGTTTGTGTTTTCTGAATTTTATGTAGTACATAGGTTTGAACCCAGAGCTTGTGCAGTATGCTAATTAAGCACTCTATCAATTTAGAACATGTTTAAAGCCAATTTTACTTTAAATTCAATTTTGCTATTTTTCTTACTAAACCCTGGGGTGGGGGATCACATTTTATTAAACTTCAACAGCTTTATATACTTGTACTGCTTTCCATATTTGTATAAAGAAACAGGTCCATATGTAGACTGTCTGCTACACAATTAAGGTCAATGGTTGCTTTGAGGAAAATTCTTACATTGTTGCTTGAGGTTAAAGCTAAACTAGCCTTTTTTCTTCATGAAATAACATTTTTATTTGAAAAAGAAATCACTGAGTTGAATATGGCACTGACTACCAAAATCCAGAATTGGGAGACTATGGGAGAATAACCATGAGCGTAAGGCCGGCCACCAGCTTCATGAGATCTAGACTAATCCATATATAGCAAAATCTTGTCACATGCAAAAAAAGGAAAATAATCACTGATAAACCATAATTATCCATTTTTTCATTATTTGGTAGAATTACTTAATAAGGGTCTTTAAGAATACAGTGAGTTTGCTATTTTAATTAAGAACAACCGATAAATTTGAGCTTTTGAGTAACATTTAAAAATCTGAAAAGTTACATTAGGCCACTATTGACATAAATGCATTTTTAATATTAAATATAACAAAATTTGTGTTCCAACATTCAAATCTGCATAACTCAGCAAACCACTATCTTCCAAATGATCAATACTTGATGTTATAAAATCATATTATATAAAACACCATTCTAATCATTAGTGGAATCAGTTTTATTAAAGTGGCTTTAGCTTCCACACTACAACTGACTTTGGGTATGGTGACAGGCCTTTAATCCCAAGACTTGAAGGGAGGCAGAGGCAGGCGGCTCTCTTTATTTATTCATTCATTTATTTATTTTATGTCAGTACACTGTTGCTGTCTTCAGACACACCAGAAGAGGGCATCAGATACCATTATAGATGGTTGTGAGCCACCGTGTGTTTGCTGGGAATTGAACTCAAGATCTCTGGAAAAGCAGTCAGCGTTCTTAACTGCAGAGCCTTCTCTCCAGCCCCAATTAATCTAATTTTTAAAAACATGCTTTGTTCATGTGGATGTATATTAGGGTTCCTTTTTTATTTTTTTTTAATGAAGCAGTGGTTTAAAATGTATCTAAAGTAAATATATATTAGGCTCACATAAATAAAACCACTTTGGAGTTCATTTATTGTTTTTCTGGGTGCTGGAGATCATGCCAGGCAAATACCCTACCAATGAGTCAGCCACACCCTTAAGCTCTAGCAGTGGCTTTTAAGAGTATAAATGAGTATAGATTTTGAGAGTCTACTTCCTACAAGGCAATAATAAAAGATAGCTAAACTGGGTGTGGTGGCACATGCCTTTAATCCCAGTACTCAGGAGGCAGGTGGATCTCCGAGTTCAGGGCCAGCTTGGTCTACAGAGAGTTCCAGGACAGTCAGGGCTACACAGAAAACCTTGGGGGAGGGGGAGACTAGGATATCCACTGACGAAGTGAAATATACAAGGTTATTCTTTATGTATAAGGAATGGGAACAGTAAACAGCCATATTTATTTACTTTGTTATCTGACTAAGAAACTACTAATTAGGGCTTAAAAATATTTCTAGCACCAGCTCTCTAAACTGTTGACGTTAAGTCCCCACCCTGTTATTCTATATAGATCTTTCCAAAATGTAAGGCTTCTTTACAGAGAACTGTTCTACCTGTAACTCCATACTAACCCAAGTGGGTAAGTCTCCCTAAAACACTTGTCACCCTCACAGTATGACAGAGTTTCCCTACTACCCTTACCAATGTAAACATGCAATGAAAACAATTTTATCCTCTACGATAAGGACAATTCTGGGGACAGTTTTCAGATCAGTACAAGCACAAGAAAACCCTTTATATGTAAAAATATGATGCCTCAAACTTCTGAGTATGAAATGAGTAAAATCCGTACTCATATTCAAGTCACAAGAGAGTTTAAAAGTCACATTACGCCAGGCAGTGGTGGCACACGCCTTTAATCCCAGCACTTGGGAGGCAGAGGCAGGCGGATTTCTGAGTTCGAGGCTAGCCTGGTCTACAGAGTGAGTTCCAGGACAGCCAGGGCTACACAGAGAAACCCTGTCTCGAAAACCCCCCCAAAAAAAAAAAAAAAAAAAAAAAAAGTCACATTACCCAGTCTATTTTCTGACTTGTACTTATCACTCTTAAATTTAGAAAGAGCTCTGAATTTTTTTGGAATTATCACTTCCACTAGAGTATAGGTTTCAGTAAGAGGCTTGTTCAGTCGTGTGTATGTGTGTGTATACACACACACCAATCCATCAGCACAACAAACACAAAATAAAATATTCCAGGAATAATATTGCCTTTCTAATCTATGCAGAATAAATTACATATATATATATTATATATGGAAAATAACATTTACTGATTTAGCATATCAAAATCTCTATAAACCTAGGAGGAATTTCCTTAAAATGTGAAAGGAAGTAATTTTCAAAGAGCAAACTTTTGTCTTAAGGCCAAGGATTTAAATGTTAATATCATTCCTTAGTGTCTTCCTCTAAAATCACATCAAATAAAATAACTAAAATCCATTATTGCAAGAGGACTAAAACAAAAGCACATTATAAACAAAAAAGACCTGCCTAATAAAGATCTCTACATAAAGAAACCCTTCTTTTCTATGAGACTAGACAGTAAGCATTGCAGCTGCTCATGTACACACCCATATCCAGAATTTCCCAAAATGTATACCTACATACCGTGGTACATGACTAGTCAATTCTGCCATTGCCAAGTGAAAGCATCACAGACAGTATGAAAATGAGATATAGATATATGCCAATAAATTCCTATTTATATATACTAAAAAATGAATTTCATAATTCATGTATCACAAAATACTTTTAACTTTTTCAAACTCTTTAAAATGTAAAAATCAGAAAGCTAAAACAAGAGCTCACTGGATAAGAACAGGGGTTTGCTCCCCAGCACCAACACAGTGACTCACAAGTGTCTGTGACTCCAGTCCCAGAAGACCCTACACCCTCCTCTCACCTTCCAGATCAATGCACGCACAGGACGCACACACAGTCAACACCCATACACGTAATAAAATACTTGTTTCCTCTTTTTGTTTTTTTCAAGACAAGGTTTCTCTGTATAACAGCCCTGGCTGTCCTGCAACTTGCTTTGTAGACCTGGCTGGCCTCCCAACTCACAAGAGACCTGCCTGCCTCTGCCTCCCCTGGGTTAATTAAAGGTCTGTGCCACCAGGCCTGGCCCTTTCTGTTTAAACTTTTAATGTAAGTATCATTTTCTGCTCGTAAGCCATACAACAAAACAGGGAGTAGACTACATTACCAAGTAAATGAAGGTTGCCAATCCTGTTCTAAAATTATGTTCAAGAACAATTGTAGTTAACTAGTTTAATCTGCTAAATATTATTTAATGTATTGTATACTTATTCTTATCTACCAACAGAGGCAAGTTTTCAACAGTGTTGCCTTTCAAAAATTAGATGGTTCAACCCAAAAAACTAAGTAAAAACTTAAAAATCTACAAAAAAAAATACCATAACACTTGAGAGTGTCAATATATTCAAGTAAACCCAGTTAATGTGTAAAAAGCAAAAACAAAACAAAAAAATCACAACCATGGCCACGACCCAGAGGGACTCCACGCCTTTAGATAATTTTCATGGAAAAACAGGGGTAGGTACATATTCAATCACAAATTACGGTAACAGATGTCAAAGCCACTATTTATGTTTTATGTAGTAGTAAAAGCATATAATTTACCTTTAATCTGCCAAAAAGTAGTAAAATTGACAAAAGCCTGACAATCAAATCTCATCAAAAGGCCTCAAAATATGAAATCAATCCAACTGCCCAAAGAATCCCAAGCCAAACCATTCTGCTGCCCATCTTTCAGTAATGCAGTTAATTAGAAAGCTGATATTTTGGTCATGTCTCCTATAAAATCATTAATTCTTGATCTTATTTTAGTAACTCACTGATAGTTGCCCAAAAATAACAACTTGCTACATGAAACTCAACAATGTATTTACTATTTTAAAAATTATGAAAATTATTTCTTCTATAAAAATTCCTGGGAAGATTTCTCAGACATAACACAACTAAGGAATGTGTTCCTCCAGAGATATATGAGCCAAGGATGGTGAACTATGACTGTGATCCCAGTACTCTAAATGCTGAGACAAGAAAATCTCAAGTTCAAAGTCAACCAAAGCAGCACAGTTAGAGCCTCAAAACAGGCACCAAATTGTATCTATAGTTGATACATATACTAGAACACAATAAAAACTGTACCTATAGTTGATACACATACTAGAACACAATAAAACTGTTTATTCATTTGGCTAGTGGAAAACCTTTCCTAGTCCCACATCTGGTAAGAAAAAAAAAAAAAAATGGAAGCCATAATTTTTTTGTACTTCTTTAATCAGCTTTAAATTGCTGGCTATCTTTTCTCAATTTTCTCCTTGGGGAAAAACATATTTGCATAAGCTACCCAAAACAAATATTAGTATTGTAACTATAGTATATAGATACATATAAGCATCACCAATTGGAAATAAACTTACCTCAAACAACTGCAGCTTGTTCTTTGTGTGGCTTCAACAAAGTCCCAGCATCCTATTTTATCAGCTGTCTCTTCCTCACACAGGCCACCGGATGTAGCAGAATACTTCCTCCTAAAATTTGAGTTACAAGCTCCTTAGTATATTTCTATTAGAGCTGAATTTCATCTTTAATTTTATTTATTTATTTATTTTTATTTTTTGGTTTTTCTTCAAGACAGGGTTTCTGGGTAGCCCTGGCTGTCCTGGACTCAGTCTGCAAACCAGGCTGACACCGAACACAGAGATCTGAATGCCTCTGCCTCTGCCCCCTGAGTGCTGGGATTAAATGCATGTGCCACCACCACCCAGCTTAATCTTTAATTTTTAAAAATTAATTTTTCTCAGTTTTCATTCCATACTCTTAACTAACCAGCATGCAAGTTTTAAATATCAAAATAAATATACAACTGAGCATGGAGGTGCATGCCTTTAATCTCAAAACTTGGGAGGACAAGCACTGTGAATTTGAGTCCAGCCTGGGCAATATACTGAGTGCCAGGCTAGTCAAAGCTACACAGTGAAAGATAGACAGATAAATAGATAGACAGACAGATGGACAGATGGGTGGGTGGGTGGATAGATAGGCAAATAAAAATAAAGATACATACTTGTTCTGTAATCTGTTCATATTACATTCTTGCCAGACTCTATCCACCACATGATTTGCTAATTTTCTCGGTATTTTCCCACCATGATGGTTAGTACTGTCAGTGCTGAAGCCATCGGATACTGAGGAAAATTTGACCCACTTCTGTGCAGACTGAGGATCAACTGAAAGCAAACAAACAAAAACAGAGACTATAGAAAGGTAAAAACAAACTGAAAGTAACAAGTTGGAGTTGTTAATATGTCGAATGCTTTGCTCTATTTGGTAATTCTAGTGATATTCTGAGGTCAAAAAATTTTTTTCTTTAAATGCAGAGAGCAAAGATATATGAGACATCTTGAATAAGAGATATATAATAGGTCCTGGGTTTAATTTCCAGCACCATAAGCAAACACATATACGCAAAATGTGTGTGAGAGCGCACATTATGTACATATATATGAGAATGGTCTTGATTCTGAAATGCAATGAATATGTAGGAATAATAAGATACCAAGTCTACAGCTTTTTCTCAAAAACGTCAGGAAAGACTAATTCATAATCAATGTATAAATGCACAGAGCATGAGAAACAAAAGTTAAGTGTAAATTTAGATGAGCTTTTTACATTATACTTATAATTTTCCAGTAAGTTTTAACAATTTCAAAATAAAAATTGCTAAGTACTGATGACTCAAAAGAACAGATCTGTCGCCAGAGCTGCTGATGGAGCAGCTAGTGTATACCTGTTTGGACTTCCTCAGGAGATGTGGGTGGAGTGAGAGTAACTGAAGACATAGCAGGATCTCTTGTGGAAGCAGGCACTTGATGGATACCCAAGCAAGAAGCTGAACAGTGAGAGGATCCCACAGAGCTAGGAGTAGGAATGTCTGATTGAGGGACTAGAACAAAGCATGCTGGGTAGATCATTCGGACACCCGCTGAAAACAAAATGGACAAAAAATAAAAATAAAAAAGGCAACAAAACACAAATCAGCTACCATTGTGGCAATAGTAGAATTAATTTCATTAAAAAACACTGCAGCAAAAATTATCTTAATATTATATTATAATATTATACAAATAAAGATATCATTGTATCTGTCTCTGAGTGTAGCTGCACACATGCTATGGTGCATGGGTGGAGGGCAGAGGACAAACTCAGGTGTTAGTCTACACTTTCCACCTAGTTTGAGCCAAGTTCTCCAGACTATTGTATATGCCATGCTAACTCACTAGTCTGTGGGCTTCAGGTCCACTCCTATCTCAGCCTCCCGTCCTGCCATAGGAGTGCTGGGGTTAGAGGAATACACAATACTGTATTTGGGTTTCGTGTAGATTTTGAAGCCAAACTCATATCCTCAGACTTGTACAGCAAGTACTTTAACTCAATAAGCTACAGATTTTCTACTGTAAATGCTTGGGTTTTTTTAGATCTATTTATATACAGTTGATCAATGTGCACTGCATTATAAATTTTAATTTATAAATTTAATAAAGGTAATGTGGACACTTAAGATCATGGACCATTTTGTCTTCCTCTCTGTTTTAAAGTCTAATAAACATCCGTGCTGTTTCTGTCACAACTGTTCCAATAATAGATCATGTATTTACTGAAAATGAATAATGAGAATAGTTTCAACTTTTAAAAAAGCCATGCATGTTGGTGTACATCTGCAATCCCAGGACTCAGGAGGTTGAGCTGGTGAGTGTTGAGTCCAAGGCCAACCTGGGTTACAGGGCAAAACAGTCCCTAAAACCTAATAAAAACTCCAAAACTCCCAGGAGGTAATCCTTACATGAGACATTTCTATTAGACTGCATTAACTACAGTATCATAGATCCTAATTCCAATTATCTGTTCAATTATACATTGTCCATGCCTCCCATGTCTTTACACACTGTCAGGCTGGACTGCATGCCACATCTTAACAGAGTTAAATATGCTTAGAGGGATCAGTGTGGTCGCCTTGACTTCTTGTCTCTGCTACGTAATTAATATGCCCAGAAACACATCGCTTTGCTAACCTGCACTGTGAACACGACATACGGACTAGAGCTAATCTGGAAAGAACTGACTTAGGAAGAACACACCAATGCTAGAAGTTATTTAGGAATATTTTCTGCTACTGAAAGTTTTACTGAATATCCAAGCACTAGACATAATACAGGTTGTCAGTTTTTCTAGCCCCCAAATAATAACTCCTTCACAATGACTCCGGCCCTTCTTTAGCACGTAGACAACAGAGTAAGTTCCTCTGTCCCAGTAACTCTGCCTTAGACAGTAGCAGTCTAATTCACTGTGAGCAAATGTACCACTCCTTTGGATCATTTTCATCTCAGAAGCAGCTTTAATGCACTTCCATCGTTAGGCTTGATCCGGTTATTCCTTTATTTCCTAAGAACACTGTGTCCCAGACACTGGGCACTTCTTTAACCTGGACTGTACAAGGGGAACATACACAGAGCCGTCATGGCCAAGCTGTGGCCCTTATGCAATATGCAAAGAAAATAAGCAAGAAATAAATGTATTGAACACCAAGGGAGCTGTTTGTTATTTAGCAAAATCTAACCAAAATACACAGGATCCCCTTCAGACCAATATCAGGGTCCGTACCAACAAGAACCTCCACTGCAGCCAAAGAATCATCTTCCCAATCCATATCTTCCTGTTTTTCTTCAGACATCTCCTTCAAACCACATGAAATAGGATAGAACTGTTTCCATTCACCAATTAATTTTTTCGTAGCTGAATCAGACATCTTGAAAGCCTGTCCCGTGAGAGTGCCATTTAGTCCAAATGGACTTAAGATAACTAGAAACCAAAGCAGATATCCAGTAAGTAAAGATTTACAGCAAATAAAATCATAATAAACAGTGTTATAATGATGTAAGCCTAATAAAAAAGGAAAGCCATTATGATCACTCCAAGAAAGCAAATTTATAATACATTTTAATATAAAACACAATGCTAAGATTTTGAAAATTGTTTAAAATATGCCAATTTATCAAAATTTAATATTTCAAAATGAACTGGGAATATATGCATATCATTCCATTTGTTCTGACTCTAAGCAACTTGAAGAAAAAATGTAGATAAATAAATCTAAATATTTGTGAAGTACTGCCACATAAATTTTAAAACATGCACACAATACATTTAAAATTAAAGAAGATACTTCCAGTACTTAAAAAGCAATCAGCAACCTTATAAAACAATTTCTCTTCAGGCCAACAATTCATGGTATAAATGACATCAAAAGTTCCCCTGGGTAGCTACGCTTACACAGCTTACACACAAAGCCTTGAAATGATTAACTTATCCATAATGTAATATGCTATTAAGAAAAAACACAGAAATGTTAAAATTCCCATTCATACAAATTTTAAATAATTTCACTAATGGTACTTATTTTGTTGTCTTACTAATATAATTGCTAACATCAAAGTTTTAATCTCCAATACTGAAATGAGAATAAGTAATCAAATGCCTATGACAATAAAATAATCTACCTTGAAATGGGCTATTAGACTGTTGAGCAAGGGTGACATGCTCTTCACTGAGAAGGTATACAGGTTGATGTTGGTTAATTTCCACACTGGTACAAACATTGCTGTCTCCATGCAAGAAAAAGGTGAAAGAGCAGGACAAGTGTTCACTAATAAAGAAGGAAAAGTTATAGTTTAGTAATGATTAATAGCAAAAATTAAAATAAAATAGTTTGGTTTGCTTTTAATGTTTCACATTATTTTGAGACAGAAATCCACGTATCTCAGGCTAGCCTTAAATTCACTACATAGCCAAGGATGGCCTTGAACTTCTGATCATCGTGATTCCACCTCCTGAGTGCTGGGGTTACAAGCATGTGCGACCATGCCTTCTTTATGTGATTCTGAGTCCTGGGAACATGAGGTCTCATGCATGAAAGCCAAGCACTCTACTAAATGAACTCCATTACCAACTCAACATGCTTTGCTTTATTAAGAAGTTATACCACAAAAACGAATACATTAGCTCAGAAGTCTTTATTATCTGTGGGGGGGGGGGGGGAGAAAGTATCCAATATGAGCCCAGATGAAGTGTTCACAATACTGTTTATAATGCAAATAGCTTTAAAAAACCAGTTAAAATAAGTTAGGTATACCACATATGCAATTATTATATGACCACAGAAATAAGTCAAGAAAGCAAATTAGAAAATAAATTCTCAGGGCCTGAGGCACATGAGCTAAGAGAGATGGCCTATTTGTTTTTTCAAAACCTAGAAAATACATTCTCAAGGACAGCAGATATTTTTAAAATAAAGGGTAAGAAAATCAAGTGGGAGAAAAGGGATTGGGGCAGTATACACTAAGAAGCTTTTCCCACACATCTGTCTTAAGCATCCATCTTAAAGCCAGTTCCTTAAATGACCATTAATCAACTCCAAACCAATACATATTATATATACATGTACTAGCCCTATTTAATATTTTTCAGGAAAGGGCATAAAGAATTAAATTATAGTAGAAGTTATACTAAAGACCTAATAAAAGTAGAAAATAGTAATAAAAAGGAAATGACAGTGGTGGCACACACCTTTGATTCCAGCACTCAGGAGGCAGGCGGATCTCTGTGAGTTCAAGGCCAGGTCTATGGAGCGAGTTCTAGAACAGCCAGGGCTACACAGAGAAACCCTGTCTTGAAAACCAAAATTAAAAAAAAAAAAAAAGTAGAAAGTAATAGAGCTGAGAATTTCATCAGATAGTAGGGGTCAACAATGTCTAAAGCCAAAAGAAGAAACTGAACCTGAAAAGGTGTTGGGAAGTCACTAAAGTACCTGACAGAAGCTGGTGCGAGGGTGAGTTACTGCATCAACTATTCACGTGTGTCACAGGTTCAACTCTGCTCTCCTCTTACTCCTTTTTCACTACTGCACTGACTAGTCTGGATTTTTTCACTAATAAACACAATATAAAGCCAAAGCAGCCGATATAAAATTAATCTTGTCTTTAACAATAACAATAAAAAAAGTCTGAAATTTATAAACTGAGACCTAGAATTATAAGATTCTCTGGAACTATGGCATTCATTATGAGAAGAACTAAACAAGAAGCAAAAAATAAAACCAGGCTTTTTATAGAAATGGGACTGACGTATTTGAGCTGGAAATATTTTTTATAATACCATTCGGTTCTATTTATACTACAATTTCTTTCAACTTTTCTGAAATTGTGAATTCTACCCATTAGTTAATGATCACTACATCTTTCTCACCTAGTTGTGCTTTATATATATATATATATTTTTTTTTTTTTTTTGGTTTTTCGAGGGTTTCTCTGTGTAGCCCTGGCTGTCCTGGAACTCTCTCTGTAGACCAGGCTGGCCTCTCAGAGATCTGCCTGCCTCTGCCTCCCGAGTGCTGGGATTAAAGGCGTGCACCACCACTGCCCGGCTGTGCTTATGTTTTGTGACTCTTATTCCTGCTGTTTTTGAGATAGGTCCTAATACCCTGGACTGGCCCCAAACTCCCAAATCTCTGCTTTCTGCCTTGCAAGAACTATGATTACACTGATGTGCCGCCATGCTCAGCTTAGATTTTGTTCATATGCACTCACATATATGTCAGAATAATTTAAAATGTACTAAAAAATAAAAAGAGATAATATAGGAGGTTCCCATGCCCATCCGACTTCCCAGTCTATTAATTAGTATTTTTCTTTTTTTAAGATTTATATGAATACACTGTAGCTATCAAGAGACACACCAGAAGAGGGCATCAGATCCCATTACAGATGACTGTGAGCCACCATGTGGTTGCTGGGAATTGAACTCAGGACCTCTGGAAGAGCAGTCAGTGCTCTTAACCACTGAGCCATCTCTCCAGCCCCTAACTAGTATTTTTTAATAGACACACTATATTTGTTAAAGTACTGACACCGAACTATTCATTATTTGGATTAACCACTTAAGCTTTTTTTTTCTGATTCAGGATCTAATCCAAGATACAACATTTAAACAAGTTTTTTTTTAAAAGATTTATTTATTTTTATTTTACATATATGGATATTTTGCCTACATATGTGTCTGTGTGTCACATGTATGCAGTGCCCTCAGAGGCCAAAGAGGGCATCTGATTCCCCTGGAACTGGAGTTACAGACAGCTGTGAGCTGCCAGATGGTACCGGGAATTGAACCCAGGTCTTCTGGAAAAGCAGTTAGTACTCTTAACCACTGGGCAATCTCTCCAGGACTATTAATTAATTTTTAATACAGGAGAAAAAAGCTAAATTAAACTTGCTTTTCCTCTGATTACAATGTTTACTTTATTGGAGTAGGTTTTGGCTGAGGAATTATGAAGATTATACACAGCCACTATGATAAAGGAGTATAGCCTTAGTCATCAAGCCAAGATATGTAAAGAAATTTAACAGCTCTGACAGCTATTCACCTCCAAAGTATCCATTGCCAGTGCTCATTTAAAGCAGACACTCAATTTTTTTGAGGTTACCCAGCACTGCCGCTATCCAGTACGCTCCGCAATAGTGAGGTGCCGGGGCTACAAGAACATACTGAGCACAAGCCTGTCCCCAAATGGTTTGTGAAAATAATTAAACACACACACACACACACACACACACACACACACACACACACACACTCTCTCTCTTACTACAACTCTACAGTGAACAGTGCTGTATTCACATCCATATGCAGTACATATGACGTTTCTAAGTGAGAGCAAATGTTATTCATTCAACAAATATTTTCTGTTAAGCGCTGTGGCACTTACTAAGCATGTTAGGTGCTATGAGACAAAAACAAGTCTAGGATGTTACGAGAATGCCTTAACATGGAGAACTCTGTACTGAAAATGTAATCTGAATTCCTAAAAAGAGAGCAGAGCCTGGATCTGATCTCCCAGGTTGTTCCCATATCCCATGGTGACAGCCATCCACCTACCTTCAAGATTCATCACCTCTCCCATTTCACCTCTGAGGGTCTAGTCTTCCAGTGTTCCTTAAACAGGCCTGCCTTTGTACCTGCAGTTTTTGTCTTTTTCCTAAACCCTCTGAAGTCACCTTCTTTGGGACTCTGTTCAAATAATTTCTTCTAAGCAGGCACTTCACTAATGAATCTCTACTATTTCTAATTGTTCTTTTTGGGGGTAATGGGTGTTTTTAGGAAGCATCACCATCAGGTAAATATTTTAGTTTTACGTATTTCTCATAGTTGGCCCAGAAGGTAACCACTAGTGAAAGAGGAATTTGTCTTTCTTCTATATTGTGTCTGCAATAAGTCTTTGATACAAAGCAATCTGGTGCACTGATACAAACTAAACACTACAGAATAAAGTTGGTATCTGAACCTTCAAGTCATTTTCAAATCTAGCCTCCATATAAACCACAAGTATAATACCATTTTACATTTTTCTTTGTTCTATCATTCGCTGCTTCTACCAATTCCTATGGATTTTAACTCTACATATTTTTAATGTATAGACCTATATGTCTTTTGGGGGTGTTATTATCTGATGAGTATACTTTTTTGTTCTTTATAATGTTTTACTATGCATCCCAGAGTGGCCTAGAACTTGCTATGTAACCAAGGCTGGCTCAAATTCTGGAACATTTTGTCTTACTTGGCTCCTAAGTGTTGGGATTACAGGGTTGTACCACCACATCCAACTCTGTCTTTTAGGGAGTAATTATCAGAATCTCCACATTACCACCCTGTTTGACAGTGCTGCCGGGGATCTTTCTAAAAACTAATCATGATCACGTAACTGGAAAGCCTAAAATCACCACCAGTTCCCTAAAATGCTCAGGACTAAATCCAAAGGCATTACCATAGCACTTCAATACCTTCAGAATCTGATCCTTGCCAAACCTTGTAAACCATGATACTTAACCCACAAAACCTCCTTTATTTGCCACACACTTGTCTCCATACCCCAATCAACTCAAAATTCCTTTAATTCCCTGCCAATTTATAAATACCTGGAAAAGAATTTTAACTTTAATATCAGTGTAAATTTCATTATTGGTCCCCATTCATCACCTCCTTTCCTTTCTAAAACCTGTACTTGGTAACTTCACAGTAACACTGTGTGTGTGTGAGTGCATGTGTGTACAAGTTAGTACATGTGCTCATGTGTGTCCACGCAAGTCAAAGTCAGGTATCTTCTTCAACTGCTCTCCACCTTATTTTTGAGACAGAGTCTCTCACTGAGCCTAGAGTTTGTATTTGGCTAGACTGGCTGGTCAGCAGGCCCGGGGACCCTCGGGTCTCTGAGACTCTTACACTGTGACAGCAGCACACATCACCACATCTGGCTTGTTATGTGCACAGTGGGAAGGATCAGCACTTCTGATGACTAAGTCATCTCCACTCCCCACTGAATAGCAAATTCGTCAATTAGCAAAATGGTAATACTTCCAAAAATATTTGAAAGTATAAGCAATAACCTAAAACAGATATAGGTTCTTTAACTTGAAAAACAAAGGAAGGAAGGAGGGAAGGAGGGAAGGAAGGAAGGAAGGAAGGAAGGAAGGAAGGAAGGAAGGAAGGAAGGAAGGAAGGAAGGAAGGAGGGAGGAAGGAAGGAAAAAAGGAGGTAGTTTGGTTGGCTGGCTGCTTGGTTTGGAGATCTGAATTATATAACTTCATATCTAAGGATTTTCTAAACAATGAAGTTCTCCAAAATACTTCTTTCCACTTGTGTTTGACTTCTAAAAAGAAGTATTAAATTAGGAAACTTACAATTACTTTTTTCAACTCAGCAAACATAGCAACATCATTGTGTCACCAAAGGTGAAACAGTTCTTAACATGGGCCACATGTCCCTCTCCTCAATACAAAACAAAAAAAAAAGCATGAAGCCCAATCTCTCAAATTCTCTAACAATCTATGCAATGAGAATTTGGCCATTTAATTCTCTTTTTTAATTACATTTTATTTAATATTAATTTTAAATTTAAATTTTATTTAATTTTATTTTTGTGTGGTGTGTGTGCTTATAGGGATCAGAGGACAATTAGGAGATGTAAGTTCTCCTCTTCAATATTAGTCTCTAAGACCAAAGTCAAACCATTAGGCTTGATGGCAAGTGCCTTTACCTGCTGAGCCATCTCTCTGTCCCCATTTAACTTTTAAATTAGAAAAAACAAAAAACTTTGACTTTCTGATATAAAGTAATAAACTCACCACCAAGGAATCTCCGTGAAAAGCTAATATTCCATGCAGCACTGCTCCTACTCCCTCCTGTCGTCTATAATACCCTGCTTACGAGCAGTTCTTAAGCCCAGCAAGGAAACCCATCCCTCCCATACTGCTAGCAAATGACCCCAATATTCTCTTCATACGTCAATACAATATGATTTACAAACCAAGCTTGTTTATGATATTGGGGAGAAATGATCTAAAATGATCTAAAATAGGATTCATATTTTTAAGTCTTATATTGAAAGTAATATTCTAGTCACAGAACACTACAGTACAGAGAACTGTAGGTTAGCACGTACATACTAAATTCAGAATGGCTTCTTTCAGAGAGAAATGTTATCATTTATAGTACCATCCCATGAGGCATCTACAATTAGCACTAAGGAAAAGTGAGCAAATGTCTTTAACTACAATGACAAGCCAAGGAACTGTTAGAACTTAGACAGTAAAGACTGTTTTCTAGATGCTTACACTATTTATCAGTGAGGCAAAAATCAAAGATAAATCCTCAACAACTGTGCCATAGAAACATTCCTCAACTATATTATAAAATTTAAAAGTTTTGTTTGTTTTATATATGTTGTATGTGTATATGTTCTATGAACATGCCATGGCACACTTGTGGAAGTCAGAGGACAACTTGTAAGTATCTGTCAGTTTTTCCTTTCTACCACATGCATTCTGGGGATCAAACTCAAGACATCAAGCTTGGTGGACAAGTGCCTTTACCTGCTAAACTACCTCATAGGCTCCCTAAAAGATTATTTTCTAAAATGGAAGGAGGAAGAGAAAGAGGAAGAAGACCACGATGATGAAGAAGACATACTCAAGATCAAAGAGTTAGTCCCTTTAGGGCTAGACTTCCCAGTACTTAGAAGGAAGCAGAGGAATAAAATAGCAGCCTGGGTATACAGTGAGACATTATCTCAAAAAAACAAAACATGAAAGTTAGCTCTTCTATTGCAAGGTTTCTGTTTGTTTGCTTGCTTGCTTTGAAGCAAGATCTCATAATATAGCTCAGACTAGCACTGAACTTGTCCTATAGGCTGGCCTCAAAGGTGAGATCTGCTTTGACTTCCGAAGTACCAAGATTACAGGATAACAGGTGTGTGCCTCCATAAATACATGCATGTGCCTGTGTGTGTGTAGAACTAGGAAGAAAATGATCTGTTCTCAGCATTTGTGTTTGGAAGCTATAGAAATAACAATCTTCCATTTTGCTGGTAGAGAATTTGAGGCCCAAAGAGGGTTATATGATTTGGTTTTGCTGTTTGTTTGTTTGTTTGTTTTTATTTTTGAAACAGGGTCTCTCTGTGTAGCCCCTGATGTCTTGGAACTCACTCTGTAAGCCAGACTGGGCTTCTACTCACAGAGATCCGCCTGCCTCTGCCTCCCTAGCACTGGGATTCAAGGCATGGGCCACCACACCAAGCTATGATCTTTTTTTAAATCAAAAACTTAGGACTAGGGCTGCAGCCCAGTTGTACAGCAGTAGTCTAGCATACGTGAAGCCTGGCTTTATCTCCAAGATTGATCTACTGATTCCACATATACACAAACACACATCAAAGTACATCACAAAATCAAAGTACTGACTCAAAAAAAGCAAAACATAGTAATCCTAACAATTAAAAATACAGAGTTGGGTATTTTTCCAGAGACAATATATAAGCAGCCAATAAGAAACTATGTTCAATAACCATAGTAATTAAGGAACTACAAATGAGAAACATAAAATACCACTTCACATCAACAAAAATGATTATTTAACAAACAACCAGTAAATAACAAGCATTGTTAAGGATGCAGTGAGACTGAAACTCTTATATTGCCAATGAAAATGTAACACTATAGCCACAATGAGAAATAGTATGGCAATTTTTCAGATAATTAAATTTAAAGTTGTCATAAAATGCAGCAATTTCACTTCTGAGTATATAACCACAAAAATGAAAAACAGGGACCCTAGGAAATATTTGCACACTAGTGTTTACAACAAATAGTCAAAACACAGAAATGACTCAGATACCAGTCAATGAGCAAGTACACAATACACTATATATACAATGGGTTATTGTTTAGTCTTAAAGAAAAAAAAGAAAGAAAATCTCTCACATGCTACAATGTAGATAAAACTTGAAGGTATGCCAAGTGAAATAAGTCAGATACAAAATAATAAATATTATATGCTTTCACTTATATGAGGTACTTAAAATACTCATTAAAACAGAAGTTGTTTGCCATGGACCACAGGGTAGATGATCAATTGTACCACCATGTCAATTTCCTTAATACCACTGAAATACTGGAAAAGGGGCAAAAATGATTTTGTTATATGTGTTCTTATAATATTTTAAACCTAGTTATCTTAAATTCCCAGATTTTATTCCATGAATTCAGTAGTTTCCTATTTTTTTATTTTATTTTTCTCATTTTTTATTTACTTATAATTTATTTCTTTATTGTTTTGGTTTTGAGGCAGAGTCTCACTCTATAGCTCTGGCTATCCTGGAACTCTTTCTGTAGACCAGGCTGGCCTCAAACTCATAGCAATCCACCTTCCTCTGCTTCCCAGGGGCTGAGAAAGGCATGTGCCACTATGCCTAGCTAATAGCTTTCAAATTTATACATTAAGGTTAGCCCATGCAACAGGCTTAGGTTAAGACATCAGCACCAGCAATAATTTGATTGATTGATTGATTGATTGATTGATTACAGGAGCTCATGCAGCACAGGCTGACCTTAAACTCACTATGTTATCAACCATAAACTTCTGGTCCTCCTGCCTCCACCTCCCAAGTTGGGGGGTTGGGGGGAAGACAAACTACAGACTGAACTCAGGGCTTTGTGCTGTTAAGCAAGTACTCTACTAGCTACAGCCCCAGTCCTATTATCAATAATCTTTGGACATTCTCCAGATCATTTCCATACTCAGACAACTTTGCAAGCCACCATTAATCAGCAATATTCAACATTCTTAATATATCCCCATGAACAAAGTATCTATTCTAAAAAGAATGTATCACTGAATCTTCTATTACTTCTACACATTTAGTGAACACATTACTGATTATAAAGAATCCTTAGAAAACAATTACTCTATAAAGTTTGATATCTTTAATACTTTCCTTTTGCTATTCTCTGCTTTTACTATCTACTACTACTCTTTAAAAAGATTTAAGTGTATGAAATAGGGCTTCCAAGTTCTCTTGTTTTTCATGTCCTAATAATTAGCCCCAACCCTTAGTCCTGTGTAGTGCAGTGAAAGGAGTTACTGAACTGCTATGCGCTTTACATTTTATTATGTATAAAGCTAGAGAAATAAACAATAGGGTTGTTTTAAGATTTGCAATCATTTATGGTAAACTCTCAACTCTGAACGGTGCCTAATCAATCCTACTTAGGCAGTGCCCCCTTACTTTCTTCCTCATTTCAGGAAAAAAAAAAAAGTCTCATTAGCATCAAAAAACAATCATGAAAAAAGATTTGTTTGAGTCAATACTAAGAACTGTAGTAGAAAATAGCAGTAAGAAAAAACAACCAGTGAAAAGGGGAAAAGTCATTCCTAGGACTTAATTTTTCTCAAAATACTCCTGGAAAAGATAAAAATGTTAAAAGCTATACAAATCCTAATGATTTAAGCACCATAACAAAATACATCAAGGTATAGATATTATACCATCCTGCAAGATCAGACTCAATAAAAACAAATCCGTTAGAAAAACTACAGAAAGGGGGGAAATGGACAGTCTGAAGTAACTAAGCCTAACTGGGCAGACAGTGGATACCTTGACACACAGAACTTTGGGACTCTACCACACACAACTTACGACACAATTAGTTCCAGGAGGAGATCACCAGGTATTAGGCAATAAGCAACCAACATTAACAAGTTAAGTTTAAAGCCCTAGAATCTAGTTGTTAAACAATCACCATGTAATTATAATCATTTGGACTATGGCCAATCCAAATCAAGATATGCTCTAGATTTCAAAAGCCTCACACACAAAAAAATGTAAACTATCTCAGTGATAGTATCTCTTGTAGATTTACTCTCTAAAAAAGTATTTCAAGTGTACCAAACAAAGTAAAATATTCACACAGACGCACACACACATACCTGTCAAACACATCACCGAGCTCAGTTAACAGTGTAACAGAAATTTTACACTATGCATGTGGCTCGAGTCTATCTTATTTCTTTATGCTACCCAAGAAGATACAAAGAAAAGAAACATAATATTAAAGGAGACATAGTAATGCATGCCTACCGGCCCAGTTCAAGGCCAGGCTAGACTACATAAGCATGACACTCTCTCAGCAAACAATAACGACAATACACAGCAATACCTCTTACCTTGAACTTCTAAGAGGTGGTAAGATATCCAAGGAACAAAGATCATCCTAAATCTATTGATTGCTACCAATTCCTTCCCAGGAGAGATTTACATGTCATGGTGCTTAGTTTTAATTAATTTTGGAGATCAAGAGATAATGTAAAAGCCACATATAGGAGTAAATAGTTTTATTACGGCAATTTAAAGCATAAAAGCATATTCTTTTGCCTACTGATTTAAAAAAAAAAAAAAAAAGACCACTTGACCAATTGCTTGTATAAAACACTAAAAGCACTGTGTTAGCTAGAAAGGCAACATCATCCAAAAGAAGTTTCTACAATGATAGGAATGCCCCATCTCTGAACTGTTATTATACAAAACAATAGCCATTATATAGAATAAGCATTTAAAATGTAGCTTATGAAACTGAAGAAGTAATTTTTTTTATCTTAATTTCAATGTATTGGATTTAAATAGCTGCAAGCAGCTAGTGGTTATCACAGTAAACAGTACAGGTGTAAACCATCTTTAAGGGGGAAAAAAAGCATTGTATTTCAATATTGTACCCTATGTTCTTTTCCTTTTCTTTGTTTTTGAGGGGTAAGGAGAAGTTGTGATGTGGTAAGACTCACTGTGTAGTGTGGGTCAGTCTTGGACTTGCAGCTTCAGTCTCTGAAGGGCTGGAATTACAGACATACATGTGCCACCATGCTCAGCTTTAATATTCTAATTACAACAATTTACCACAAATGCTTGAGGTATTCCTCTCCTTCCCCACAAAACGAAAACCAAGAACATCTTAATCTTTGGGAACAGGTTCTTTCTCAGGACACAAGAACACACTGAACCACAGCCTTGATCCTATCTCCTTTTTGTTATATCTACTGTGTATTTATTTCAAACTGTATTTATACATGTCTCTCTGTGTGTGTGTGTGTGTGTGTGTGTGTGTGTGTGTGTGTGTGTGTGTATGCATGCTCATGTGTTTTGTAAAATATGTTGCCTTTCAAAATTGAGGCTAAAGATAACTAACATATATAGAATAAAGATGTCAAAGAAGACTAACAAAATTAGCAATATTGTTTTCATAAAAAATCACATATCTACAACACTGAATGTATGGGAAAAGATTATGGTATATATTAAAATCAAATACTAGCCAGATATGGTAAATCCTGCCTGTAAACCCAACATTCTGAACCATGAGGCATGAGGAGCACCACAAATTCTACATTAGTCTAGGCTATAGTTATTCCAGGCTAGTGTGAGCTACAAATTTTATAATATTGTATATAATATCATCTGCTACTTAGCAAAATCTATGTAAATACAGTCTGTAAGATATCATATTAGTTGTCTCAAAAAAAGAGTTATAGACCAATGTCCTTCCAGCCTATCTATCTTCCTAGAAGCATTTAAAACTTGCTAAATGAGGGGCTGGTGAAAGTGGCTAAGTGGATAAAGATACTTGCCATCAAATCTGACAATAAGTTCTGTTCTCAGGAGCCACATAACAGAAGATAACAAACTTCCAAAAGATATGCACTGACCTTCACAGATGTGCTATGTGGCACGTGAAGGCCATCACTCACGTACATACATACACACACACACACACACACACACACACACACACACACACAAACACGGGGGGGGGGGTTGACTGAATAAATAAATGTAATAATTTTAAAATGTTACACTAGTACAGTGGCCCTCCTATGATATCAACCAGTAGAAAGGCAAGGCAGGAAGACCAACTGCACAAGGAATCAATGAACAACACAATGAGACCTGGCTCAAAAGAAAAAAAAAAACTCTTTCCAAATGTACAAATTTAACTGCCCTACTCAGCAAAATGGCTATAATAGATTCAACACAACAAAATATTTAACAAAATACAAACTCAATAATACTCTTCCTCAAGACAGTCTTACTCGGATATACTATTAAGCACCACAAATATAGAAATTCACTGGTTCTTAGACCATCCAATTTGCTTATAATCTTACTAGCAAACTTAGTAACCAGCACAAAACCCATGTACTGCAGAACTCCTCAACTATTTAAGATAAAACATTAGATATTCTTTTATACAATTATCTAAAGACTAATTTGTTTCAATGGTTAATTACTCATAAATTTAAAGGTTCTTTATACCTATCCTCAATGCATAACTAGAAGGTGACTCCATTTGTCTTTCAGTCCCTGGAAACTACTAGACAAATTAACTACGTCTACGTCCAGAATATTAGAAAATGAGTTTCTCCCTGGACTTACAATGTAGTGCATGCCACAATTCCAACTACTCCAGAGGCTGCCACAGAAAGTTTGAAGCCAATTTGGGCAACTTAGAAAGCCTCAAAATAAAAATACAACTAAATGCTAGAAATGCACCTCAGTGGCGAGAACATTGGCCTGGCATGTATTTGATCCCTATTACCACAAAAGGGACGGACAGAAAGAGACACACAAGACAAACGATATAGACAGAGACACAGAAGGTGGGGCAGTGTGGGTGTGCATGTGTGGTACACAAGCAAGCAAAGAGATCAGTGGAGAGTGTCAGGTGTCTTTCTTACTCTACCACTCTCCATCTTAGCCCCTGAGACAGAATATAGAGCTAGGATGGCTGCCAGCAAGTGCTAGAGATCCTCCTAGCTCCACCTCCCCACAGTTCTGTGGTTATAGACCTGCTCCAAACCATGCTCAGATTTATACACACAACAACAACAATTAAATAGAGCCCATGAATTTATATGAGAGCAAGAGAGAATAAGGATGGGGGGAGCTAGAGGGAGAAAAGAGAAGAAGGAAAAACTGATATAATTATCTCAAAAAATTAAAAATACATTTTTCCCATTTAAAAAAAATCTGTTCAGGCTGTAGTGGCACACACCTTTAATCCCAGCACTTGGGAGGCAGAGGCAGGTGAGTCTCTGTGAGCAAGAGGCCAGCCTGGTCTACACAATGAGTTTCAGGATGCCTAAGGCAGAAAAGAAAAAAGAAGAGAAAGAGGATGCTTGTCTTAAAGACCTATGCACCTCCATCTGCAACTTTTCTGTTTCTGTGTCACAAATCTAATTCAAAGCTCAAGAAAATTAAATTCTCTAAAATTAAACACATCTTATGCAAAAAAACACCAATTTACTTTAGTTAAAGCAACTTAAAAGACTGGGGAATTTAGGGGCTGGAGATGGCTCAGAAGTTAAGAACACTAGCTGCTCTTGCAGAGGCCCTGGGTTCCATTCCCACCTCCCACATGGCATCTCACAACCATCTTTAACTCCAGTTCCAAAGGATCCAAAACCCTTTTCTAGCCTCCTCAGACATCAGGCACTCATACTCTATACATACATTGAAGACATTCACACATACATGTAAAACAAAAATAAATCTTTAAAAATTAAATGGGTCAACCTTACACAAAACATAATCAGACATCAGGAGTTCAAGGTCAGCCTAGTCTACAAATCAAGTTCCAAGCCAATCAGGTCCACACAATGAGACATTGCTCAAAAAACAAAAAAAACAAAACAAAACAAAAAAAGTATATATAGCTCATTCCCATTGCAAGAAAATTCTTAAAATGTATAAAGGGAGAGGGAAGCAGTTACAAAAATTAAATACTTATAGTACTTTGCCAACATTAACATTAACTTCTGAATATGTCTGTAAAATATATTAACTCTTCATTATACATCTCATAAAATTAAAAACATCAACTATCAAAAGAGGAAAATAAGATAGCTTTACCTTTTATTTATAGGTTTTTCATCTTTCTCATATGGCTTCACAAACCACTTGCCAATTCGTACAAAGTTTCGGTTCATTAAACATCGCTCCAACAGATTGTGAACTGCTTTGAAAAGCAAAGTACGGCATTCATAGGAAAGGCCATTCTCCCATACTCCATCTTCCTCTTCTAAAGAAAAACATCAAGTAGAAAGTAAGTTAGTGAGACTACATCTTCTCAGGGAGAACTAAAACATGTGACAGATCTGTGTCTGTACCCATAGCTCTCTCCTTTACCTCAGTGCAGAGCTGCAATCTTTCCATCTCTTGAACTGTGTGTGTGGGTGTGGTGGTAGCTTTCTGTTTGTTTGTTTGATTGATTGATTGATTGATTGTTTTTGAGAGTTTCACTATTTATACCTGGATGGCCTGGAACTTACTATGTAGCCAAGGCTGGCCTGGTACTTGACAGCAACCTTGCCTCTACTTCCTGAGTGCTGGGATAACAAACACGCACCACTGTACTTGGTGCTCTTTAATACATCTTTAAACATCAAAGATATCCTACAAGACAGGCGATGCCTAAGAGCTCTATAAAACTGCCTAAAAATTATTTTCCACAATATAAAAGATAACAATGGTATCATAAACATAAAGACTTGTTTTCTGTATTTAAAAAAAGAATATTTACTTATATAACCTAGAAAAGATTAAACATACCATATGATGCCTGTTTCTAAACTGGCTCACTTGTTACTTTGTCCTAATTCTTCTAATCATTTAACCTGAAAGAAAGCCTAGCTAGTTAATAGTTAAACTCAAGCCGGGCAGTGGTGGCGCACGCCTTTAATCCCAGCACTTGGGAGGCAGAGGCAGGCAGATTTCTGAGTTTGAGGCCAGCCTGGTCTACAGAGTGAGTTCCAGGACAGCCAGGGCTATGCAGAGAAACCCTGTCTCGAAACACCCCCCCCAAAAAAAATAAAAAGAAAAAAAAATTAAACTCAAAACATTTCATGACCATCAGCATCCTAATCTATGACTCAACTACAAAACTAAGTGACAAGTATAAAGGAAGCTGCTGCCACCACTAAGTCTAACAAGCTACGTGTTAATTATCAAATAGATCTCATTTCAATGACTCACATGATTAGTCAGTGTAGGAGAAAATATAAAGACGTATTTTAAATGGCATATCAGTCATAAGAAGTACTGTTCTTCACTAACTATATAGCCTCAAATTTCCCACTAAATCTATTAGTCACTCTAAGTTAAGTTTCAGGGGTGGGAGATAGGGGACAGAAATCAATCACTAAGTCTGGACACAGATCAGAGAACAAAATTCACTCTTTTATCTCTAATAAAACATTCAATAAAGGTAACAAATAATGATAGATACCACTTCAGCAACTTACATTTTATTTTGTTAGCCCAACTATAATTAAGAATCTTCTAGTATAACGTATCTTTATATGACCTTTCCTTTGTCTTTCTTTTTAACCTCGTTGTCCTGGAGCTAACTACACTGACCAGGCTGGCCTTGAACTCTCAGCAATTCTCTTGTCCCAGTACCCCAATACTTAGTACTGGGACTATATGTATGGGCTACCACTCCCAGCAGTAAACATTTTCTATCTATGCACCATCATCTTTTTTCTTCTTGAGACAGGAGCTTGCTCTGTAAGGCTAGCCTTGAACTCATGATCTTTCTTTCTCAGCCTCTCAAGTGTTGAGGTTTCAGACCTGTGTTACCATGCCTTGTTCTCATTTAATTTTCAAACAAAACAAAAGGACAAGTATTTCACTTCACAAACTTACATGCTGAGTCTAGAAAAATAACATTTACTATGAGCTTTTGAATAAAAACAGAGATGTATCAAGAGTGACACTCAGTTTATATTCAGAATGCATTACAACAAATGGTCAGAGTAAACATTAACTAAAAACCATAATGACAGTGGACTTTAACTGCACTGGAAACTGCCACTACAAAGGTTAAGGCTAATTTTATGTTGTTCTTTCAAGTATTCTTTCCTAAATCATTGTCAGGCCTTTCAAAGCAACTAATATTGTTTCTCTACAGAAAAAAAAAAAAAAAAGGAATAATACTTGTAGGGTAGAATAAAGTAATTTTAAGTAGGAAAACTTCACATTCAGTTATGTTAGAGATCCTTATCTACTTCACTTAAAGCTAAAATGCTTATGGGTCTCATCTTATTATAAAGACACTCTGAGAGAAAAGGCGCTGGGACATAGTAACCTCACTTATTGAAGGTCTAGATCACAAGCACATGTGTGAGCTGCTAAGAGGACAAATCCATCTTTTAGCTTAATAAGGACTTCTGATTTCAAAGATAAATAGTTTCATTAAAACTTGTGTCTTGGGCTGGAGAGATGGCTCAGTGGTTAAGAGCACTGACTGCTCTTCCAGAGGACCTGAGTTCAATTCCCAGCAACCAGCAACCACATGGTGGCTCACAACCATCTGTAATGGGATCTTATGCACTCTTCTAGCGTGTGTGTCTGAAGACAGCTGCAGTGTACTCATATAAATAAAAAATAAATCTTAAAAAAAAAACTTGTATCTCAAATTACATGACAATAGTAATAGAAATACATGTGTTCATAATTCCAAAAGAAATATGCCAGGGAGCTGCTCCCAATTCTCCACCTGTTCAAAGTCCTTTATTACCTTCAAAATTCCCCACCTTCTAAACACCACAATGGTTCTAACATTATAGAAGTAGCCATTATCAAAATATATTGCTAACTACTGTTAAGTTTTAAGAAGACATAAGATACACAGTTACTTCTATACATATTTAATCTCAAGTTATTATTCATTTAATTATTTTAGATTAATTCAAATAAATTCATTTAAAACTTACAAATAATTTACCTCTTCCTACAGTTTAAAACAAGAGTGTTAGGCACAAACATTCCAATTCATTAAAAGCCTATTTTGAACTAATAATAATGGCTCAGCAAGCCTAACAACCTGGGTTTGAATCCCAGGACCCACTTGGTAGAAGGCAAGAACAGAGTCCCACAGATGTTCTCTAAACTCCGTATGTGTGCACTGCACTTGTATAGCCACAGACATACACAATAACAAAAATAATAAATATATAAATGTAGTTTATATTCAAAAAAGACTGTTTAGCAAATTACAAACTGCTTGTTTAAAAACAAAAAACTTTAGAAAAGCAAAAGTTACAGTTGTTTATACATTTTTAATGTCCTAAAAACTATGGTTTTATTTTTAAAAATCTATTTCAACTAAATCTAAGCTAAGAATAACAAATGTGCTTTAGATAACCAAGGCCAGCAAGACAGTTCAGTGGGTAAAAGTGCTTGCTGCCAAGCCTGAGGACCTGAGTGTGATCCTCAGAACTTAAATAAGATTGGAAAGAGAAACAACCCCACAGCTGTCTTCTGACCTCCACATGTATGCAGTGCACATGTGTGACACACACACAGATTTTTTTGAAAGCAGTATTAATTTTCAAGTATTTGTCTCATTGCTTTAACTTTTATCTAGAGAAACTTAACATGAATTTAATGCTTTCAGAAGGAGGCTCTTGTCCCAAAAGTTCATAATTCTCATTAGTACAAACAAGACCTACCTAAGGCAAAAAAAAAACCTCTGAAATAAACCTTTATCTACATGGTAAGTGACCAAGTAACTATTTCATTTTTCATTGCTAATGAAATACTAACTCCTAATAAAATACTCAATGAAAAGTCTAAAGAAATTTAGGTTCTGTTTTGGGAGTGTCACCTAGAAACAAAAGGTGTACTGAATCAAGTTTCTAATACCCTGATGTTGTAAAAACAAAAAGTACTTTCTACATATTGTACTTACAGATATAAACAGTGAATGGCAGAACCAACCACCTAAGACAATACTATGTATCTCTTATCTTACACTAATTAAAAGCTCCTTGAATCAACACCAGCACTGGAACAAGCAAAGAAAGGAATAGGGAACACATGGAAGCTTTAGCAGGCACTTCAGAACTTAACCAGAGGCTAATGGAAAAAAGTCTGCTTAATGCATTTAAATAAATGTTTTCCTCCTCTTCTATCTTTAATCCCCAGAGAAAACAAAGTTTCTATTGTTTTTAGTACTTTTCCATTACTGCTAGTATTTGAACTCTTTTTTTGTTTGTTTGTTTTTGGTTTTTTTTGGTTTTTTCGAGACAGGGTTTCTCTGTGTAGCCCTTGGCCGACCTGGAACTCACTCTGTAGATCAGGCTGGCCTCGAACTCAGAAATCCACCTGCCTCTGCCTCCCAAGTGCTGGGATTAAAGGCGTGCGCCACCACTGCCCGGCGTATTTGAACTCTTAACCATCAGTGTTACTCAAATAATTTGAAGAATGCAACACAAAAGTTCAAATGCTAAAGCTGTATGTTTTCCTAAGAACACAGATTATAGGAGTGCCAAAGGGTGTGTCATAGGTCATCAAAATAATTATGAATTAGAAAAAAAAATCAGCATCAAAAGCAAAGAAGTTGATACAGCCAATATTTAATATTTTCCTCAAAAATGACCTCTTTAAATATCTTCATGGTGATCAGCCGATTTTTAAAAAGGCATCTTTTCCCTATAATTTTGCCAGCTAAGATGCAACATATGCCAATGAATAAGGAATGACACAAGAATTAGCATGTTAGAAAATAGTAGATTTCTTGAAAAAAATTGACATGTCTAAATCAGTGTTTCTCTTAATAATTATTTCTCATTCATAACTCACTAAATCAACAAATATTACTAACTGCCTTAAGCTATCGCATCATTCACTTAGGGCCAAAACTTGAAAATCTATTTAAAACAGTTTAGTGAGGTGATTATATCTGACATAACCATCTAAACGATAACACGTTCTTGCTCAAAAAAGGATCCTCAGACATACACAGTCATCACTCATAAGATTAGCCAACGAAATGGGGCACAGTTTACGAAGTTTAAAACAAAAATAGAAATAACTCTTCAGCATGGCTTAGATTGCTGCTTTTGTGTCTATCAACTCTGCTAAAAGCTCCCCGTTAAGGTTAAAGTCCACTATAATTAATATCCTCTGATAAAAGCATCCAAAATTAAATCTGGAATAATGACCCAGTTAGGCAGTATGCATTATGAAACTTACTATAATCAAAGTATCGGACATGTCGCTAAACTCCCATATAGAGACCTCCAAAACCACAAAAAAAGATCAAATATTTTTAGCCTTGATTCAGCATACTTTTTACTTCAAGGAATCCAAAGTCTCATCAGACCCTACCTTATGTTTTTTTTAAGACAACAGTCTTGGGAGAGGGAATAGTTTTGTTTTTAAGAATAAACACCAATGGCTGCAATAAAATTTCAAAATATTAGGATACAGAATAAAAATACACAGAAATGTTCAAAGATACACCAAATGAAATTAAAACAATCTTGCTATTTAAAACAGCAAACTAACAGTACATGTAAAAGAGCCAATCAATCATACCCACTGGAGACTTGAGAAGAGCCAGTGAGCTAAGATTTTCCCACCAACAACTTTACATCTCTGTCATTCATTATCACACAACTACTAAACAACTCTAAAACCTGTAACCAGAAAATTCTTCTCTATTTCTTTTTCTACCAAAATAAACCAACATGGATTCAACTGTCCATTCTCCTAGAAATACAATAAAAACTCATATATTTGGCTTTGAAATTCAAGGGATTTTTCTTTTTAAACAAATGTCTTTCTGCAATGTTATACTAATACCAATGAGCACAAATTCTTATCCAAAAATCATCAGGCCTTCCCAAATTACTTTGTAAAACTTTCTGTACTACTGATACGAAATAAGCAAAAATTCAAAGTGTGGAATACAATTAAACTCAGTCAATTTATTCTGTCTATACATTAGCTAAACTTAATGGTAACCCAGACATGTGCTAAGTGGTGTGAGGCAAAAGAGAAGGTGAAATTGAACATGCACAGTGAACCCTTACTAGACTCTAAACTCTTAGAACTGTCAAAATCATCAAAAAGGAGAGGGAGGTTCCCTGAGAAACTATCAAAGCCTAGAAGAGCAAAAAATGAGAGGGCAAGTAAATATCATTTGACAGCCTAGATCAGATCCTAAAAACAACAGAAGAACTAGGTAAAAATAAAGAAATACAAGTGAAGTAAATAAATATTTTAATATCATAACAATATTGATTTATGAGTTTTAAAAACTCCATCATTCTGATACAGATATTAAGAATAAAGAAAGTTAAGTGAGAGATGCACAGGCACTCTACACACTATCCTGCCAAGTTTTATGTAAATCTAAAATTACCTCAAAGAAAATTATTCTTAAAAACAGCTGTAGATGAGACAGAGTAGATAAAGGGGCTACTCTGTGGTTTTGTTACTGAACACATCAGTGAAAAAAAAACAAAAAACAGAGAATTCTAACAAAAATGAATGCCTACCTTCTACTCCTACCCCCAATAAGGAGGGCAATATTACCACCATCACAAACATGTCAGTAACAAGAAGTAGTGGGTGTTGAACCAAACAGAGGGACACTGCTTGAGAAGAGCAGGCTCAGGCCAAATTAACTAGCTGCTTCGTTACCACCTGGGTCCTTCCTGGCCCCCTCTCCTCACTGCTGCACCTCCACTTGGAGCCCAGGACTGCCTCCTGCAGCTGATGCCACCCCTACTGTCCAGCTGCTCTCTTCTCAAGGGAGCTTAAAAGAAGGGAACTGAGTGCCACAGATGGGAAGAAATGAAAAGGGGGTTAGCTAGAGCACAGAGGCACACTAATTACCCCAAAAGGGAGGCAGACGGTGTCCCTGGAGCAAAAAAAAAAAGGGGGGGGGGGGCAAGATAAATATACTCCATCTGAAAAGACCTTATTATTCTTTAAGATAGCCTGATTTAAGTAACACTCTAAAGTAAATGACAGGTTAAAAAGAAGCTAAAAGATTATATAAATACCACTGACTTTGTAAACCAAAAGTTCAGGGCTAGCTTTGAAACAGGAGACATGTTCACAGGCTACTCAACTGTGTTTGTGTTTACTCTCTAGATCACTTCCACTTTGATAAAAATGTGTAGTTATTCAATAGTATTCAGCAGAATCTGACAGCAATAAAAATTTAATATCCAAAAATTATTTATCATATTCAAGGATCAGTATCCGTATTAGAGTACAGGCATTGTCATTTTAAAATTATGCTAAAGGAGCCGGGCAGTGGTGGAGCATACCTTTAATCCCAGCACTTCGGAGGCGGAGGCAGAGGCAGGTGGATTTCTGAGGACAGCCAGGGCTACAGAGAAACCCTGTCTCGAAAAAAAAAAAAAAAAAAAAAAATGCTAAAGGAAAGGAAAGGAAAACTTTAAACTCTAACCAAGTTTTGCTTGAGAATACACTTCTGATGACCTAAAACCCAAAAGAAAATAGCTACACAAAGTGTTTTAACAACATACATAGTTAATAAACAGCTCATTTCTATGTTAATAGACTTTTAACCTTCAAAACAGTTGTATCACTATGGTAAAACTAAACTGTATTTAAACTTATCGTTGATTACACAAAATGTATTCCATGGAAAAGTCTGTCCAAGGCTGTGCAGAGCAGCACACACCTGTAATACCAGCGCTGTCTGAGGCTGGGGTCGGCTTTGAATTCAAGGCAACACAGCAAGACTCAGCTTCAAATAAAAAAGTGTATTCAGATGCTGGGCCAATATAATTTATTGTAGTATTGGGGTTCAAAGCCAGGACTTTACTCATACTAGCCAAACACTCTGAGCACCACTATAGTTTTAACACTGACTGTGTCTGCTTAGACATTTCAATTTAACAAACGTTGTCTAAACAGTCTATCAACATCTTAACAATGGGCCAGGGATAAAGGGCAACGGTAGGGAACTTGGTTAACAGTAGAGAACTTGGTTAACAGTAGAGAACTTGGTTAACAGTAGAGAACTTGGTTAACAGTAGAGAACTTGGTTAACAGTAGAGAACTTGGTTAACATACACACGTGGCCCAAGATTCAATACTCAGCACTTAAAAGAAAGTAAACAAAAACAACCCACAAATACTTTAATGAGGTGACTTCATGAATCATTTCAATGTTTAAAATAACTCTCACCTAAGTCAATGAAAGAAAAAGGAAGCTGGTATGCTTAGCATTTAGTACACGAAGTAGAAAAGCATCACCTTGCTAAAAAGCACTAAGGCTACACTGATACACACACAGACAACATATTATGCACTTACAGATATACACTCATCTCTTTACTATCTACAACTATAGTAAGTCAGGTGTAGTAGTACACACCTTTGATCTTAGGATTGAGAAGTGGAAGCAAGATCAGAAGTTCAAAGCCCTAATGGACTATGTGTACCACTGTTTCAAATCAAACAAAATCACAAATACATAATAATACTTAGAACTAAGGACTAGGTTCTTCAGAAACATCTTAGGAAAGCCAGAATGTTCTATCATAAAACCACTGCACCACTCTCAAAACACTGGATGAAGGACTCACTAAAAACAAAAAGTGATTTAAAAATATATAGAAGGCATTCTTAAACAAATGTTGACCTCAGAAGTATTAGTTCAAGATAGAGCTCTCTGGAGCCTAGTCTGATGGTACACACCTCTATTCCAGCAGGGACCAGAAGGAGTACATGGAAAAGTCTGTCCAAGGCTGTGCAAGGCAGCACGCACCTGTAATACCAGCGCTGTCTGAGGCTGAGGAGGGCTTTGAATTCAAGGCAACACAAGACTCAGTCTCAAATAAAAAAGTGTATTCAGATGCTGTGCCAACTTTATCAAGAAGACTAAACCCTGTGAGTAGATTTAAGATATTTATATAAGGCTACATGACTTCTAGATTCTATTTCATACAAAATAAAACAGATCCTACAGTTCAAAACCATAAACCACAGAGAATTAACTTTCATACAAGAAAGCTTTTTCAAATGACCTAAGGAGCAGGAGAGATGGCTTGGAGAATAGAGTAAAAGCACTAGCCAAGTCTCAGTTCGATTTCCAGAACCCACATAAAAAAAAAAAAAAAAAAACAGATGTAGTGCATCTGTAATTCCAGTACCCCTATACTAAGATGGGGAACAGAGATAGGAAACAGTCAGAAACAAAGAGGGCCAGGTAGCCTCAATTAAGCTTCATAACAGCAAAAACAATCAGAAAAACCCTGTCTCAACAAGATGGAAGAAACAGGACTCTAAAAAAAGTTGTCCTCTGGCCTTTACACAACATGGCGGCACACACCCACCCTACACTCCCTCCTCACACGTAACATTTTAAAGACCTTAAAAAAAATTTCAACTTAACTGTCAAAAATCTTATCAAACTAGAACTTGGTTCCTCCAAAGCGTATCAAAGATACACTTATACTGAGTTTAAAATAAACGTAACTTCAATAATTTTCATGAAGGGCTATAGTTTCTTTCTAAAGTACATTTGGGCCTAAAAAGTCAAGAAAATAAAAAGAAAGTAATATTGATGTGCTCATAATAAACTATTTCTGTGCAACCTTTCAGATTAATGACCTTTGTCCTTTAAAAGTTAATAAGATGGCACTTGTCTTTAGCAATATATTCTTTGATGAAGCATTATCTGAAAGACACTCCCATCTACCCCCCAAAAAAACAGTATATGCCTCCCCGAGTTAAATATTCATAAATAATATTAAAATAAAACTATACTTTTGAAAATATATGCCAAACAAAGTTACATTTCTAGACCCATCCACAGGGTCAGACAAAAAAGAACATAGCAAAATAGACTCAAAGATTAGTTACACTTGGCTTCAAAACTATTATATAACTGTGAAAAACAGCATGCTTCCAGATTCCATTTTTCTCAGGTTAATGAAAATGCTTTCCCTAGATACAAACTGCCTGTGAGAAATTATAGAAGGGAGCTGGGTGTTAGAGGAAGAAACCCAGTCAAAGCTCAAGTCTCCTGTAATCTACATGGGTAACTTAAGGAAACTAAGACAAGGATGGCGACACAACATGACAACCGTCTCACGGCTCCAACTGACAAGGCAGTCCACCACAGCAATGCACATTGGGGAAGTGTACAACGTTGCTAAGGCACATTTAAAAAGGATAAATTGCTTTCACCTGATAAGTCATGGTGAATAAGGTCAGCAAAATTGGGATCTTTACCCCACCAAAATATCCACAATTCTCTTCTTCCAGGTCTTTGATCTCGCCGCCAAACACCAAGTACATCTGCCTTAAGGCATCGACTAAAACTGCTCAAAATGGGGTCTTCTTCTGTCACCGGAAACAGAATAGGGGCAGAAGTTGGGCCTTGCCATACATATCTTTTCCACTTAATTCCTGTCAAGTCGGCCTGAAGGAAAAGAAAATATAATATCTATATTATGGTACATTCACTCAAATAAATATATATTATTAAATATAATATATTATAAATGTATTACTTATAGGTATATATAAAAATATATATTCACTATAAAGTCCTTGATTTCATTAAAACCACTATTTTCAATGCATGCTTAAGCACCTCAAGTCGATGAACAAAATAAACAAAAAACACCAAGGCAAATAATTCTAATGTTTCAACAAGAACTGAAGGAAAAGAACACAAAACTGTTAAATAAAATATCAAAGATGTCACTGAGTAGCAAGCCTATGAAAAACACAACATATCCAGAGCTGACCGCATGAAACAATGACCCTAGGCATGCACAGTAAGTTTATCTTTCCTCTGTCCTACTTCCTTCTCTAACTCGTCAGCCACATTTGTTGTTCCTTGGTGAACTGAAAAGTAAGGACCCTCATTCCAAGTTTGTAATAAGTCATGACTCTAATGAGAAAACATCTGAAATTTTTTCTGAAGGAAAAAAAAAAAAGGCCTGTTAATTCTCCACAAGCACACATCTTCAGGAAAAGAATTACTTCCAAGGAACTGTCAGATTTGTACTAATCTATCTTCAAAAAAACCAAAGTGCCAAAAATAGATGGAGAAGGGGAAGACAGACAGAAGCATTACGCCTGCTCTACATCTTACTACATGTGAGAAGATGCTGATTAATGGACACTGTCAAAAAACCCAGCCTAATCTGTAAGGCAGAAGTACGTTAAAGATCACCATTTACCATACCGTGAAAGAGATTCAACAAAGGAAATTCAGTAATTCTTTCTTCTAACTTAGTGACAGAAAGCATAAGGTGCCAAAAATGAAACTGCTGATACATGACTGGCAGTTTACGCTTGCCAACTAGTTATGCTCCACCCACTTAATTCACTTACCTATGATAGACTTAATATTTCTCACAGCACACGAAAAATGAAAAAGTCGCTCCAACTTAAAGTCATTCACAAAGTTCGGCTATCGTTTAATTCAGGACTAGACATTTGCAACAGTTGGTACTTTTGACAAAAGTCTTAACTACTGGGTGTTATCCGATTTGGGCCGACCTACATACACATACTAGAACATCCCTAATTCCAGCTTTCCCAGACTTTTCAGTTCAATAAAAGGAACAGCCAGCTCGAAACATTCTTAAAACGTAAGCAAAACAGACAAATATAGAACGTTTAGTGCGAAACCACAGGACCTCCTCCACTAGCCCCTCCACTCTCACAAAAACATAATGTTCTAATAAAAGCAAGATGGCTAGAAATTGTCAAAATGGCAAAATGTTTTCAAAGTTTAAAAAGAAAACATATGAACTGGCATACACTGTTTTTACACAAAGATCTGAAGTCACCCATAAGGAAACTCCTCCGTCTTAGTTTAACTTATAAAACGAAAAGGGTTTTAATACATAAGTTTTGGGGGGTCCTGTTTAAGAGAAGCCCACTTACAAGGGAAAAGCGTAAAGGCAGCGAAGCAGGGGCAATCGTGGAAAGTGTGGAAAAGGGATACACCGTTCGATACAAGGGGCGGGGGGTGGGGGGGAATAAGCTAGAAACACAGAAGAAAATATTACTATCCGGCCAGATAACAAGCCCAAGTTAAGGACAAGACTACGATGGGGAAGAGTCCAAAACAAGACAGGAGGTGGAGAAAGACGGGAAAAAAAAGACAAGACTTTTCCTAGCAGAGCCCTGGCCGGTAGGTGAGCGAACGCTGTCTCCCGAGGCGGCCGCAGAGCCTCGGAGGAGGCCGACTCCGGCGGGGCCTAGCCGGGGGACACCGGCATCTGGATGCGACCCGGACCCCCTCCCCCCACGGCCCAAGGGCGCACGGCGCGGCCCCCTCCCCCACCGCCCGCGGCCCCCGCACTCACCAGGCAGAAGAGGTTACAGTGACAATCTTCCAGGCTGGCCCCGTTCGACACGAAGGAGGAACTCATCGTCCCTCACAGCAGCCGCCGCCGGCGCCACAACCCACCATCCGCCATTACCGCCGCCTCCGACCAGAGAGAGAAACACAGACACCGGGGAGGGCGGGGGGCGGTGGGGAGGAGGCCGCCGGGCCGCCCGCCCTCCCCGCCGCCCCCCGGCGCCGCCGCGGCCCCCGCCGCCCGGAGGCACCCAGCCGCCCGGGGCCGAGGCCGCAGGCGGGAGGGCCGCGCCGCGCTCGGCCGGCCGCCGGGACTGCGGAGCCCGCGGACGCGCGTCCCTCTCCGGAGAGGAGGGGAAGGGATGTCTGTCCCTTCCACCAGAAAAAAAAAGAGATTTAATGAAAAATGAAAAACGAAAAAAAAATAACAATCAGGTACACGATAAATAGTCAGAGCCGGAGTCCGAGCGGGCCGAGCCCTGAAGCCCGGGAGGGTTCTCCGCGGCCCGGGGACGCCCGCGGAGGGGCGGGAAGGGCGAGGACCGGCAGAGCACCCCGGGCCCCCGGCCCGGCAGCGGCGATGTCCTTAAGCCCAGAGTCTCCTCAGCGGCGGAGGTGGTGGCGGCGTCTGCGGGCTCAGTCCATTCTCCGGCTGTGTCCTCGTGTTGTCCCTGGGCCAAGCCTGCCTAACGTCTGCTCTCCTGCCGCCTCACCGCCTGGACGCCGTAGTCTCCCCCATTTTGTGGGCCCAGCGGGCGGTGTTTTTCCCCCTTTAATCCGAATTCACGGGTTTTCCCTTCGCTTTAATGGCGGCCACAGGGACCAGCTCGCCCTCTCTGCTCGCCCATTGGCCGCCGTGAGGTCACGTGGGCCGGGCTCCGTAGGGAGGGGGGAGAGAGAAGGCGGTGAGGGAGGGCAGGGAAGCTTTCGGAGCCCCGGGGACCCGGCGGCCAGCTGGTGGCTACTAAGATGGCGCCATCTGCTGGATGCCCCGGTTAAGATGACCCGAGCCTTGGCCCTAGCTTTCTGCTGGCTTGGGAATGTACAGCCCAGGAAGGTTCACTTCAAAATCCAGAATTACTTGGAAATCAGTTCGAATTCTTTGGAAGAGAAAGTTGGCAAAAAAAGAAAGAAAAGAAAGAAATTCCAATGCATTCTCATTTATTCCATAAGGCCGCCGGGTACATCACAAAACTCTAGGACTAAAGAATCAGAGCTGGATAGACACCAGCCTCACCCTCTCTTTTTAAGTTATAATAAAGAAGTAAAAATGAGATGATATGACCTTGTGGTTAATAAACTAGAAATAAAGTCCTGCTGTTCAGGATTCGACGCTGGAGCCAGTCTTTTGCCTCTTTGTGACTCAGTTTCCTCATCTGTAAAATGAGGGAAACAAACATGTTTGTTATATGATGCATTAATACAACCTGAGCACTAGCCTAGTGCCTGGAGCAGATGAGCAATGTAAGGTATACATTACTATATTGTCATCCTTATTTTCTATGGTTATTTGAGAAGCGAGTGAGCTCTGAGAGTGAGAATCATGAGAACTGATACTTTGTTTATAGAGTTGTCCAATGCCTTAAAATGTTCAAGCACAGAGTAGGCACTTGATATTTGAAAACTTAGAAATGACTAAGAAGAACCACAGCTGATGTAAAATCCCTTCCCAAACAATTATTTTGGGTTGGATTACTCTTCAGTGAAGAGTTCAAAACATTTTTTCATGAGAACTTTAAAGGATTCTAGGAGAAGAGGGAGGGATGGGGAAAGATTAAGAGCTAATGATAACAGGTGTGAAGGCACAAGTTTTTAATCCCAGGTCTGGAGAGGCAGAGGCAGGGGGATCTCTGAGTTTGAAACCGTTCTGGTCCACAGAGCAAGCTCCATGCTAGCCAAGGCTACAGAGTAAGACCCTGTGTCAAGAAGAAAAGAAAAGAAGAGACAACAGTTAGGAACTATCATAACTTTAAGTCATAATTATCTCTGTAAAATAGTAGACTCTTCTAGATTACTTTTTTAGCTATAAAATGAAAAGTATTCTTCACCCACCTATTTGTCCATCTATGCTGATTAAGATCCTGAAGCCAAAAAGTTGCAGAGAAAGTTCTGCCGCTTGCCAGTTGACCTTAGATCAAATCTGACCCTAAATCAAATTAGTTTATCATAAATCAAGGATAATAAGAGTAGTTTTCTCCTAAAATGCTTGATGAAGTAATGTTGATCCTAAGTGCTTGTCCCAGTGCTTCCTTAATCACATGCTAACCATTAAAATGATTGTTTAAATCATGACTAAGTGGTAGCACACATCTGCAATCCTGTACTGGGAGGCTAAGACAGGACGACTGAGGGTTCGAGACCAGCCTCGGGTAGTTGCAAGACTTTTCCTCAAATAGAAAAGAAAAATAATTTTTTAAATATCTGCCTATTCCTCGGGATTTCTGGAGAAGCGGTTCCTACAGAATAAGATAAAAGGCAGTGACCTGAATATGACAGGCATCAACTGTGACACACTGAGAGCACTGGAGGAGGAGTTTCCAAGTTGAGAGGGTGTCGTCAAGTAGGCAGCATTTGAAATCAGATTTGAAGGATAGAATGAATTCTTATAAAGCTCTTTGAAGCAGTTAAATCTTATTAAGCCCAATTCAGATCCAAAGGCCACATATCAAAGTCAATTATACAACCAGGACTAATTCAATCCAGGAGCTCAAATCAACTAAGGTCGGCATCCTTTATAACTGAGTGCCAGCACCAGGAGTCAGAGATCCCAAGACCCAGTGAGGCAAAAGCTCCTTCACTCATCTCTCCTTCTCTGAGAGAATCCTCACATCTCTGTTCAGCTTGAAATGTCCTCTCCCACTCCTTTTCTAAAATATGTCCATCTTCCTTAGTTTTTCCCTCCCCCTTCCTCTCCCCTTTCCCTTCTCCTTCTCCTCCCCCTCCTCCTCTTCCCCCTCTCAGACACACATATACACATACTCACAGTACACCTTAGGAATTCAGTGGCAGGTAGAATCTGCCTGAAATCCACCACGTAGGAAGTAACATTTGATTGAACTTTCATTTGAATGTCAATCTTCTCCAAAAGAGAGGAGGATCTGACAACAAGAAAGACTTCCCAAGAAGGAAAGAACTCTGAGACCAAGGGGAGGGGCAGGGGTGACAGCAAAGAGACTGAGAAAAGGAAGGAAGAGGTGCAGTGGAGGACGAAGAGCCCAGCAGAGAGAGGGATGGAAACCTAGGGAGAAGGGAGAAAACGAGGCCAGCATCACTCTCGGAGAGCATCTTGGGAACCACCTACATTGTGTTAAGATGACATTTTGTATGAGCTAAAGAGAAACAAAAATAGAAAATTTAGGAAATAGCGATGTGTCAATGTGGGTTCATCAATTGCTTTTTAAAAAAAGTATGAAAAAAACAGATGTAGTTATGTATATACTCAAGAGGCTGAGGCAGGAGAATCACGAGCAAGCTTGAGAGCTGCCTGGGCTACACGGCAAGACCTTGAATGAATGAATGAATGAATGAATGAATGAATGAACCTTCCGGTTTTTCTCTTTAATCCTTTTCTATATGGTTGAGATTACATCTTTTATTATACAGTTTACATAGCACATTGTGTGTGTGTGTGTGTGTGTGTGTTTGTGTGTGTGTGTGTGTGTGTGTGTGTGTGTGTGTGTGTGTACATGCAAGAATAAGATGGAGAAGATACTGGATTTGACAGCTAGACAGTTGGACCAAATGAAGTCAAAACTATTCTTTCTAGCCTCACAACTCTGATTGACTTGTTTATAAAATGGGGATGTGAAATGGCACCAGCTGTGAGAGTTGTTGCAGTTGACTAAGAGAGACTCCAAGTAAAATACCTAACAGTAATGCAGTGCGGAATTTCAAAATGACTTTGAGAGGTAGCTCTGGGTCCGTAACAACTGGCTACCTTCTCTCTGAAATACAGAGCCACTCAGTGATCTCTCCCTCTAAAACCATTCGGTAACTCCTTCGGGATTTCAGGAGCTCCATTCTGTATGGAATGGCGGAGGCTCTGGCTGGTGGGCTCCTTACTTGATATAGAGAAGTCCAGGAAAGGACAGAACTTGACCTTAGGATTAATCCTCTACCCCTGATTTTGGGGAAAAGAAGCCAAGTCTAGAGCATAGCTAGCCAATAGAAATGAAACAAAGCCAAATAAATCCTATAATTTCAATTACTGTTTATTAGACATATTAAAATCTTTGGAAACCTTGTCTCGAAAAACCAAAAATAAAAATAAAAATAAAAATCTTTGGCCAATATATCAGAAACTATATCATTTTATATGTAGTTCATATAAAATATATTCATATAGCCATTCCTTTTTTTAAATTTATTTTTAGCCAAATCTTCCAAAAATCCATGTTTGTTCGTTTTTCTTAAATAAGATTTCAATTCAGACTAGCCACACATCAAGGCCCCAATAGCTAAATGTGACTAATGGCTACCGTGTTGGGTAATACAAGTTTAGAGTCAAAAGCTGAAAGCAAAGAAGGAACCAGTTAAGCCCTAGAGAAAGTGATCGTCAGCCTAGAGACAGTATTGATTTTTCTTAAGGTCATGTTAATGGTTTAATGTTGGACTTAATTCAATAGAAAGAAGGACTAAGAAGTTACACTGCATTTCAGTGAGGGAATGTGAACATACAAAGGTGAGGAACAAAGCAAAGGAAATCAGCCCTAGAGAAAAGAAGGAAACAGTGTCTTTCCATCCACGAAAAACCTAAATTGCCACTTTTCTTGAAAATGTAACAACTATGCTCAGTCTCAAGTTTTCTATCAAATCTTTCCTTTTAGCATGAACTTTGAAATCAACTCCTCCTAATTCCGTTTGAAATTAGGTTAGCAAACCTTTATTAGCAAAACCACAGTGCAGTCTCCTTCCAGGTCTTTATTCCAGCCAAATTACCTGTGGACTGGACCTCCTGTTCTTACAAAGGGACGAAGAGATGGGTTAAATGGCCACTCCCATTAACACCTAATATGTGGCAGGCGATCTGTATCAGACAGGGGAATTTGCACCAAGCTTCTGAGGTATTATATTATCCCACTTTTCTAGATTAAAATGTTGAGATCTAGAAATAGCTTCCCTGTGCCCACAGCAGCCCCTGAAACAGGCTAAGGGGCCTAATCTACCACAAGGGCTCCAGAGAAACTTCTTGGAGGGACAGTTGAAACTAAACCTTGAAGGATGTGTTGGGTTGAGCCAGGGAAAGGCTGGTAGGGAAGGGGAAAATCGCAGAAGAAGAAGGAGGGGGAAGAGAGTCTGGACAGTTTGGTTAGAGAAGAAATCCTGGGTCTTAATCATAAAGAGTTTGCTTTTTCTTCTAGAAAAGGTTAAATACGATTGTGACAACCTAAGATTTGTTTTGAGAACCAAGCTGCCAGGAGACTTGGGGGCATGGTGGCAATTCAAGCAGGAAGAGGAGAGGAGAGGGCTGTCCTGAGTAGAAGGAGCTTGTCTGCCAACACCCTTTCTGTTGCCCATTTACCCTCACTGTCACTTATCCCATCCGCAGGGAACCTGGGGAAGTAGAGGAAATCACGTCAGCAAACTGCCCACCATGCTTTTCTTCCTTGAGGTGACTTTTTTTTTTTTTTTTCTGAGTGGCCAAAGCTAAAAGAGAAGATGATTGCAATTCTTTGAGCCTACCCCTCATGCAGGAGGAAGAAGAAGAGGAGGAAGAGGAGGAGGAGGAGGAAGAGGAGGAGGAGGAAGAAGAGGAGGAAGAAGAAGAGGAGGAAGAGGAGGAGGAAGAAGAGGAGGAGGAGAAGGAGGAGGAAGAGGAGGAAGAGAAAAGAAAAGTCAGGCAGGACTTTGGTTTCACAGGATAATTATCCCTGCCCAGATACAAACTAGTTTGCAATTTCATTATTCTCTTTCCTCAAGAAAAAGTTCAAAGGAGTTCAAAATGTATGACAGCCAAGAGAAGTTTATTCTACAATTTCTTGGTTTCACTACAAGTTTATATGACAGTCATAGAAATGAAGACACCCATTATAGCCTTTCAACCACCGGCTCTGACATTCATTCATCCGCTTACGGGCTCTGGTATTTAGTAAGTGGTGTGATAGGGCAATGTACGGCAGTGAATCAGAAGCAGACCAGACTCTTAAAATACTTATTATGTCTCATACAGCAAACAGCTCTATAATTGTGTTTCCAAATGGTTTAAATGGCTGAGGATCAAGTGTGACGGTGCTTGGGGAAAACAGGAGCTGCCCTGGGTACTGAGGAAGAATTTAGATAGTATTCCTCCAGTTGGAGTTTGAGGCAAAGTTCTGGAAAATACTACTGGGAATTTTCTTGAAAGGCAGATTCTTGGTTGTGCTGATAATCTGCCCATTCATTCTCACTTCTGCTTTCTCCTTCGCTCTGTGCTAGACTGCTCCTTGCAAACAGCAAGCATCAGGCTCCCTCACCAATACCCTTGTGGTTTGATTTGGAATCAAGGGTTGTGTGGTGGTGCATGCCTGGAATCACGGCACCTGAAGGTTGAGGCAGGAGGATCAGGAATTTAAGGTCATCTACTATATAGCCAGTTTAAGGGCAGCCTAATCCACCAAGATAATCTCAGAGAAAAAAAGAAAAGACCCTCTGTGCTGCCTGCCTGGCTGTCTTGGCTCCTGAAGGTGTACCCATCCATCTGTTGGTTGTTGTTTTTTTGTTGTTGCTATATAGAAATAACATGGAAACATCCCAGCATAGAACAAACATGGTGTTATCTCGCTTAGTTCCTGAGAGTCAGTAACAGAGGGCGGCTGACTTAGCCAGGTGCTTCTGGCTCGTATTCGCTCATGAGTTCGTCAAGATGTCGGTTAGAGCTACAGTAGAGAATTCACTTCCGGGCTCGCTCCTACAGCCACTGGCAGCAACAGTTCCTGCTCAGCTGTTTTCTGCCAAGTGGACCTCTGAGACTATGCACAGCATGCAGCTTACTTCCCCAACAGGGGGTAATCCAAGATTGGGAGTGGGGGTGAGAGAGATGGGAGAGATCCATATGGAAGCCACAGTCTTTCACAACCTACTCTCAGAAGTAACATACCATCACTTCTGCCACGAGCTGTTGGTCACACAGACCAACTGTACTAGAGAGTAGGAGGGAGCCACACAAGGGTATGAATACCAGGAGGCAGAGATGACTAGAAGCAAACTGTCTTAGAAACTAGCTGCTATCTTGGAGACTAGCTACTAGGCCCACCTTCTGGTCCCAAGTGATTCATGTCTGTTTTACATGTAAAATGCACACACTCCCTCCACAAGTCAACAGAACTATCATCTCATTACACAATTAGCTTGAAGTCCAGCATCTCAACATCTAAGTTAAGTTCAGGCAGAACTGGGGCTCCTCGGATGCAGCTCCTCAAGTATAACTCCTTGAGTACAGTTCCTGAATATCTGTGAAACAGAGATAACTAAGCCACTGAGTCAAGAGTAACAATAATGGCTGTCCACATTCCTAGCCCAAAGTAGGAAAATGGCAGGTCACAGTGGTGCACATCTGTAATACCAGCACTCAGGTGGGGGCAAAAAGAGGGTAGCCTCAGATACTTAGAGAGTCTGAAGCCAGTGTCGTCTATCTGAGACCCTGTCTCATACAAAACTTAAAAAAAAAAAAAAAAAAAAGATTCTTACTATCTAACATTGTCCTCAAAACTGTTGCCTAAATTCCAAGTTCACATCTGAGAATAAGGATTTTGCCACAGCAGAACACCAGTAACAGAAAAGTCTCCCTGCTATATATTTCTGTCTAAAAAGGTACTGTGAAACTTGGTAGAGTTTCAAACAGCAATTGTTAATTATTTTGTATCATTTCTGAGGACTGGGAATCTAAGACATGAATTGGCCAGGTGGTTCTAGATGACAGTTTCTCACAAGATTGCATCAGACGTGGCCAGATTACACAATACACTCGTATACCCAAATATCACTCAGTAACCCCTAATATGTAAAGTTATTAGTTATGTATTAATAAATTTGATCCCGTGTCAGTTATGGCTATGGTTACCTCAAGGTCCAATTTAGGGCTGAGACTCTTCTTACCCAAAACAAAAACAAACAAGAGTATGTCCACGTCGGTATATTCCTGGTTAGGCTTTGGTTTTAGCATTCTGAATGAATCGCCCTCCTTTTCCGCTCCCTTACTCCTTCCAGTCCTGGAGGTGGCATCTCCCTCAAGCCATACATCCTGGGATGTCCCTCCAGTCTACTGTGACCATTCAAATGCCTCCCTCCTGGGTTTTGTTTTGTTTTTTAAGGCATTTACAATTGTGAGTAAGTGTGTGTGTGTGTGTGTGTGTGTGTGTGTGTGTGTGTGTGTGTGTCTGTGTCTGTGTCTGTGTCTGTGTGTGTGTGTGTCTGTGTCTGTGTACATATGTGTGTGTGTGTATGTATGTGTGTCTCTGTGTCTGTGTGAGTGTGTGTGTCTGTGTCTGTCTGTGAATGTGTGTGTGTGTCTGTGTCTGTGTCTGTGTCTGTGTCTGTGTGTCTGTGTGTCTGTGTCTGTGTACATATGTGTGTGTGTGTGTGTATGTATGTGTGTCTCTGTGTCTGTGTGAGTGTGTGTGTCTGTGTCTGTCTGTGAATGTGTGTGTGTGTGTGTGTCTGTGTGTGTCTGTGTCTGTGTCTGTGTGTGTCTGTGTTAATAAAGTCCCTGAAATAGATGTTACTTTTTCTTCTGGATCCTGAGTAATCCAAGTAAGTCTTATTGAGCTGAACAGATTTCTTTACCGAAGAACTCCTCAGGACTTTGGAATATGCTAATGTACATTATCAATCTCTCAGAGGATTCTAGAGCATGCAGCATTCTCCAACTCCTTTGATCCTGTTTTTGTGTTTTGCTTTCACATACATCATGGCTAGCATGAAAAGGGATGAACAAGAAACATCACAGTCTAGTTTGGCTGAAACAATGAACTTGTGAAGGAAAACAGCAATATACATACATACATACATACATACATACATACATACATACACACGTACACACATACATATGTGTAAAACAACAGTGGTAGAGGCCAAGTCACATAGGACAATGTATTTGATGACCCTGGTCCTAAGGACTTGAGAGTCATTGAAGCTTGTCCACTGCTAGGTGAAAAGTTAGAATTACTTACCTAAATTACTTAATTATAGCAATACACTTTCTTTTTTAACTGTAACCAGGGTTGCTTTGCAGAACTAGCAAAACAGAAATTATGCTCTCAACATTTTGCTTTTTTATTACCTTTACATTCAGTTCAGGAGCTCTGTAGTGTTTGCCTTATGTTTTCAATATGGTAGAACTTTCTTAAAATAGAAAGATCCTCAGGGGGAAAAAAATGAAATGTTTTAGCATGACCCTCTAAAACAGTATTCTTAAATGGGTCAAAAGAGAGAAGACTTCTTTTGACCAGAATTGGTGACATAAAAAGGACCACAGAAGTACAACTCTGGGTAACTATGAGCTCATATTAGAAAAAGAACAAACATCTTTTTGATAAAAGCAATGTTTAAATGGTTGCATGAAAGGGCTGGGAGTGTGGCTCAGCAGCAGAGTATATACTTAGTGTCCAAGAAATCCTGAGTTCAATCCCAAGCAGGAAGGGAAAGAGGGAGAGCAGGAGGAAGGAGGAAGGAAACTGGGCATGGTGGTTTATGCCTTTAATTCCAGCACTCAAAAGGCTAAGGCAGCAAGATTACTGCAAGGTCGAGGCCAGTCAGAGCTGGCTTCACAGGTAGTTCTAGGTCAGCCTAGGCTACAGAGTGAAAAAAAAAAGGAAAGAAAAAAAGGAAAAGAAAGCAAAAAAGAGAAGTAGCATGCATATTAGTTTTCTATACTCTAAAATAAATTACCTCAAAACTTTCTGGCTCACACAATGAACTTTATCTCTCATACTTTCTTTGGCCGAACAGTTCTGGTTAGAGTTTCGGCTATAACGTTGGCCATCTGAAGTCTTGATTTCTGGCTGTTGGAACCTCTTCCCATGGGGCTCACTCACATGGATGTCAGGCTGATTCTGGCGGCTCATAGAAGGCCTTAGTTTCTCTTCATGTGGGTCTGGATTGAGGAAGTTTTTGCTTTCATGGCATCTAGCTTTCACAGAGAGACCATGGCAGAATCTCCAATGGGGCCTCTTATCTAGTGTCAGAAGTCCATCACTGCTGTAATCTGTCACTCAAGTCAGGTTTGACTTAACATGACAGGAGGGGTGTTCTCGGTTTCCATTGACTTAGAGCTCACAACTGCATCATGACTTTCTTTATTTATTTACATTTTCCTTTGCTTATAATCCTGTTATCCAAGGTCCTTGCAAAAGAATTCTAAAATAATTCTATCTTGAGTAGTTAAATTAAGTATGCCATACTTAAAACATCATATTATCTGATCCTATTTTAAAGCATTTTATGGGCCAGCAAGTTGGCTCAGTCAGTGGGTAAAAGCACATGTCAATGTGTGATGCTTAATTTTAATTGTCTGGCTTTTAGTTTGTTTGTTTGGTTGGTTGGTTGGTTGATTGGTTGGTTGGTTGGTTGGTTGGTTGGTTGGTTGGTTGGTTGGTTGGTTGGTTTGGTGTGGTTTGGTGTGGTTTGGTTTGATTTTTTGAGACAGGATTTCTTGTGTAACAACCCTGGCTGTCCTGGAACTCTCTTTTGTAAAGCAGGCTGACCTCAAACTCACAGAGATGCACCTGCTTCTACCTCCCAGCTGGGATTAAAGGCCTGTGCCACAATACCTGACTAGTTTTAATTGTCAAGTTGGCATAATCAAGATCACCTGGGAAGAGAGTGAGGGATTGCTTGGATCAGGTTGGCCTGTGAGCATATCTATAGGAGATTATCTTGATAATGTTAACTAAAGTGGGAAGACCTTCCCACTACCCATAGCATCACTCTCTAGGCAGGAGCTTCTGAACTGTGTAAGAGTTGAGAAAGTGAGCTAAGAACTCACACAGAGACATTCCTCCTGAATATGGATCCAATGAATCCAGTTGTCCCATCTGTAACATTTCCTTGGTGATAGATTGTAAAGTGGAACCATATATAGAAATCAACCTTTTCTCCCCTAAGCTGATTTTGTCTGGCTATTAGATTATAACAATGGGTCATGAAACTAAGATGAAAATTTGTTATCAGGAGTGGGGTTGTTACCAAGATAAACTTGATTGTATGGCTTTCAAGTCTTTGGAACTCTGGGATTGCAAATTCATTGCATGCTAGAAGTAGAGCTCAATGTGTTATTCTAGTGGGAATTTAGAAGACAGTAATGCTGAAAATAATATGAACAGTATAAGTCTGGTCATGAGGTTTCAGCAAGGAGCAAGGACTTTGTTAGAGACTAGACTAGGACCCATACATACAACTATTTTTTCTTTCTGAGACAAGGTCTTACTATATAGCCTTGGCTGGCCTGAAACTCATTATGTAGGTCAGGCTGGCCTCAGACTAACAGAAATCTGCCTGCACTGGGATTCAAGACATTCCTGTGATTTTTTTTTTTTTTTTTTTTTTTTTTTTGTGTCAAGAATCTGCGCTGCATTCTTCCTGTGTCTTATGTGGGAATAGGTTAAGTTTAAAGGTGATAGATAGGCTGTAACTTGAAACCGTGAACTAAAATAAGCCTTTTCTTGCTCCAACATGCTATTGTCAGGATGTGTTATCACAGCAACAGGAAATGAAACAAGATACCTCAGAAGCCTAATGGCCTGAGTTCAATCCCCAAACCGACATGGAAAATCTTAACCTAGTGGTGAGCATCTGGGCTCCCAGTAACTCTCCATCAAGATGGAAGGCAGAGCCATAAGAATCACTCAAGGCTCACAGTCCAGTACTGAAGTACACGGTACAATAGAAATAAAAAGAGAGACCTTGTCTTGATCAGGTAAAAGGAAGAAGCTGACTCTCAAAGGTTGACCTCTCAGACACACCACACACACACACACACACACACACACACGCATATATACACACACATACATGCACGCATACACCCCCACACACCCCCACATACACACCCCAACAATCACACACACATACACACCCACACACATATACACACACACATATACACACACACACACATACATACACACATACACACACATACATACACATACACATATACACACACATACACACATACACACATATACACACACAGAGCCCCCATCCCCAGAACCCCCAAACATATACTGTATTAGTTGCTTTTCTGTTGCTATGATTAAAAAAAAAAAATGCACAAGGCCCTTGGGTTAATTCCCAGTACTGAAAAAAAAAATGTTTGTTTCACTTTTAAAGACGGTTAATACACATTAGTATTGGCTCGTTTTCTTTCTTTGTGAAGCTCAAAATGATGATTCACGATGGGCCAACGCCTATCTTAATATGATGGAATCTCACGTAGTTACCAAAAATGACAAGAATGTGGTTTGTGTCCACGCGTGGATACGTATACGCAGAGTAATGAAAAAGCAGAGACAGGGCTGGCGAGATGCTCTGAGGATCAAAGAACTTGCCTGGTGTCCATCCAACATCCTTCCTGCTGAGAGGCCCCCAGCTTTGCCCATCGGGGCACAGTGCCTGTGTTGGAGGTGCAGAGGTGAGTGCTGCCTGCTCTGCTGCCATGCTTGCTGTCCCTTCTCCTAATCAAAGTCTCTCCCTGCCTCTTTGGGGCTACCACCAACTCTAAAGACTTGAGTTTGACCCCAGGGACCCAAACAGGAGAGAAGCAGCTCCAGCAAGTTGTTGTCTGACCTGCACATGCACTACTGTCAGATGTGCCCAGTTCCAACTAAATGATTTTTAATTTTAAAATTATTTTCAAAAGACTGAAAAATGGTGTGTTGAGTATGACTTGCCCTGTGGGCTAAGACCCCCCAACCTCTCCTAAAGCGCTTTATGAAGATGGTCTCTTATATAGGAAGAACGGCCTGAGATGGAAGGCACATAAATTCTGGTCTACACTTACTAAGCACAGAAACTAAAGATAAAACTGAACTTAATATTTCTTTTAGAAGTCCATTACATTAGTGTCCCCAACCTCACCCCACCCCATGGAACCTTACCTCTTGGCACATAAGAAACCCAAGGGAGACCTGTAGGACTGCCCAGCAGGACACCCAAGGGCCAACCTGTATAGCCACGAGAAATTAAAACAAACTTAAACCACTAAGTTTTAGAGTGGTTTTCACTAAGTAGAGCTAAACAACCTAATTACTTCTAATGTTAGCCATGTTAAAGACTCTAGCTGGTTTGCAATTGTATCAGACACTATTAGATCAAGAACACCAGAGCTCTACCTTAGGCTGCAGGCACCTCCTTTCCCACCACGCACTCATCCCCCTTGCTCACCACCCATCCTCACTTCCTGCTCTCACCAAGTCAGTGACATAGAAAACGAAGAACACTGAACTCCAAGAGGACAAATGGACACCCACCGAGTCAGGCTTCACATTGAGCCTACTCTGCAACTGAGAACAGGCCAGAGTTCGGATGCCAAGTCTGTAATGGCAGAGAGAGAGGGGGAGGGAGGGGGAGGGGGGAGGGAAGGGCAAGGGGAGGATGAGGGGGAGGGGAGGGAGAGAACAGAGACAGAAAGATGGAGAGACAGAATTTGTACAATGACCCTTGTACAAATCATCTTATTGAACCTTCACTACATCTAAAAGGTTGGTATTTTTCTTCCCATCTTACCCATGAAAAAGAGATGTTGAGTAATTTGTTCAAAGACATGCAGTAATTATTTACTATTCTAGGGAGAGGGTGAGAGAGTCACCTGTCACCAACAAGGAGAGAGGGTTTCGGAGTGTGGTACATTATGAAGTCACAGCACCTTGGTTGTTTTTGGTTTAAATGAAAACCAAAATCGAATGAAACCTCTGAGCCGTTAGAGGCACCCAAGGAAACCAGGCCCGGAGTTGCCCTTTCTTGTGGCTAGACTATGGAACAGGTGGGAGGAAGCCCTCTCTCCACTCCAACAGAGAAGTGGCTACACGCCAGAAGTGGCTGATGAAGTCAGTCGGTGAATAGCTTCTTAGAAGCGCATGTGAGCCCCACCCCCACCCCCACCCCTGTCCCCATCCTTGAGAGATACAGAAGGGGCCCAGCCGTGGTATCCTGTGGGGTACTGCTGCTGTCTTCCAAGTGTGCCACCAAATTAAGATTTCCTGGAGAAATATGTGTTGCACAAACATCAGATCCTTGACAGAAAACTGTCTGTTCCACCCCCATCCTCTCCATTCAAGTTCCCAGAAGTTTGCAATTATGCTTAAAGGAAGTTTCCAGACAAGGCTTACTCAGCATTGGTTGTCAGGAGGATGAGATTATTTTGTTCTGTATTTTCCAGTTTTTTTCTTTTTTAAAGTTGGCTGACCATTGTCATCCTACCCCAGGCTGGTGCAAAAAGGCGAGCTGTTAACTACAGACCGGTTTCCATTCTGTGTGTGTGTGTGTGTGTGTGTGTGTGTGTGTGTGTTTAGAGTCTGGTGAAGGCTTGTGTTACACAGGGGGAGAGATTCAAAGCCCTCTATGCCAACTTACTTGCTACGTGCATCTCTCCCTTTATTTTGTCAACCCTACACTTCTCCCCGCTGTATTTTCCTTTAGCCTTTTTGGTCCTTGACCTGTTGCCCAGAACTGTGGTTTACTAACTCCTCTGATTTGGTATCTCATTTCTACTTTGCCAAGACACTTCATACTAAGTCCTAAGTTCTTCTTCCTTTTTTTTTTTTAAGTTGCTTTTTGAGACAACATTTTTCTTTGTAGTCCTGGCTGTCCTGGACCTTACTCTGTAGACCAGGCTGGCCTCCAATTCACGGAGATCTGCCTGCCTCTTCCTCCTGAGTGCTGGTACGTACTAAAGGCATGTGCCACTACCACTAAGCTAAGTTCAAAGTTATTGAGTTGCAGAATTCCATCAGGGTGGCATACATTGTCCAAGTCCCGTGTGTTGGAAAGAAATTAGAAGGAAAAAGTGGCAAAGCCAGAAATGACAGCACACAGCTAAAATTCCAGCATTTTGAGAGACGAAGGTAGCAAGAAGGTTGTAAATCAAAGATGAGCACTCCACACACAACTCTTAATCCCAATGGTAGAGTAGAAGGAAGGATTACTCTTTTAAAAGCATTACTTATATATTTTCATGTGTATGAATGTTTTGTATACATGTATGTCTATGGACCAGGTACATGTCTGTGCCCATGGAAGTCAAAAGAAGGCATAGGATCTGCTGAGACTGTAATTAAAGACTGTCGTGAGTGCTGGGAACTAAACCCCTGCTCTCTGGAAGGGTGGGCCATGACTGCGACCAATGAGCCTGGAAGGATTACCTTTAAACTGGCAGGCACGACCGACACATTCCTCCCCGCCGACCTCTGTGCCCTTTCCCTGCTAGTTCCAAGAAACATATATTGTATACAATCTCTAGACTTTTAGGTGGCTCACACATGTAATCCCAGCACTTGGGAGGAGGCGAGACAAGGAGTTCAAGGTCATCTACTTACAAAGTTCAACACTATCATGATACCCTATTTCACTCTGACCAAACAAAAAAGCAAACAACAAAGGAAAAAGCCAGGCATGGCGCTGCATGCACGGAACACCTAGCTCTTGGGAGGTAGAGCCAGGAAGATGAAGAATTAGGAAGGATCAGGGTTTCAGAACCAGCTTCATCTAGGTGATAAGTATGAGGCCAACCTAGGCTACATGAGACACTGTCTCAAAAAAAAAAAGCTTCTTGGGAAACTTTGGGAAACCATTTGGCAGTATCTACTAAAACTGAACATATGCATATACTTTTTACCCAAGAATTCTACTCCGAGATTCAGACCCAACCAAAATGCACACATATGTTCATCAAAAGACATGCACAAGAATGTTCACAGCAAGAGTTAGCATAAAACTAGCTAAAAACGAGAAACAGCCCAAACGTCCAAAAGCTGTGGAGTGGATAAAGAGTAATGTATTCAGACAATGAAGTATACAACAAGGGGGTGGGGAAGTATGGCGATGTACAACGGAGGGATCTTACACACGTAATAATAAAGTAGAAAGAATACAGAGTGTACACTTTATTTGTATGAAATTCCAAACCAGGCAAAAATGAATCGTTAGGAGTCAGAAATGCAGGTTTTCTATGGGGAGGAGTAGCCAGGTTGGGGCCTGGAAGGATTGAGTGCAGGTGGCATCTTCTTTCTTGATCTGGGGACTGACTTGAACAAGTGTGATCACTTTGGCAAAATTCCTCCCTCTGTAAAGTTGTAGTTGGTGTGCTTGGTATACATGAAAAAGCAAAAGACAGGAAGAAACGCCTTGCTTGCTTTCTCTTAAAACTGTAGTACAGGACATTCAAGTTTAGTGTTGGATAAACGAATTTTCATGTGTTCCCGTTTGTCATTTGGAGAAGTCAGGCAACCTGTCCTGAGTCCAATGCTACAATCATTTCCTGCCCTGCTCTGCAAGTCGAAATTACAGTGTTGGAAGGGTATGGTGGACTAGTGGTGTGGTTCCCACAGTTCCCACACAGGTCTCTGCCTCTTGGTTCCAAGGCAGAATTAAAGGAACATCACCCACCTACAAGAAGGATTCCGGATGTCCTAGAATAAACAACCAGTTATCAGGATGAGAGTTCGAAAGCAGCAGAATGTAGTCAAGGGTTGAACCTGGAATGGATGAACAAGAGGACAAGAGGATTGCCTCAGTGGATTGCCTAACCAAACTGAGCAGACAGGGCAGTGAATAGCAGCGGCATCCAGGCAGACACCCTCAGGACAAAGCGGGCAATGGACAGAAAACGAGGCGTGGAAATTAGGAGTCATGGGCGTTCTATAGATTCTATAGTATAGAACATGTTTCACTCTGTAAATTAGGAGAGAGCTGGCAGAGGACCAAGCCATGAGAGAAGAAGAAAACGTCATGCCTTTAATTGTAGCACTCAGGGGCTAAGAAAACGTCATGCCTTTAATTGTAGCACTCAGGAGGCAAGCCCAGGTGGATCACTGAGTTCAAGGGCAGCCTGGTCTACAGAGTGAGTTCCAGGTTAGCCAGGGCAACACGGAGAAACCCTGTCTTGGGGGAAAAAAGCATATACTTTTTCTACTACTCAATTATTAATTTTAATTCATTGTTTTGGTGACATCCCCCACTCACATCCTAACTCCAAACTTACCTTCCAGCTTCTAGAATTTTGGCTCCTAGAAGTCCATCCAGTTCCTATGATTTGGGCAGCCATCATTGTCTTAGGTGAGAAGTTCTACACTGTAGCCTACAAAAACCCTTTGCGGCTCAGCCACATGCCTCTCCATCAGACCACCGGGGTAGGGATCCTGCATAGAATGAATGACAGCCGCTTAAAAGACAAGTTTGTCAGAGTTCATGATCCTTTCTGTGCTCCTGGAGCATCCACACCCAATCTCTGACTCTCCCTGCTCCATTCTCTTTCAGCTGTTATAGCACTTGGCAAAAACACATGAGTGGCTTGTGGCTCTCATATGGGGGACCGCTAGTGTTCTCCACACTGGGGATTCTTCCAGCTATGGCTCTTTCTCTCCCCGAGTTGCCACCTATTCTTCAGGTTCCTTGTTTGTCTGTCTGGATTGGTTCTATGTCTTAGCAGCCTTCCAGGACAGTGAGGGTAATAGACGCCTTAGCTTAGTCCCTCTAGGAGCCCACCCTACTTAGCCATCATGATTCAATTTCATCCTCTCAAAAGAGAATAGTCAAACTCTTCTTCGCGTCTACACTCTGTGCTGTTTGCCTGGAGTTTGGACATTGCATCTTCATGTTGTAAGCTGAGATATGAACCAATAGGAGCAATAAAGTGTAGCAGAAGTCTGGAAAATGATAGTGAGGTTAAATTCCTGGCTCTAGCCCAGTGGCAGTGGTGGCACACGCCTTTAATCCCAGCACTCAGGAGACAGAGGCAGACAGATCTCTGAGTTCGAAGTTAGCCTGTCGACAAAGTGAGTTCCAGGACAGCCAGGGCTACACAGAGAAACCCTGCCTTGAAAAACCAAAAAAAAAAAAAAAAAAAAAAGGATCCAGGCTTTAACTATCACTGCTTGGAGCACTGGCAGCTGACTTATTCTTTTTGGGCCTTAGTTTCCTGATCCACAAAACTGAGATGAAGATATGGGGAGCTGTTGGAAAATTAAATACTATGTGAGTTATGACACGTGGCTTTTATGGGCTACTCAATCAAAGCTGAGTGCTAAGGTTAAACACCACTGTGAGCCTGGTCATTATACCCACCCTTCTCGTTACTGGCTAGTGTTAGCTGATCTGAAAAAGTAAACAGATTTGCTCAGACATTTGAAAATGAATCTCTCTCTCTATGAGTGTCAGCCAAGAGAAGCATAAATAAACTCTGCAAAGAACACATTCTGAGGTGCAGAAGTATGTGATTCAAGAATATAAATTAGACAGCACAATCCCATCACACCACAAATACTAAGAAATTGAAAGAACCAAGGAGAAGCCATACCCCTGGGGGCCAGGGAGATGATTCAGTAAATAAAGGCGCTTGCTGAGAGCCAGAAGACTTGCGTTGGATCCCTGGGACCCACATGGTGGAAGGAGAGAACCTGCTCCTGCCAAGTTGTCCTCTGACCATCACGGGTGCCATGGTATGCACACAGCTCCCCCCATACATGCACACACACAAAATGAAGGAAACTAGAATAGGAATGTCACGCCATTCTCTGAGATCATTGCTGATCTCAATAAATAGATTTGCTTATAGTAGGATATGTTGGGTCTCCCTATACAGAAGAAAGGTAGTTGTGCTGAAGGTATCAGCAGGCTGCGGGGCTGAGGGGAAAAGGCCACACCAAGAAATGCAAGGGGCTTTGAGAAGCAGTGAAATAGAGGTCCTTTCATCAACAGAAATCAAGGGCAAATAAATACCAGAGGGCAGAGCTGAACAAAATGACCAAAGTACATACAAATAACCTGCAGGGAGGAGGGCTGTTGATCAAACAGTGGACCGTGGAGAGAGTCACAGGAAGAACTATAGAAGGGAGGGCCAGAGAAGAGCAGGCAGATCAATAGGCAGACCTGGCAGATGAGGAGGGCTCTCCAAACAGAAGCAACAGCCTCTCCTGGCTTCAAAGGGTGCTCCGGACCTCCCCTGCTGTGGCGAGTGCATCCTGGTCTACAGTCATGCTGGTGATAGAAACTGGATGAGGAGGAGTGACCATTTCACCAGCTTCCTTTTTTTTTTTTTTTTTTTTTTCAAATTTTTGAGGCTATTTGAGAGATTGCTTTTCTTTTTTTTTTTTAATTTTTTTTATTTTTTGATACTTTATTTACATTTCCAATGTTTCCCCCTTTCTAGGTCTCCTCTTTGGAGACCACCTATCCCCTCCCCCTCCCCCATCTCTATGAGAGAATTCCACCTCCCACCCACCTGCCTGCCCACTCCCATATTCCCACCTTGACATTCTCCTTTACTGGGGCCTCTCCTCCCCCTGATGGCCAACAAGGCCCCCCTCTGCCACATATGTGGTCC
>CM052710.1:32737405-32755398 GCA_028551405.1 Uromys caudimaculatus | reverse complement strand
ATATATATATATATATATATATATATATATATATATATATATATATATATATATATATATATATATATATATATATATATAATAGTGGGTGGGTTTGATTCCAGTCCTTTCTTGGTAACTTGGTGTGTCTAACTAAGGTTGCTTTCATGAGTGTGGGTGAGGGTTCTTTACAGGAGCATGGTACCTGACCAGTGGCTACACTGTTGAAGAACATGTCTCTCTCCCGAAGCAACTAGCAAGATCGTAAGGAAGGAATGGTATCTCAGATACCTTTTGTGGTAGTTTTTATCCGTCTCTTTACTGCCTTCCTGCTGCTACCAGTACCATTTGTTAAAATAGAATAAGGAACTCTGTCAGGAGGATGGCCACTTCTATGAGTTTCCCATCCACGATAACTATCTGCTCCAACTGATCTCTGAGCTTTTGCAAAATTGACATTTAAAGGAACCTATAACTCCACCCAGAAGGCAAGAAAGTGAAGGAAAATGTTCTTTATGTGACTCTAAGCTCCAGTCTCCATGCAGTTTTTGTCCTTTTGCCCACACAGTTCCTCGGTCATTTAATGAAGAGTGTCTTGTGTGGTTTTCGGGAAGTGGGGCTCTATCCCTCGGTGTCTGACAGTGTATCACCAGTCTGACATGAGCCTGACAATTAGTTGGCCACTGGTCACAGTAGCACTCCAGGCTAAGTCCAAGAACTGTGTCAGAGATCCCTGCAGTTATCTACACCGGGGCCTTGTACTTTGTCCTCAGTCAGATTCGCTCACAGCACTGAGTTATTCCTGGGATTTTTGCAGGCTTCTACTTTCACTTAACCAAAATTAAACAGAAGTAGAGGAAGAGGAGAAGGAGGAGGAGGAGGAGGAGGAGGAGGAGGAGGGGGAGAGGAAAAAGTCTCCCTCAAAAACGGAGCTGGACAGACTATTCTAGCACTTGAAGACTTGTTTCTGAACTGTGGCTTACTTACACTTGAACAGCCCTACAGCCTGGAAACCAATGTCTTTTACAGTACTGTGTGGCCATGCTGACCCAGAATAAGAATCCTGGCCGTGGCTACACGCTTTCACTGTGGAGGAAGCGAGCCCTACACAGCCACCTCAGAGGTGCAGAGCAGATGCATCCAGTGCCCTACTTTGACTTCCATTGCTGTGACGATGATGATGACTAAAAGCAACGTAGGCAGGAAAGGGTTTATTTCATTTTACAACGTGTAAATGCGTCATCCAGGAAAGTCAGGGTAGGAGCTCAAGGAAGAAACCTGGAGGCAAGAACTGAAACAGAGGCCATGGAAGGATGTTGCTCACTAGCTTGCTCCCCATGGCTTGCTCAGCCTGCTTTCTTCTACCACCCAGGACCACCAGCCCAGGGATGGCACTGCTCCCAGTGAGCTGGGCCCTCCCACCTCACTCATTAATGAGGAAAGTGTCCTACAGTCTCTCCTATAGGCAATCAGATAGAGGCTTTTTCTCAATTGAGGTTCCTCTTCCCAGAAACTCTAGCTTGTGTCAAGCTGACAAAAACTATCTAGTATATCCAGTGCCCAACATCTTGTAGGGACACACTTGGACCACAGAAGCCCGGAGGAGCTGAGGCTTTCATCTTTACTGTATTGTATAACTTAGGGCGTGAAATAGCCAAGTGGTCTCCCTGTTTCAAAGTACCAGGGAGTCCAGAAACAACTCTGGAAGAACCTTTCTGTGGTCACAACTAAAAAAAAAAGCAATCCAATATTTGATGTTTATAGTGCCTAGAAAAATACTCGGCATGGAATCAGAGTCACTAGGAGGGAGATGAGAGACCCCAGTCACCAGCGAGTCCCCTCACCTGGCTTTGGTGGCTATACTTTGCCGTTCTATGAAGGTATACTGATTGTCAACTCATATCACAACTCCAAAGGAAATTGCTGTGTTAAAGCTTTAAATATAAGAAGGTAAGCTTTCAAGCCAGGTGTAGTGGTGTGTGCCTTTAATCCCAGCACTTCAGAGGCAGGGGCAGACAGATCTCTGTGAGTTCAAGGTCAGCTTGGTCTACATGGTGAGTTCTAAGACAAGCCAGGACTATCTAGACAGACTCTGTGAAAAAAAAGAAAGAAAGAAAAAGTAAATTTGGAACACTAGAGACTTGGCATTTGGCTCAGTTGGTAGAGTGCTCGCACAAAGCTGGGGTTTGGATCCCCAGCATCACATAAAGACAAGACCTGTGGGCCCCTGCGTAATTACATCCCAGCACTAAGGAAGCAGAGGAAGAAGGAGCTGAAGTTCAAGGTCACCCTCAGCTACCCAAGAAGTTCCAGGCTAACCTGGGATACATGGGATCATGTCTCAAAAATAAGTAGAAATGGCACACACCTTCAATCCAAGCACTTGGGAGGGGGAGGCAGACTGATCTCAGAACTCGGGGACACTTCGGTCTACATAGCAAGCTCCAGAACAATTGATAAGACTTTTATCTTTTTGTTTTGTTTTGGAAATAGGGTCTGGCTGTCCTGGAACTTGCTATGTAGACTAGGCTGGCCTTGAACTCACAGAGATCCATCTACCTCTGCCTCCCAAGTGCTAAGATTAAAGGCATGCAGTCATTCAAGGCACTGCCCATCAGGACCCTATCGAGAGAGAGAGAGAGAGAGAGAGAGAGAGAGAGAGAGAGAGAGAGCTTAATAATATTGTAAAAGCTGCATCTTTACTATAGCAAGATATACTAAAAATAAATGCTAATGTTATTTTCAAGATAGCGTCCAGGGAGGCTGGAGAGGTGGCACAGCAGGTGAGGGAGCTTGCTGCCCTCCTAGAGGGGCAGAGCCTAGTTCTTAGGCAATTCATAACTGTCTGTGACTCCGATTCTAGGGACTCTGCAGACACCTATACTTCCATACACGTACATATAACTAAAATTAATAGTAACAATAAATCTGTTTTTTAAATAGCTTCTGAAAAGGCCAGGTAGGTGGGCTTAGTCAGTAAAGGTACTTGCTGAGCAGGATTGATAATCTGCATTCACACCCTCAGAACCCACATAAAAGCCAAATGTAGCTAAAAGTGGCAGTCTCCAAACTCTGACAGTGAGATAGGAGACAGAGACAAGAATCCCCCAGAAACTCGGGGGAGCTAGCCTGGAGTATGCAGTGCAGTGTCAACCAACAAGACAGACCCTACCTCAAACAAAGTGGAAGGTAGTGACCAACACCCAAGGCTACCCTCTGACCTTCACATGCAGACATTTGTATACATATCATATATTCACAAACACACAAAAATAAGTAGAGAAATTTTAAAAGTATCCCTTTAAGGATATAAAGAAAATATGAATAAAATTTTATGCATAAAAGGATGCACCATAATGTTATTATTACTGAAAACAAATTTAGTATTCAACTACAGAATAAGTAGTAATTTGTGATTAAACCCACATAAAAGTCAGGGTTCCATATGCAGTCACAAAAAATAATTTTATTATAGAGACATTTACGAGGTGATAATGGATATAAAAGATAGACTATCAAACTGAACATACTCATAGACTATATTTTAAAAATAAGATTCAGAGGCCAATTAAGATGGATGGAAATACAAATAATGCTTTTGCTTTTCCACATTTATTTATTTATTTATTTATGTAGTTTGTTTGTATGTGTGTAGGCACAGGTGTGCCACAGCACGAGAGTGAGGGTCAGATAACAACTTTCAGGGGTCACTTTTCTCTTTTATCAGATGGGTCCTGGGGACAGAACTTGCCTTTACCCCACTGACCCACTGAGCCATCTCACCAGCCCTCTTTCAGGTTTTTTCAGACAGGATCTGACTATGTAGTAGTGCAGGCTGGTCTTGAACTTGTGATGCCTCAGCTTCCCAAGTGCTGGGATTACGGGGATGTGCCACCATGAAATATTTTATTTTATTATTGTCATTTGTCTATACTTTCCCTGTTTCCATAGCTTAAATGGTTTCTCAACTATTTTCTGGTCTTCTGATTAGTAGAATTTTCTCCCTTTCCTACAAATTCAGACCATAGTGTGTTGTTTCTGGCAGTGTGCAAACAGGTACAGATAAGAGCTGACAAATAATACTGCACACATTAGATAATTATACATTAACTAACCTTGGGGTTTTTATAGATGTCATTATAACTTTGTGCTTTAATATCTATTATCTTGGTGTATGGTTGCATTAATCAATAGAGTTTACTTTAAGATTGAAATAATAATTTTACAGCCCAGTCTGAATCGTGGCAGGGCACTCCCAGAGGGCAGCCTGCAGGACAGACGCTGGACAAAGCAGCTGCCTTCAGCTCCATTTGCCACGGGTCATTTCTTTCCCTTGCTCTCTTGACCTCATCCGACTTCTGTATAGGTTCTTCAGCTCCAATCTGGTTCTTCATCTCCCCCAGCATTCTCTTGTCCTGACGACTTAATGGCCTGTGCTCTTCCAGACATGGTAATTTGACACCTTAGAGCAGACAGCCCATCCTGGGATTTCCTGAGGCCCTGAGTTTGTCTAAGGTCCTGTCCCAGTTCTACAGGCTTGTCCCAGGTCCCTAGAGTTTAACGACACCCCCAGTAAGCAAGAAATATACTCCTGGATCAGCTCTTTCCTCTTTCAGTTCACAGACCAGTCTCCTAGAATTGTTGAAATGGAGCCTGGGCCCGGCACTTAGCCCAGTGATCTGGCACCCTCCGGTGGCCATGGGTAGGTGTGCCTTGGCTCTGTGCAAGCTTTGACTTTAGATCCTCCTGTGACAGTGTGAAGGGATCTGCTATCAGGGCTGGACAACCCCCCTTCTGCCAGGTTCCTAACCATTCTATTGCCTGTCATTTGCTGATGGAGAAATTTAAAGAAAACCCTGTATGCCTTCCTTCTTACACAAATGTATTTTATAAAAGACAGGTACGTTTATTTGCGTGCGTGCGTGCGTGTGTGTGTGTGTGTGTGTGTGTGTGTGTGTGTGTGTACAAGCCATGGCTTAAGTGAGAATATCAGAGGACAACTTGCAGGAATTAAAAGCTTTCAATTAATTCATAGCCACATATTGGGCCAGTGTCAACTAAGCTTGGTTTGGTAGCACAGAGCTATAGGCCCCGAATTTAGGTGGCAGAGGCAGGAAATTATGAGTTTGAGGCTACTCTGGGCTACAGAGTGAGTTTGAGGTCAGCTTGGATGACATTGGAAAACCCTGTCTCACTAAACAGAAGAGAAAGAGGAGGAGGAGGAGAAGGAAGAGGAGGAGGAGGAAGAAGAGGAGGAGGAGGAAGAGGAGGAAGAGGAGGAGGAAGAAGAGGAGGAGGAGGAGGAGGAGGAGGAGGAGGAGGAGGAGGAGGAGGAGGAGGAGGAGGAGGAGGGAGAGCTAAAGTCCTAAAAGGACTTGAGCCCTTGGTCCCAGTCATACCTAAGACCCAGGAGCCTCCTCTCCTCCAGGCTGGGCTTTGACATCAGACACCAACCCTTGCAGTACCCGCCCCTTTCACATCCATTTGATGTGGTTTTCTTTGACTAGCAATGCCGGGGCCCCACTAAAACAGCAACCAAACAGGGAGCTTTTGAAGAGTGGACACATTAATAACTAGAGCAGCATGAGACAGAATGTCAATGAGATATCTGATCCAAACTGTTGGTCAAATTACTAAAGACATGTTACTTCTAGGCCTGTCAAAAGGAAGACTCATGAAAATTATGTATATCAAAAACCTGGACTAGTTGAGCCAGGCAGCCTGAAGCCACGCACTAGAGAACAGCCATTGCCTTTCTCTCCTGGGTCCTTCTGAGCTCTCACTCAGCCTGCCTCCCCCTTCACCAGCCTTCTCAAACTAATTTTTGCGCTTGACTGCAAAAAAACTGACCCCTCTAGCCTCTGCATCTCTATGGCCTTCTGGTTTTAGCCTACAACCTACTTGAAGCCTCCCTCTGTGTCTCACTGCAGGTTCCCAAGGGAGAAGGCTTGACTTCTGCTTATCTCTCAAAACCAAAGCACACAGGACAAAGGTTGCTGAATATGGTTTATAGCCACACATCGGGCAGGTATCTAGATAACTGTGATCACAGTCATGTGACTCACTGCCCACTTAGTCGGGTGGATAGGTAGAATTTTCACCAGCTAGGGATATGGGCATGGCCAGTCATAATTGGCATCTCTTATGAAGCCTAGTTAAGTGTAATTTGAGCTCTTGCCAATAAGAAAAAAATAGGCCTGTTGTAAACATGGGCAACCCACTCCCCAAAGGCCCTCTCTAATTATCTCAGGTTGGCAAGAGAATTCACCTCTGGTCCTTGGAGGTCTGCGGCCCTACTCTCCCTCATCCTGTATGTTCTGCAAGTCCCAGACCCACCTGCACCTGCCTGAAACGTTCTGCAGCGAGTTGACTGCACTCACTTGGGAGTCTATTAATTTTCCTCTCCCCTTAACCACACTAAAGACTTTGCTTAGTAAAGCATTTTGAAGATTTAGAAAGTGACTGCTCAGTCTGCTCAGGATTTATATCCCAAACAGATGTGCCAAGAAGTCATAGGAATCAAACTGCTGCTCTGTGAGTAGAATAATGTATTAACTTGCTTTTCAGTGGTTTCGATTACACAGCTGTACAAATTGCACTGGAGTCTTCATAGCTAAAGATGCTTGCATCTAAAACACATCAGCCCTTCAGGATGGAGGTTTTAGCATAGTGGATACACTGGGGAACAAGCACATATCCCTGTCAAATACTTCTCTTACCAGAAAGAAAGTCTTTCAGGTAGTCGAGAGATAGTTGTACTTAGCTCACCCGAAAGAACCTCTGTCCTTCATCATAATAAATGAACTGAGCTGGACATGGTGGCGCACACCTTTAAGCCAAGCACTCGGGAGGCAGAGGCAGGCAGATCTCTGAGTTTGAGGCCAGCCTGGTCTACAGAGCCAGTGCCAGGATAGCCAGAGCTACACAGATAATCCATGTCTACAAAAACAAAACAAAACAAAAAAACAAACAAACAACTGAACCGCATATTGTTCCATAATAAAAACAAGACACTGGTAATTATTAGCACCATTGTCTTACCCCTTCAGTCTCTTGGATCCTCATTTTCTTCCATCAGAATCTTATTACTTGTTAGGATGCAAAATGTCCTCAACAGGTTTGTGTTTTCAAACACTTAGTCAAGATGGTAGCACTGCCTAGGGAGGCTGTGAAAGCTTTTGGATGAGGAGCCTAACTGGCAGATAGGGGACCTTAGAAGTTACAGGAGATGTAGGGCTTAGGGGCTATAGGCCATCAAAGCATCCAGTGGGAGCGCTCAACTTCCTGGTCCTCTGAGGTATGAGCAAGCAGCATCACATTCCCGCAACCATGGGTACCGTGGCCATTCTGTGTCCCTGTAATAGACTACCTACTGACGTGTGAGTCAGAAGAAGCCTTCTTCCCTTTAAAACCTTTTGTCAATTATTCTAGCCTGGGGACAATGAATACAACTAATACAACTTCCATTTTTATGGAAGGTGCTGGAAGAGCCAGTGGTGGTAAATAAAGAGCTTGGCAAACTGCTAAATCTAACAGTTATCATACCGCACCCTCAAGGCAATATACTAGTTAGGGTAATCTAGAGGAGCCAACAGAGTGGATATGTAGTACAAAGGTGATTTATTCAATCAGCTTACACAATATGGTCTGGAGAGTCCAGCAATGGCTGTCTTCACATTGGAGTAGCTAAGAACATGGTAGCTGCTTAGTCCACAAAGCTGGGTGCTTCAGCAGTCACAGTCATCACTCAAGGCCTGGAGAGTACCTGGAAAGCCACTGGTCTCCAGCGCACGTTGGAAGGCTGAAGAAGCAGTGTTCCGATAAGAATGAAAGATGGCAGCCATGACAGTAGAAATGATGACTGCACGTGTGAACAAGGAAACAGGCAGGTAGGCTAAAGCAGCACTGCTTTGTCCTCAGAACCCCTTATATCGAGGTCTCTAGTGAGAGGTTCTCTCTCTACCCTAGTTAACTTCTCCAGGAAACACCCTCAAAGACATATCCAGAGGTTGTCTCCTGGATCAACCCCAGATCCACTCAAGTTGATAAGAAAGATTGTCCACCACAGATAGGATCTCTCTTTGCAGAAGAGGCTAGGCTCAAACTTCTAACTCTCCTATCTTAGCCTCCCAAATGGCTGGACCTGCAGGTGTGTGTCACTGCATCTGGCATTAAATTTCATTTCTTACTGCACTGTTTGTCAAGGTATTTTCTTTCCCCCTCTCCAGTACAGTTCCCCTTTTTAGCTTAAAAACAATGTGTGGGTGCATAGTCATAACCATATCCCCATTTTTAGCACAGCAAATAATAAAAAGATTCCTTCGACACATGTGAGTGATGTCTTTAAGTCAGCATGGAGGTCTCAGATTTCCTGTCTTGTAGCAGGACATAGTGGTCCAGGCCTTTAATCCCAGTACTCGTGAGGCAGAGGCAGGCAGATCTCTGTGAGTTTGAGCCAGCCTGGTCTACAGAGCCAGTTCTAAGAAAGCCAGGGCTACACAGTAAAACCTTGTCTTGGAAAAAACAAAACAGTAAAAATCAAACAAAAAATTTTAAAATGGAATTAATAAATAAATATAAAAGGCAGAACTGTGGTGCAGAGTGTGTTCTAGAATGGGGAAGCTAAGGGTGGGGTGTGCTACAAAGACTGGAGAGATGCAGTCAGGGAGCCTGGATCTGGAGGAGGCACTACAGAGATCCTAAACCACTACCCCAAAGCTCCCCATAAAATCAGTGGGGGGAAGCATACTTTAGTGTGGGTATCAAGGATTTCTACAAACTAAGTATGAGCTCACTGTCTCAGAGTTACTATTACTGCTGAAACCTGTGACCTAAGCAAGTCGAGGAAGAAAGGGTTTATATGGCTTACACTCCACATTGCTGTTCATCACCAAAGGAAGTTAGGACAGGAACTCACACAGTGTAGGACCCTGGATGCAGAAGCTGATGCAGAGGCCATGGAGGGATGCTACTTACTGGCTTGCTCAGCCTGCTTTCGTATAGAACCCAGGACCAGCAGCCCAGGGGCAGGCCTACCCACAGTGGGCTGAACCTTCCACCTCAGTGGGAAGTAAACTAAGAAAATGGCCCACAGGCTTGTTTAGAGCCAGATCTTATAGAGACATTTTCTCAATGGAGGCTTGATCTTTTTTGATGACTCTAGATCGTGTCTAGCTGACATAAACTAGAACACTCACTATAAAATAAATCGTCACCAGGGCAGGAGATAAGGCTCATTGGTTTAGAGCACTTGTTGCTCTTACAGAGGACAAGGGTTTGATTCCCAGCGACCACATGGCAGCTCACTATCTTCTGTACGTCTAGTTCCAGGGGACCCCACAGCCTCTGCTGGCCTCAGTGGATACCAGGCATGCACATAGTACACAGATATATAGCAGGCAAAACACTCATGCACTGAATTATAAATAAACAAATCTCTTTTAAAAGCATCACTACATATACCATCATGAGTTAGAGTCTACAGATATGACAAACTCATAGTCTCTAAGTTGAATAATCGAAATTGTTATATACAGATTCTTTATTTTATTTATTTATTTATTTATTTTTTTGTATTTTGAGACAGGATTTCTCTGCATAGCCCTAGTACTCACTCTGTAGACCAGGCTAGTCTATAACTCAGAGATCCGCCTACCTCTGCATCCTGAGTGCTGGGGTTAAAGGTGTGGGCCACCATGCCAGCTACATGTACAGATTGTTAAATACTCTTTAATGGACCATGTTTAAACATCAAGGGGGCTGGTGAGATAGTTCAGTGGGTTCACTATGCCTGACAACCTGAGTTCAATCCTTGGAATCCATGTGGTAGAAAGAAAGAATTGGCTCCTACAAGTTGTCTCCTGACCTCCATATGAACATGGTGATACTAGTGTACCCACCTGTCTACCCCCTACACACACGCGTGCGCACACACACACACAAATAAATATAATTAAATTTATTAAATAAAATAGGAAAACTCCAATATGTAATGAAATAGAGAAGAGTAAGGAGGCAGGACCACAGTGACTCATGAAAGGACTGCATAGAGCATGTAGGCATAGCAGATATGGATAGATGTAGAAGGAAATGTCAGTAGTATAAAATTAGTGATTTTGAATGGATTTAAAAGAACAAACATTTTGAAAGACACATAGAAGGAACATGGGACATCTTCTAAAAGCCATTAGTAAGCAATAAGATGATTTTTTTTTTCCTTAGAAAGGAGATACAGAGACTGAGGAGATGGCTTGGGTGGAAAGACTATGCAAGCATAGGGACCTGAGTTCAAAACCCCAGAGCTACATAAGTAGACTGCGGCAGCAGTGGGACCTGGAACCCCAGCACCATGGTGGGCAGAGACAGGATCACAGGTCCTTGCTGGATGCCAGCCTAACCCCAGGTTCAGTAAAATACTGTCACACCTGGAGGTGGGTGGCACATACCTTTCATCCCAGCACTCAAGAGGCAGAGGGAGTAGGATCTCTTTGTTCAAGGCCAGCATGGTCTACAAAGTTCCAGGACAGCCAAGTCTACACAAAGAACCCCTGTTTCAAAAAGCCAAAACACTAAAACAGCCCCAAACCAAAAAGCTCTTGTCACAAGAAAATAAGGAGGAATCAATAGAAAAGACAGCAGAGTCCTCCTCTGGTCTCTACATGCATGCATAAGTGCAGACAGACTCCATACCATGTGCACACAGCACACACGTGCACATGCATGCTTGAGCCGCACACACAGGCTCACAGACACACACGCTCTCTCTCTCCTTCTCTCTCTTCTAAAAAAAGGGTCAATGAGAGCAACAATCCTATGTACTAATTACTATTATTCCTCTTTCGTGAAGGAAAGTGGCTGAAAGGGACCTAGTTGGGGGAAAAAAGTAGCAGAAAATGTTTTTATAAACAGAATTTCACAACCTAAACTAAGTAATACATTGCCTAGAAATGCATGCATACACAATTACATTTTTTGTTGTTGTTGTTACTGTTGTTTGGAGACAGTTTCATTCTGAAGCCCAGGCTAAACTGGAACTCACTAGATAGACCAGGCTAGACTTGCTAGGATTATAGGCACCACACCTGGCTTAAATTGTTTTTTTGAAAAAGCAAGAGCTTTTTACAATGTGTATTTTTAAAAAAAAAAAAAAATCATTGATTAATCCTTGTGATTCCTGGTGAAGGACTGTAATCCAGCTCCAGGAACTACCTGCCGACCTTTTAAGCCATGTATTTGATTCTAAATCAAATCACTTTCACAGCAGTGAACGTTATTGACAGATCAAGGCACGCTGCTGCTAGTACTGCCATTTTCAGACTGTGGTCAGGACTTGGTCCTTGTCCACAAGGATGGCAGGAAGAAGGAGGAGGCAGAGAACACAGAAGACTGGAAAGCCTCCATGGCTGAGGGTGAGCCTGCAGAGTGGAAGGGACTCACTGTGAGGGCTCAGCCAGGGATCCCAAGATGGCTCCCAAGATGCCCCAGGTCCTGGCAGGAGGTGCGTGAGAACCTGCAAGGCTTGCAAGCCGAGGGCACATGGCCACCATGGCTCACTCACAATGTGTTCCTGGGAGAACTTTCCTGAGAGCACTCCACTGCACTGGAATCTGAAAGATGTGTTGTCTGTGTATTCACTTACAATCCCTCTTTAAAGTTTCTCCTGAGAACTCATCTCCCTTGGGTTCCTTGACTGAAGTTTTCCCTCTGATAGTTGGGACCACTCCATCTAGAGATCCTAATAATTTTCTCAAGAACAGACATTATCCAGAGGCCCTTGTGATGCAGGGAATTTCCAGGTGATAAAAGAACACTTGAGGGGTTTCCCAAGGTTGTATTTTTTAAATTTATTTATTTATTATTGTTATTACCTGTGTATTTGTGTGGGCCTGTACATGCCACAGTATGCATGTGGAGGTCAGAGGACAACTTCACCGAGTCAATTCTCTCCTTCCCCTTTATGTGGATTCCAGGGATTAAATTCAGGTCATCGGACTTGCATAAGCACCTTGACTGCATCTACTCTCGGCCTCAACAATGTCTCGAACCTATCAGGCACTTTGTAAAGTTGGTGCCCTGATTCTATATGTAGAAGACCACTATGCTCCCCAGCTTTACGTGTCTCAGAGCTTGCTTGCTCAGGGTCAGTAGAACGGGTCTCTCCAATCCCGGATTTCCTGCCTCTTCATTGGCTTCTAAGGATGATGGTCTTCCACAGGCAGTTGGCCTCCAGTGGATTCTGAGGGAAAATGTGCTGAAAATGAGCTCTTGTAGCTGAAGGGGCTGCTCCTTATTGGGAACTCCTATATCAGAGCTCTGATTCCCGCCAAAGACTGGATTCCAGGGTTTCCCTAATGCACTGCTCTAGCAGTGGCCCAGGCTGCTTGTCTTCTGGAAGAGAGGGGCAGGTGCACACAGCTTTGAGTTAAAAGCGCAGGGGTTGGGGGTGGGGATTCATGGGTGAGGCACTGACTGCATCTCACCAGGAAGAAGCACCTAAGGGAGGCAAACGGGAGGTCACAGGAGCTGCTCCCGACCCCAAACCAGTAGAAGACCTTTGAGTCTTTGCTGAATTCATGAAAACATTCAGTTTTGGCTGCTGGGCTTCTGCTCTTCTTGGGAAAGAAGTCTCTGTGTTCTGCCAAGGAGAGTGGAGGACAGCAGACAGAGCAGTCCTGGGATATAGAAGGAAACTTTTGTATAAGAAGCTCCCACTGACCTTAGAGGCCACTCACCAACGGGTATTTAAAGAGATGAAAGTAAGTTTCCATAAATACCCTTTGGTTCATCTCTTTGTTTTGTAACAGAACACTCCAGCAAAAAGAAGCTCTAACTGATGATTCTTTCTTCCCATCCCTTCCCAGTGTGGAGTCAGGACCTGCTGAGCAGGCTGGAACAGGATTTCACACTGCCAGCCATGGCAGGGCTCAGCGTTGCTGTGGCCTGGGGCTACCGAAGGGTATTTGCAGCAGTGACCACCCATGGGGGTCCTGGCCGACAGGGTGTGAGTCCAAAGCTTTACCAGAGGAGTAAGACTCCTTGACATGTTTCTGACCTCGGATTGCAGGGGTCAAGTTCAGCCAGGAGGTCAAACACCAGGACTTGGGGGTGGCTTATCACTATGCAGTGATCCCACTACGGATGCAAAAGCCAGAACATGCTCAGCAGGGCTAGGAGCAGTAAGACGCTGGAAGTGTTTATTCATAGTCTGGGGTTCCCAGAGACAGCTGGCAGAGACCTTCCATCATTGATGCTAAATTCTATGGCAAATATCCAAGCAGAAAGCCATCATGCCCAAATCCAATCCCTGAAAGTATCCTCTCTTTTCCTGCTCTAGTCTCTGGCCTGGAGGACAGGAGTGCTCTTCTTTCTGGGGTTCTGCTGCCCGTGCTCCCCCTGCCATGACTCAGGATGACTGTGTCTGGCTTTGTAAATGGGACACACCTGTCTGTTAGTGTAAGCATCCCCAGCGGAACAGATGGTCATACAGGCTGATGACAGTATCCTTGACTGGTCCAGGGATGGGTTATACTCAAAGACGCTGTTCTGTTCCCCCTCTGGCCAGCACTGTTGCTCCTGAGTCTATACTGGAATTTTCAGAATGCGGAGGCCAAGGGCCTCTTGCTTGCCATCCTTTCAAAAGTTCTCCCAGGAAAACCCCTAACACCATCGACGCTGCCCCTCGTCTGCTGACCAGTCAGCCTCAGAAGCTTGTGAGGCAGGAAGATTTGATGCCAGTTTCCTGGTGGGCCTCAGAAGGCCTTCTACAGGACGGTGGTGGCAGTCATCCGCGGTGTTCTTGCTGGGGACCCCAGTTTGATGCCCAGCAACTCACGGTGTCTCACAACCATCTGTAATTCCAGTCCCAGGAGATCTGATGCCCTCTTCTGAACTCTTTGAGTACAGGGCATGCACATTGTGTGTGTGTGTGTGTGTGTGTGTGTGTGTGTGTGTGTGTATGTGCAGGCTAAATACTCATGCACATAAAATAATAAGATAAATAAATCCATAAAATGTTTCAATTAAAATTATTCTAATTACAGTTAAAATAGAATTATATCATTTTGCTCTCCCTTCTCTTCCCTCCAACTCTTCCTATGTATCTCTTCTTGATGCATAGTATCAAGTATCGTGGCCCCTTCTTCATTAATTGCTATGTTATATATGCCTACATCTATAAATACAACCTTCTCCGGGGCAAAGGGTTTACATCCCAGATTTCTTCTGCTCCAAGTATTCACACAGTTCTAAGAGGTATGTTGTTCACATCAATTATTATTATTACTATTATTATTATTATTTGAAAACAGTCTCTCTACATATCCTTGGCTGTCTTGGAACTCACTGTGAGACCAGGCTGACCTCAAACTCACAGAGATCCACTTGCTTTTGCTTCCTGTGTGCCGGGATTAAAGGTGTGCACTACTCTGCCTGGCTTTTTCATGTGATTTAGGTAAGTCACTTCAACTGTACATTACAGACAGGGAGAAAAAAAACACTATCTAAAATGTATTTTGTATTCTTAATTTAATATTTTAAATTATAATTGCATGCTTGTGTGTGTATAAACAGTGTATATAACATGCATGTGGAGGTCAGACAAAAACCTGGAGTTAGTTCCCTCCTTTCAGCCTTACGTGAGTACCAGAGATTGATCCCAAGGTGCCAGGCTAGCACAGCGAACACCTTTACCTGAAAGCCTTAATTTGGATCTGATGGCATGTGTGTAAGTTGGTAACCAATGGGGGGAAAACTACTGTCACAAATATTTTGGGGGGCCACTAGAATTTTAAAATAAGTTTATTTTCTCAAATATTGTGAGCCAACTAGCACAATTTTAAAGTAAATAAATACACATAAGCTTCTTTTATGGCAAGAGTTATACACTAAACTCTACATAGATTTATTTTTACTGGACTAAATTTACATACCAATAAAATTCTCAGCTGCCTTTTATGTGTATAGCTGTATACATATGTGTGCAGGAGTGCATGCCTGTGCATGGCCATGTGGAAACCAGTGTTCAACACCAGGTGTCTTCCTCCATGGCTCTCCACCTCATTTTCTGAGACAGAGTCTCTCACTGAACCTGGAATTCACTATTCCTCATAGGCTGACTGGCCAACGAGCCCCTGGGATCCACCTGTCTGGGATTCCCCAGAGCTGAAGTTACAGGTGCATGCTACCACACCCAGCTTTTACAAAGGCGCTGGGGATTTGAACTTGGGGCCTGGAGATTGCTCAACAAGCACTTTTCCAACTGAGTCATCTCCTTACCCCCTACTTATTTTTAAAAGTCTGTTTTATGCAAATATATCAGCAGATATTTAAACAGGTTTCAGAATGTTTTGGAAATGTCCAAACCAAAATCATCAACAATTAGAAAGAAAAATCAAAATCATTAGATATTTCTGAAGAGGGCAAATATTTGACCTGACAATGCCTTAGTTTTCACTTATTATAATAAACTCAAAATTACTGGATCAATTTTAAATGCTTTTTCCTACTCTTTACATTTCTTTTACATTTTTTTAATGTATGTAGTCACTAGTAAATGTTCTTCAGCTGAATGAGTTAACTGGAAGTGTTGGGGTTCAGGAGTCACCCCAAAACCATTCAAACACCAATCTCAATCAGACAGGGATGGTTTATTGAATGCACACCCTAATACTGACGGATCAGGGCCACAGCTCAGAATTATCTGAGGCTCTGACAATGAATATTTCTCAGTGCCAGGAAAAAGGCACAAAAACAACAGTGAGCTCATATGCAGGTGCAGGAAGTGCTGCCTGGTGGTCGTCTCTGGCTCAGGCATTTTAGACGTAACAGTTCATATTGACTTTTAATTTGACGGGTTCTACATAAAGCTTTGTGGAATTTCTTAAGATTAACAAACCTCAGAAAATGGAGAACATAACAGGATGTGTGATCAGCATGACCCTGCTCTGAGTCAAGTTATTTTTTTGTGTCAATGACTGGCAGGCATGTTACAACAGTATGAGATAGCTGGCAGGTATGGAACGAAATGGCTAGGAGGTAGGACCGACCTCAACAGGAAGTAGCACTGAGTTCATTTGTGAAAGAGTGTGTCATAATAGAAGTCTTTGATGTGTCTAGACAATATCTTTGTATTTTATCCCCCCTCAAAATTCTACCAACAAAAAACCAAAATCCCTCTCAGCATCTCATCTTATCAGGTCTGTGCTCAAGTGTGCACACGTGTGAGTGTGTATGTGTGTAATGCATGAGTGTGCATGTGCATGTGTGTGTGTGTATGTGTGTAGCTGTGAAAATGAACATTAGTTTGTTTTCAAAGGAGTAAGACACATCAGGAATATATTAGGTATTATTGATTATAAGTTGGAAGAAATAATTTTTTAATTGCGTATAGTTTCTCATTTTATTGACTAATACAATTTGAAATTATTAGTTCCTAGAAAAAAAAAAAAAAGGATTTTCCCAAAGATGATTAAGACACACTCTCAATAATGTTTCCCTATTGACTATACACTTCCTTATATGGCTAGCCTCCATGTAAAGTCTCTGAAACTCTTGCAAGGTTTTTTTGTTTGTTTGTTTGTTTGTTTGTTTGTTTGTTTTACAGTTTTCTTCTAAAATTGTAGTCACTGTGAGCCATTGAGACAGCTCCATGAGTAGGGGTTCTTACCACCAAGCTGATGACCTGAGTTTGGTCCCTTGGACCTAAACAGTGCATGAAGAACTGATTCCCACAGGTTGCCCTCTGACCTCCACACGTGTGCCATGGCATGTGTTCACCCACCCACGTATGTACACACATGCACATATACACAGAGCAAATAAGTGCATGTAAAAAGTGATATTGGCAAAACATTTGTCCAGGGGTCCTTATGAGTCTTCAGACTTAACAACCACAAATAGCCTTCCATAACACAGACAGAAGAATGACCTTGTGCAGAGAGAAGCAAGAAGACCAATACCTTGCAGCTCCCCTCAGTTCAATATTACTTCCTAAACCTGGTTGCCTCCTTCCCTGAGAGACCCCTCCACCACAAATTTAAAATTCCATGATTAGCTTTAATCTACTTCGGGTTGGTTTCTGCATCAGGAACCCTATGATGTGTGCTTATGTTAAACTACGTAGTGAGGTGTAATCACCCACTCACTGTGCTGGCCTGAGTGAGTCTCAGCTCATCTGTGGCTCTCTGACTGACATCATGGCATCGATTCTTTGGCTAGTCCACAGCTACACCACCCAGAACATGCTCCAATCCTGTCTGATCTCAGACCCTAAGCAGGGTTGGGACTGGTTGCTACTTAGATGGGGAATCCTCTGGCTAGGCCAGACATGGTGGTACAGACCCTTAATCCCAACACTTGAGAGGCTAACAGGTAGATCTCTATGAGTTCAAAGCCAGTCTGGTCTACAAAACAAATTCCAAACCAGCCAAGCATCCATAGTGAGACCTTGTCTCAGAGAAAGAAAAAAAAAGAAAAAAGAAAAAAAAGGGGGAGGGAGGAAGGGAAGGAGGGAAGGAAAAAGGGAGGGGAGAAGGAGGGTAGATGAGAGGAAAAGAATTCTTTGGCTAAAGAAAGGGACCTGAACCAATGTGATACGGCTTCTGCCACTCAACAAACACACCAAAAAAGGAGCATCCTTTACAGAAGACTGCTGCCTCATCTCTGGGTGGTCTAACAGGTTACACTGTGCAAGAACTTTCAGGAGATAAATGAAGAGTGAAAGGGTTCAGAGCCCCAGCTCTCTGCCGCAGAAGGAGAATCTGCACCTTTGAAGACGAATACTGAAACCAGATGCTTAGCTTTATGACTTCCTCCTCCCAAACACCAAGATAAGAAGAAAAATATACAGAAGTCAGTTGCTGTTATCAGGAAGTGATCGTTAGTTTTTCTGAAAACACGATGCCTTGGGGGCTTTAAATGAAAGCACTAATTTAACCATTCCTGTAATGAATAAATATTCAAAAAGGGTAGTGCATAAACTTTCTTGCCTCGGGCTAACAGAAATACTTATAACTCTA
>CM052710.1:32732405-32734905 GCA_028551405.1 Uromys caudimaculatus | reverse complement strand
TCCTGAGTAGGGCCGGTATATGTCTATGCCTCTGTTTCCTTGGCACCAAGCACAGTGCCTTTCCATGGCAGGTGCTCCGGGACAGTCCGAGAATCAAACACCTGGCCTTCACTCTACAGTGGCTCCCTGGAGCCTGGGGCTCTAGAGGTGTTTATTTCAACTCCCTTGCCTAATTTGGGAACCTCCCTTGGTCCCTCTCCTTGTTTTCCCTCTACAGTTCCTGTCTGCCAACCCTGTACTCTGCCCAATCTCCTAATTAAGCCCAGACAATGCTCCTACTCACTCTTTTGGCAGCTGCTGGTGGCCCCTCCACCTCCTACTCTTCCTGGTGTTTACGTCTTTAGTTCTACTGACAGGAGGTCTGCCCTGGAGGTTCACTCTAACCAGACTTCACCTGTTCCAAAATGACAGGCAGAAAGGCCTCAGAGTTCAGCTTCTTCTGCATGGCACCCCACCCTGGAGGGTTGTGTTGGAACCGAGCCCGACATTAATAATACACTGGAGAGGGGAGACGAGAGCGGCACCTGCCTTGTGATCACAGCGCAGGCCTCTTTCTGTGAGTCGTCTTCCTTGAGAGATACAAGACCTAACTTGTTCTAGATAGAGATCCATGTAATAATAAGCCGGGCACTGCTGTAACTTATAGTTACCTTTTTGCTGACCTCAGAAATACAAAACTTGAAAGAAACTATGCCTCTGAGGACTAAATACTGTGGATGCCCAACACACACTCACACACATACACACAAATACACACACAAATACACACACTCACACATACACACAAATACACACACTCACACACACTCACACACACATACACAAATACACACACTCACACACATACACACAAATACACTCACACACATACACACACACATATACACAAATACACACTCACACACACTCACACACACATACACAAATACACTCACACACATACACACAAATACATACACACATACATTCACACACATACACAAATACACACACTCACACACACATACACACAAATACACTCACACACATACACACACACACACATACACACAAATACTCACACACACTCACACACAAATACACTCACACACATACACACACACATATACACAAATACACACTCACACACACTCACACACACATACACAAATACACACACTCACACACATACAAATACACACACATACACAAATACACACACTCACACACATACATACAAATACATACACACATACATTCACATACATTCACACATACAGTCACGCACACATATACTCACATACACACTCACCCTCTCTCACACACACACACACACACACACACACACACCTACATTCACACTCAAACATACTTTCTAGGAAATTTTTCTAACTGACCCCTCTACAGTTAAAGAGGAGATGTGCTGTGATAGTCTACTTGGAACACTCGCAGGTTTAGACATTTTGCTGTCTGGATCCTGGTTCTATAGCAAATAAATGAATCTAACTAGGAGGTCCTTTTCTTTAGATTTTTTTTTCTTTTACTTTTCTCTCTCAGTTTCTCAAACATGGCACCTGAATTTCCTTCTTAGGAAAAGAATTCTCCCTAGGCAGTGTGATGTGAGGAACAGCAATGAAAACCTGGGGGGTTATTGTAGATGCTGCCTCCCCAGGCCCGCCTCCCCTTCTTTATAGTTTTCAGAATCTCTAGCTAGGCATGGTGCCTCACTCCTGTAATCTAAGTGCTCTGAGACAGGAGCATCACCAAAAGTTCAAAGCCAGACTGAGCTACAGAATGAGTTCCAGGCCTGTTAGAGTTGACCTTTCCTCTCAACAAAAAAGAACCCCGATATTACGGGGGGGGGTGTGTCAACACAGTAGCTAAAAGACCAGCTTTCTTTAAAAGCCGTAGCCCTGATAATTAGATTGTGAACAGGCAGGGTCTCTGAAGGGCAGGTTCCCTAGAGATGAACCCGAAGCATCAGGGAGATAGAAGGCTCCTCCAGTCTGCATTCCTTTGTTTTGCTTTCTCTCTGGAATGTGGAGAAAGCCCATTCACTGGCCGTGCACTAAGTGGGTGACATAGATGCAATCTGGATCTAGGATAATGATGACATTACAAACCAGCCCTGAGCAGCGTCTGCACTCGAAAGGTAAGCAGGCTACCTCTGCATGCCACTGTCGTCTTGGTATTCAGTTATACGCATCTGAATCTAATCATAACCAACAAGAAGTCTGGCGACAAACTTACTGAGTTCCAAGTGGACAAGCTAGGACTTAAACATCCTTCCTCCCCGACAAGACATCACCCCATGACTACAGTCCTCCTTAGCTAATGTTTAAATAATTTCCTTTGGGGCTATAGTAACCCTAAGGAAAAACAGGGTAGCTTCTGGAGTGTTCATATTGTCTACTTCTTGTTAGTTTCTCGGGTTCAGACAGGCACACACCTTTTTCTGAGTATATATTATATATCAATAAGTTTTAAAATACTTGTTTTGTAATTTTATCTTTTTGAGTAG
>CM052710.1:32661237-32732305 GCA_028551405.1 Uromys caudimaculatus | reverse complement strand
CACTTGCACATGTGTGCACATGGGGAAAGGGCAGAGGTCGATGTTGTGTGTCTTTCTTAATAGATCTACCTTGTTTTTTGAGACAGGATCCCAAACTGAACATGGAGTTTACCAATTCAGCTTGGATGGCCTACAGGTATTAGAGGTCAGCTTTGGAGAGTCACTTCTCTCCCGCCATTTTTACATGGGTTTCAGAGCTTAAACTCTGGTCCCCAGGCTTACACAGCAGTGCCTTACCCACAGAACTATCTTACTGGGTTGTCATTCCCATTTGTGCATGATGTATGTGTGTATTCACATGTTCGAGAACAGGCATGCGCATGCCATGGTGTGCCTATGGAAGCTAAAGAACAATCTCTGGTCCCTGCCTGACACCTTGGTATCCGCTACTGCGCATGTCATGGAGCTGCCGCCTATATTGCCGAGGAATTACAGACGACTGTGTTCTGTTTTACATGGGTGCTGAGGATCTGAACTCGGGATCTGACTCTTGCACAGCAGACCTTGCTATCTCGGACAGTCAATGCCCAGGTTTTATATGATGCTGGGGAGACTGGGCCGCCTTTCCATCCCTTGTTCATGGTTTTTTTTGTGTGTGTGTGTGTGTGTGTGTGTTGGTGGAGAGGGTGCGGTGACATTTATTTACTGGCTGGGGCATGTGCTATGTGGTATGTGCGGAGGTCAGAGGACAATTTACAGGAGTTGGTTCTCTCCTTCCACCCTGCGGGTTCTGGGATTGAACTCAATTCAGGAGGCACAGAGGCAAGTGCCCTCACCTGCTGAGCCATCTCCCTGGCCTCTTGTTCGTGTTTTGAGTGGAATTGCTAACCAGTAATTCCATACATACACACACAGTTGCTTCCCGCAGTGTCAGGCAAATAGCGGCTCTTTATGAAATAATGGGGTGAATATATTATAGGTTAAATAACCTCTCCTAGACCACTAGGAAAATGGATTTCAAGTCCCAAACAACTGGCTTACAAATGAGCTTTTGGAATTCACTTGTAAATTAGGGGCCATGGGGGGCTCTTCAGCGTTAGCATTAATCATGAGCCAAAAGGAAAATTTTAGGCATTCAAGCTTCAAAAATTATATAAGTCTGAAACATAAAAGGGAGAAGATCATAATGCAATTACCACAAGAAACTTATCAGAAGTCCTTAGCAGCACTGGAGAAAAAGAGTGGAACAGAGCAACTTCTTGACATTGTAATGAAAACGCAAACACTATGACTGACACAGACCGTATGAAAATAGAACATTTTCATTGCAGGGCAAGAAGGAAAAGATGTCTATGTCTTAAGCAATCAAAGAGCGAAATTGAAAACGCAGGCAACTGGAAAATGGCAGCGCAGAGAAGCTCTGTTAAAATACAATCCTATGGTAAGTTTTCGGTGTAATTTAAAATACACTCCTCCATGCTTTTCAAAACTTATCTAGATTCAAAAGGAGATCGAGATCAGCTTGACATCTGTGGGGAGCCAGTCTGGGAGTGTGTACTCAGCCCACAGTCCTTTCTGTTGAAGTGTTCTCCTGAGGAAAGCAGAAGTTCAGTTGACCATTTTTACCAAACACTTCATTCAGCCTTGCTAATTGGACAACTGGAGAGCTCTAGAGCTCAGTGGCCCTACTGTGCGTTATCTGCAGAAGATAGGTCAGTATGCACTGAGTATGGCAGGTACTGGGGCTCCAGAAGGGCAAGTCGAGGTGAAGCTAAAGTTGCCATCAATGACTAAGTTTCACAAAAGCCAAAATTATGGGGGAGCAGAGATGTGTAAATGGGCAGAGGAAGTCCACAAAGGAAAGAGATACATAGGCAAGGAAGGACAGAGGCAAGAGGCCAAGCTGGAGGGCAGCTCAGGGCGATGAGTCCTGTCTTTTTATTTGTCTCCATGAACTCTGGCTAAACTTGTTTCTTACTTTCTAAATTATTAATCATTTTAGGATTGAGGATTTAGTTCAGTGGTAGAGCACTTGCCTGGGTTTGGTCCCAGTACAAAATATTAATTAATTCACTAATTAATCAATCAATCTTCTAATACTTCTGCCCATGGCTGGTACTCAATTTTACTTTTCACTTGATATTTTTTAAAGATTTATTTTTATTTATGCACACATGCGTACAAACACACTTACACACACACACACATGTGCATGCACGCACGAGAATATGTACACATATGCATACATGTGTGTTAACCCCCTGGAACTGGAGTTACAAATTGTGAGTCTCCTGAAGTGGGTCCTGGGACCCAAACTTCAATCTTCTGTAATAGTATCGAACACTCCTAACTGCTGAGACATCTCTGAAGCCCTCTGGTATTTGTTTGTTCCAAGGCAGGGCCTCGTGGGTCTTTGGCTGGTCTTGAATTCATTATGTAGGAATGGACATCCTTAAACTTCCGGTCCTCAGGCCTCATCTCGCGAGCACCAGGATCCAGGCCCAGACCCCTGCTCTGGTTAGTGAGTTTAGGTAGTTATGGGGATCAAACCTAGGGCTTCCTACGTGGTAAGCAAGCGCTCAGCCAACTGAACCGCATTCCCAGCCTCCTATGTTGTACGCCAGTGAAGAATTCTTCAGCATCTATCATCTGTCAGACGCTGTTCTTTGCACTAAAGATATAATAATAAGTAAGGGAGAAACAAATCATGAATTTATTAGGGCCAAGCATGATGGTTACAATGTGCAGATAGACAGATAATCGTAACCCAGTGTAGGGACGAGGGGAGAGCAAAGGGCAGGGCGTCATACAGAGGAATGTCTATCTCATGGTGAGCCTTATCCAGCATCATTGGAAGGGGTTCAAGTGAGATTGTGTATACTGCAACCAGAAGAACCTGTGCACGAGCACCTTTGTGTTTAAATATATGGTCGTGCTGAGGAGAGAGATCAATGTGTGTGTGGTGCAGGCCGAGAAAACGGGAGAGCTAGCGTTTGGGTCCCGGGAGGCCATGTAAATGTCAGGTGGCTGAGGTGGCTTGCTGGAATCCTAACCTCAGAAGATGGAGACAGGGAACCCTGAGAGCAAGCTGGCTAGCCAGACTAGCTGTGTGGGTGCACTGTATGGGCGTGCTCTGGGTGTGAGTGAGAGGCTGTCTCCATGAATAGGGTGGAAGAACCATCGATGATTCCTGGTGTCAACCGTGGGCCTCCACACATTTGCACACACGTGTTCATCTCCACCTGCACATGCATGTGTGCCCACTCACACACAAGTGTACACACAAGCATGTATGCATATCACATACATGAAAATGAAAAAAGAAAAGTACATGTACATATTGCTCTCTCGTTTCCTCCCTGTCACCAGGAGTAATTAAGAAAGCCGGTTGCAGGGGCTCAAGCAATAGCAGCAAAGTGCTTACTTCCCAAGCGTGAGGGCCTGGGTTCAAGTCCCTAGGACCAGTGTAAAAAGGGCAGAGGCTTGTAATCTTAGTGCTGGGGGGAAAGAGACAGGAGGATCCCCGTGGCTCACTGGCTAGCCACCCTAACCTAACCAGTAAGCTTCAGGCTAGCAAGAAACCCTGCCTCAAGAGAGATGGTTAGATTTTTGAAGGTCTCTCTCTCTTTTTTTTTTTTTTTTTAAGACTTATTTATTCATGTATATGAGTACACTGTAGCTGTCTTCCGACACACCAGAAGAGGACATCAGACCCCGTTACAGATGGTTGTGAGCCACCATGTGGTTGCTGGGAATTGAACTCAGGACCTCTGGAAGAGCAGTCAGTTCTCTTAACCCCTGAGCCATCTCTCCAGTCCCCTGAAGGTGTCTCTTGAGTTGATCCTCTGGTACATACATACACACATATAACCACCTACACCTACATAAAACAATAAATAAATAAACAAACAAACAAACAAATTCATAGAGTTTACCAGGGTTAGTTATGATGCTGCATGCCTGTAATCCCAGCCCTTGAAGGCAAAGGCAGGAAAATCAGGAGTTCAAGGACAGCCTCAGCTACATAGGGAGTTTGTGACTAGCCCTAACCATATGGGACTCTGTCTCAAAAAACCAAAACAACAACAAACAACCAAACCAAAATGCAGATACTTCTCTAGGTTAGAGTTTAGGACCCACCACATTTGCATCTGACCTGACACGTATTACGTAACTGCCACGGGCATCCATTTTCCACTTACCTCACAGTATTGCCCCAAGGGCTCAATGGGTAATTTACATACCGAATCTATCTGACATTTAGTAAGTGCTCCACAATCGCTGACATTTTTATTATTGTTGTTGTGGCTGTCGTGAATCTATTTTTTGTTGCAATTTGAATAAATGTCATCTGGGGAAGTCTGCGGAGTGGTGCAGCTACGCTTGCCCACGCTGTAGGTCTGCTTTTCAGCTTAGTTGCCATACACAGAAAGCAGCTGACCCTGGGCATGCCGGCACGTACACACCTGTTATTTATCACAGTTCATTTTATTGTCGACTCGGGCATTCTGGCAAAGGTAGTGGCTCTGAGTCAACTCTGCTATCAGACCCAAGCAGACCATTAACACAATCTCCCTACAAGTCAAACATAGTATTTCCTTAGAAATAACTTCATTTCAAGCCTGCTCCCTGAAAGTATGCACAGGTCACCAGGGTTGGTTTTTCAGTACACTCAAATCTTTGGTATTATTTTAGTGGTAGATTTCTTAGACTCATCATTCTTGCTGGAGGATGTTCTCATACATCACCCCTTGAATTCTTATTAATTGTATTTCTCAGACAGAAACCTTGACTTTCGGTCTAAGGTGTAGTCATTCCTAACATGAAAAGATCATATCGACTATTTAAAAATACCTTCGTGCAATTTGAAATTATTAGTAAGGGCCTGAGCAGTGGCTCAGTGGTTAAGAGCACTTGTTGCTCTTTGCAGAAGACAGGGATTCCATTTCAAGTCCCAAATGGCAGTGCACAACAGTCTGTTACTTCAGTTCCAGAGAATCCAGTGCCTTCCTCTGGCCGCCCTGAACACAGTCCTGCATGTGGTACAGACAGGCCTGCAAGCAAAAACGCCTATACACATAAAGTAGTAGTAGTAGTAGTACAGATTTGTAAAAATTACTATGTGTTTTCAGCCACAATAAAGTGAACTAACATTCTTTAAGCTGAATCTAAAATTGTCTGCCTCCCATCTTCTTGGAATTCTTGCCATTTTGATAACTCCAGAGAGGCAAATGCTTTACGCATTGACTCATCTTCGTGTGTGAGAACGCTTGGCGCTGGAGTGTGCTTTAATCGCTATCTCTCTGCACAGCAGATGTTTGTAGGTTTCGTGGGCATCATAAATATTAAGAGCGATGCTTGAAAAGCATTTCCCATTAATTGTTAATGTTCACTGCGTGGATGAAAGAGGGGAAAATCCTTGGGGGGAAATCAAGTCCATTTTTATGCCTAACATTCCAGTATTTCAATTCCAGGGCCAGAGCTGGGGAGCATTAGTCTCTGGTTTCTGGGCTATCATCTGAACACTAATGAAGATGCTGCTCCAGCACCCCTCGCTCCTCAGTGCTTCACAATGAGACACAGCCTGTGTGGCTGCAATAGGAGACATGTGGAGAAGGAAGGCAGATGTGAAGTCCAAGTCCAGCTCCATCTCTCCCTGGCTCAATGAGAATCACAGGTTTACTTGGCCTCCCTGAATTTAATTATTTAACCTGTGAAAGTCGAGAGTGATGGCCTTGTGATAATTAAAATAAGAGGGATGCCTAGCTCGTCCTTTGCTTCTTTGTAGGTTCTTCTTTCTTCAACCCTTTTCCACCCTTTCCACCCCCTACCACGGGAGAGACAAGGATAGAGGGGGGAAGCTCCCTGAATAAAGTCAGGGGTCAGAAAGGGGGTGACATTACTGTTAGACTACTTCCTGATGGTTAGGGGCACTGAGTTCTTTGGGGCAAGTTTGATCTTTGCTGTCAAGATCTTCTTCTTGCTGCTTCTTTTCTCAGGACTACTTAACAAACCACAACTAACAATAATCAACAACCAGCAACCAACAATCATCCACCCCGCTTCTCAGAGCCCTAGCATTTTTATACCCTCTGAAAGTCCCCAGAATTCTAAATGTCACACAGTTGCAAGAACTATCTGCATCTGGCAAAATCACACTTCTGCTAGAGCATGAGGCAAATCATAGTCTGCTGCTTCGAAGTAGCCCCACACATAAGATTAAAACAAAAATGTATTCTTATACTATTTCCATGTTTTAAAAAAAACAAAACTAAAATTCCAAAATTGTCACTACAGGTATGTGTATGTCCTTAGTTAGGGTTACTATTGTTGTGACAAAACACCATGATGAAAACACATTGGGGAGGAAAGGATTTATTTGGCTTACATCTCCACATCACCGTTCATCATTGAAGGAAGTCAAGACAGGAACTCAACAGGATAGGACCTGGAGGCAGGACCTAAAGCAGAGGCCATGGGGATGCTGCTCACTGGCTTGCTCCTTACCGCTTGCTCAGCCTGCTTTCTTAGAGAACCCAGGACTGCCAGCCCAGGGATGGCCCCGCCCACAATGGGCTGGGTCAGCCACCATGTATCACTAAATAAGAAAAGGCCCTACAGGCTTGCCTACAACCTGATTTTATAGAGGCATTTTCTTAATTGAGGCTCCTCTTCTCAGATGACTTCAGTTTGTGTTAAGTTGACATAAAACCATCCGGCACAGTGTACACACACACCCACACACACACACACCCACACACACACACACACACCACAGAGACAGAGACAGAGACAAGAGAGACAGAGATAAGAGAGAGACAGAGAGACAGAGCGCTCTGAAGAGTCTAGGTCAGTGTTTGGACTGTCCTCAATCGACTGTAAGTGATTCTCAGTGTAGGCTAATATGACTGATTTGTCTTTGAACTTTTGTCAAGGCAGCTCAGAGTCCCTGCCCGTCACATAGAAGGCTCCGCCTCATGAGACTTAGATCCTTCAGCAATGCTCCACATGCAGGAGGGATGCAGTTGATCTTTCTTACCCACCCATGACATTGTTTCAGGCTGGCTCCATTGCTCCATCTCTCCATCCTCCTGTCTGGGCCTCGTGAGTGCTGCAGGTGAGCACTGTGATGTGTGGCTATTCATTGAGGGTCCATTAGTGATCTCTAACTTAAATAAATTCACAGATTAGCTAAAGACCAGAGATGTCAAGTATTTATAAGTATTATAAAATTCAAGGGGAACTTATGGCTCTGTTCAGGTAAGGACAGAAGTGTATTTAAAAATGGGAAGCCAGGAGTCTTCCACAAGCAGCCTTCAGATGAAGATGTAGAACTCTCGGCTACTCCTGTACCATACCTGCCTGGATGCTGCCATGCTTTTGCCTTGATGATAATGGACTGAACCTCTGACCTAGTTTCTCTCTACATAACCCTGGCTGTCCTGAAATTCACCATGAAGACCAAGCTGGCCTGGAATTCAGAGATTCACCTGCCTCTGTCTCCTAAGTGCTGATATTAAAGGCATTCATTTCATGGAAAAAATAGGAAGCCAGGTGTGGTGGTTCACACCTATAATCCCAGCATTCAGCAGTAGAAGCAGGCAGACAGGGACATCAAGGTCATCCACAAACACATAGTGAGTTTGAGACCAGACTGGACTACGTAAAGGCTTGTTAAATGGGGGGCAGGGTGGGGTGCATGCCTTTAATCTGCCTTTAAGCATTTGGAAGCAGGTGTATCTCTGTGAGTTCAAGGATAGCCAGGGCTCCACAGTGAGAAAAAGAAAAAGAGAGGAGAATCCAGACACCTGCATCAGGGATGCCACAACATCCAACATTGTACGGATCACTCTTCCGTACCAAACACCTTACCTTCATAGTGAAAGATTATTTGGCTCCGGTTGTAGCTAAGAAGACAATGCTGTCAGATAAAAATGACCACCTCCACCCCCAAACCCACAAAACCTCTCTGGCACTGACCTGTGTGTGCTGATTAGTTTTACCATGAGCAGCTGCAGATGAAGTCAGCTGAAATTCTAAAATCGAATCATGCATAGCACCAAGCTGGTTCTTTTTCCCTGGGATGAATTTTATAAACTGTTGCAAAGCCTAAATTTTAAATCCTTCAGTATAACCCCCAAAGAACCTGATTCAGTAAGTTGCAAAGAAAATAGAAACGAGATCAAAAATTAAAGAAAAAAAAATGAGGTTTCTTTTTAAACAACTTGGACTCTCTATCAGCCACCAGAAGTGGTCAGCCACCTTTATAGGTTAGTTTTGTTTTTGTTTTTGTTTTCTTTTTGCTCTAGATTGAAACCCATGCTAGGCAAATACTCTACCACTGAGCTACAGCCCTAGACTCCTGCTCTTTATGTGTGTCATAAAAAATTGCTTTCTCTGTAACTCAACCTAATAAATACTTTAAACGTATTATGTTCAAGCAGGAGCACAATTGTTAGTCTATGTCCTAGTTAGATTTGTCAACCTGATGCAACCAGAGTCACTTGAAAAGAGAATCTCAGTTGGGGGACAGGACAGATCAGATTGGCCTGTGGCATATATGTGGGGAATTTTCTTTTCTTTTTTTTTTTAATTGATGGAGGGCCCAGCCCACTGTGGGTGGTGCCATCCCTAGGCAGATTTTCCCAGGATGTATAAGAAAGAGTCTGTGAGTGGGCTAGCCAGCAAGTAGTGTTCCTTTATGGTTCCTGCCCTGACTTTTCTCTGTGATGTATTGTAACCTGGAGGCATGAGCCAAATAAATTCTATCTTGCCTAAGTTGGTTTTGGTCAGTGTTTTATCATAGCTACAGAATGAAACCAGAACTATCTAACTCATAGTTCCACGTTTCCCTGAGAAAGGCATCAGAGAGAAGATGACCTGAGGCTCCTCCAGGGACCAGACTCGACCTCTCTAGTTGATAAGTGCAGTGCGTAATTTTGAGATCTTCACCTCGCTGGTTTTTCCAATCTTTAAGGGTTTCACTTTCCTGAGGTGTGCTCTTCCTCTGGCTTCTTGCAGTTATGTGCTCCTGTCTTCTGGACTCTCAGCCTCTTTCTGCATCTGTCTTCCTCCAAGATTCACGTGAGTGCCCGTTCCCCTGGCCCCGAGTCACAGGCCTCAGCAGAGTATGTGGCTTCTCCTCTATCTGGACAATTGACTCATAGGTCCGCTGTCTCCTTACCTGAGATTCAAATCCTGTATCCACCTAGATTCTGTGTGGCCCATAGGCACACCAAGCTCCAAAGTGGACCACACCATTTCATCTCAAAGTCCTCCTGAACCAAGTATGGGGGTACACACCTGCTGTCCAGCACCTGAGAGCTGAAGTTGGAAGACTGTTCAAGCCCAGGAATTGGAACTAGCCTGAACAGGATAAAGAGACACGCCCCCTCCCTGCCCCCTCCCCATTCCTAGTGTCACACATTAACGACATGCCACTCCCTCAGTTAACCGTTCCAGGAACTTGGAGCCTTCCTTCACACTGTATTCCCCCTTCATCCTGACTATTCTAACCAAACGATATTTTTGGCTTTGGCCTTTTATCGGACAGGATCTCACATAGCCCAGGCTGGCCTCAAACCCCCTATGTAGCCAAGGATAACCTCCTGCCCCTGATCCTCCTGCCTCTACTTCCTGAGCACTGCACCTTCACACCCCACCAAATACTGTTTTCAAGAACTAAAGGTTTTCAACACTGAAATTTGTAGATAAACACCACATTTGTTTTCTGCTTTAGTGACGTGCACTGTTTCACCACATAGCCCTGCAGTCAGTGACACCATCCATCTCTAGACGATGCGGTTTTCATCTTCCCTAGCGGAAACCCTGGCCTATGAAACATTAACTCTTCACCGCCTCCTCCTCCACCCGGTCCTAGCAACCACTACATGCTTTAAGGACTCCAGTCATTCATCCTGTCTTTGTGGCTGATTTCTTTCACTTAACATGGTGTTATCAAGTGGAAACATAACAAGTGTTCCAGGCTGGACCATATGTCAGGTTATTCTTCCTTTTCTGAAGTGAGCAGTACTTCACTTGCAGATACCTGGCACGTTAGTTGGTCCACGCATCTACTGACGGCCAGTTCTGACTATTGGAACAGCACTTCTGTGAATGCGTGTGCATGTTACACGCCCAAGCCCCTTTTGAAATGTATTCAGATGCGGGATGGCTGGGTTATATAGAAATTCTATTTTTAATAATTCTTTAATTACCAGTGTGAGTGCATTCATGCCACTGCATGTGTATGGAGATCAGAGGACAACTTGCAGGCATCAGGGGTCCTGCAGTGGAACTCGTGATTTGAATGCAGCTTGTCAGGCTGGGAGGAAAGTACCTTTGCCTGCAGAGTCATCTGCATCACTCTTAATCACCTTGAGAAACCGTCGTCACACCATTTCCACAGCGGCCGTGCAGTAGTGCACTCCCATCGGGGTGACTTTGATTTCTCTGCACACTTGCTGACAGTTGGATGGAATGTTTTTTTTATAGTGGTCATCCACATGGTGTGCGGGGTCACCCACGTGGTGTGAATGGGTCATCCACATGGTGTGAGGGATTCTGTCAACTGGGATTTTGATTTGTATTTCTCTGGTAATTAGTTGTGTCGTGCTCTCCCTGCCCCCATGTTTGTTGGTGATCTATTTGCTGTCTTTGGGGGAAAACTGTTTGTATCCTTCCCCCATTTTTAAATTGGGTTGCTTAGGGTTTTTATTGTCGTTATTGAGTTGTGGGAGTTGTTTAATACATCTAGATCTCAAACCTGGCATGGTGGCACTTGCCTTCAATCCCAGCATTTGGGAGGGAGAGGCAGGTGGGTCTCTGTGAGTTCAAGGTCAGTCTGGTCTGCTGAGTGAGCTCCAAAACAGCCAGAGCTACACACTGAAAACCTATCTCAAAATATATTCTAAATATCAATCCTCTTTCAAATAAGTAATTAGCAAACCTTTTTTCTTTTCATCTTAAAGGTGGTCCTTTCATTCATCGTCCTTCCTTTATGTGGGGGGTGGAGGTAGGGTGGGAGTGGGGTGGGGGTGGGGCAGACGCATGTATGCTGTGGTCAGAGAATAACATGCGGGGATCTGTTTTCTCCTTCTTGTTTGTGGGATGCCAGGCTCACCCACCGGCACTTGTGCCCACTGGGCCGCCTCACCAGCCCCTTTCCTCTCCTTTATAATTTGCAGTGCTGGATCAAACCCAGGGCCTGTGCAAGACAAACACTGTACGTGAGCTACATCCGCAGCTTTGGAGCCTCCATAGTGTCCCTTTCAAATACAAAAGATCCCCCCCCCTCAGATTTTGATGAGGTCCAACACATCTAATTGTCTGGACTCAGTATCATCCAAGAAACTGTCACCTACTTCAATGTCATGACTCTTCCTGTATGGCTTACTGCTCTGTTGTAGTTTAATGAGAGTTTAAGTTCTTCTTTCTCACACACTATACTTTGATCATATTTTCCCTTCCCCCAAGTCTTTCTGGATCCTCCCTGCCTCCCTATCCACCCAACTTCATGTTCTTAGATCCCTCTCTCAAAATAAATAATAAAACAAAACAAAAATAACAACAAAGCCACAAAAATGAAAATCAAAACACTTAAGTCAAAAATGCCAAAACAAAACAAAAAGTCTACACATTTTACAAAAACAACCATGGAATTCATTATATGTTGGCAACTACCCCTGGGCATGGGCCTGCCCTGAAGTGTGGTTGATACACCATCCAGGCTCACACCAGAGAAAACCGATCTTCCCTTTGCCAGTGGATATCAATTGCAGATTCCTTCTTGGTTAGGGGTTGGACCCCCATGTCCACTCCAGTACTGAGATTCCATCTGACTTGAACCTGTGTATGTCCTGTGCGTGCTGCCGCAGTGTCTGTAACGTCGCAGCGTCTGTGACGTCACGTGTACGTCAGTCCTGATGTGTCCTTGGAGTCATCCACCACCTCTGGCTTTTTCTACCCTTCTGTCTCCACTTCTGAGTAGATCCCTGGGCCTTATGGGGAGGGTTTAATGAACAGATCCCATGTAGAACCGAGTGCTTCAAAGTCTCTCACTTCTCACACGTCACCCAGTTACGGGACTCTGTGTAAAAAAACCCCATCGATTGCAAGAGAGCTTGGCTGGTGTGGCTGAGCAAGGGGTGGATCTATAGGTTAGCAATATGGCCTTAGCAGTCATTTTAATGCTGTCTCCCACCTGGGACTGGCCTCTGGCCTCTATATACATATATCTGAATATGCTTGCATGTGTGGAGATGGGGAACTCCATGGTAAACGTGTGGAGGCCAGAGGACAACTTTCAGAAATTGGTTCTCACTTTCCACCATGGAGAGCCTAGGGATTGAACTCAGGTCATCAGACTTGTCAGCAATCACCTTTACCCATCTTGCTGGCCCCGTTTTCTTAAAATAGAGGCCCACTGTTCTTTGAAAGAAACTATCCATAGCATGTTAGGAAGATTGTTGCTGCTCTTACAGTGTGCTGGGGAAGATAATGTAATAACTGCCTAGCTGGCCTGTGTGTTAAATATCAATATAACGAACACGTTATTTTTTCTTTTTTAATTTTTATTTATTTATTTTATGTGTATGTATTTTATGTGTATGTTTTATTTTATGTGCATGTTTTTTTTAATTTTATTTATTTATTTTATGTGTATGTTTTTCATGCACATCAGAAGAGGGCATCAGATGGTTGCTGGGAATTGAACTCAGGACCTCTGGAATAGCAGCCAGTGCTCTTAACCATTGAGTCATATCTCCAGCCCCGCATGATTTAAAAAAAAAAAAAAAAAAAAATTAAAGACATGGTTCTGAGGACCCAGGTTCAATTCCCAGCACTCACATGATGGATCATAACTCCAGTCCTAGGAGATCCGACACCCTCTTTTGGCTTCTATAGATGCATGCTATACATACATGCAGGACATACATACAGGAAAACACACGTTAGTAAAATAAAAATAACTTTAAAACAGTCTACCCTAAGGCTAAGCATGGTGATGCATGACCATAATCCCAGCACAAAGAGGAGGCTGGGGCAGGAAGATAGCAAGTTTGAGCCTAACTTTGTATAATGAGATTCTATCTCAAAGAAACAGAACAAAAAGCTAAAAACAAATAAACATTAAATAAATAAATTTAAATAAATAAATAACTTATCTTCTCCGTCCTATATTGTACTGGTTTTTAACATTTTCCCCCAGTTGAGATTTTAATTTAAACAATACATATAGGCAAAGATGAAAAAAAAAAAAAAGCCAAGCTTGTAATTTATTCTATAGTATGTGCCATAAGTAGTACTAATAGCGAAATTCTTACCACGGATGCTTCCCAAAGCATTTGAAAGTTCATACAAATTTATGCATGGAAACATATGAAGGGCTACTATCAAAATGCTGCTCTCCAGGAGCTCTGGGCGCCAGCAGAAGTAGAGGCAGGGTTTTTTTTTTAAACTCCTTTTTCTCTGCCCATATTTTCAGATTTCCTCAAGTAAACATATTAAAGTGTAGAGATAGTTCTCGGGGAAAAGAAAACTATCGTATGAGAAATGATCTTTGGGATATTAAATCTGACATTTGAAAGTCTGAGTCTTCACTTAGCATATTTTATCACTAGGCACGGACTGGAATCGCAGCTCACCTGGCCATCTGTTGGACGGGACTGACTACGGAAAACAACCTTCTTGAATTGTTACTGTCTGTCAAAGCAGCCAGGAGCACTTAAAGCCCTTGCAAGGGGTGGAGGTGCTATTTTCTTAGTGAACTGTGGCTTTCATTATTACTAGTATATGCTAAAAATCTAAAAATAAACCCCCTTGGTGCCCTTGAAACCTTATTTAAACATGTTTCTACATCAACACGAGGCAAACGTTTAGATCCGTTAGAAAAAGAAATTCGAGAATTAAGTGTTGTGTTTTTAAACTTTCAGCTAATGAAGTATTTCAAATTTGCAGACAATAACAAAAGAAATCCACCCCTTTCCCATTCTACTTACCAGGGAAATACCAGGAAATACTTGGGGAGCCTTCCCTCTCCTGTTCCCTCTCTCCCTGCAGGCAGTCTCTGCCCCTCAGCCGACTTCAGTCACATACACACACACTCACACTTTATACACATATGACCTACAGCCACACATTATGCTCATAAATAATACAATTGTTGTTAATATAGTAGAAAAATTCTTTATTCTCTCCGTGGTTTTGCCTGCTTTTATGTTAAGTCTGTGGTGCTGAGGCCTAGACCTGGGCCCCATGCGTGTGAGGCCAGACCCCACCACCTAGCTGTGCCTGCGCGACTCACTGATTTCTGTAGGGAACTGCAAGTCTCAGTCAGAAATCCCATCCAGTTGGAATGGTTTTTGTCCTCATTTTCCCATTGTAACTCTACATCTGCTTTCATAAAGCTTTGCTTTATCAAAATGAAATGACTCCCATTATACACCCTGCTTTTCCACATTAGCGCATGCTTTGCTTTAAACTTAGTCGTTACAGAAGGAGCCAGAGCTCCCTCCGGCTCACTGTAGAACTGTGTGTATCCACCTTCTAATTGTGACTGCTAAGACACAGGACTTAGAAAAGTAATCACAGTCTAATCAGTTTGTTCATTTGTTAAATTGGGTTTTGTTCTAAAATATTTATACTCATATGAACACAACAAATCAAATCAGTCAGTTTAGCCAAGAGACCACAGCTACACACAGCAATAAAATCTCTTTCTAATCCCTTAGTCAAATTGAAAGTACCAAGGAATTTTTTTGGGAAAAAATTAGTAATTTTCCAGATTATTATAACAGTCCTATTATTTTAAATATTGTTATTCAATCTTTTAAAATGTGGTTTATGGCGAGCGGGTATCATAAACTGTCAAGTAATTTAGCCCAAAATACAGACTGAATTAATTAATTAATTAATGATGTCCGTTTGAATAGTGACCAGTGCGGCCCCTAACGGACAGCTCTCTGTTCCTAAGTAGCCACAAATCACCCACTTTGAAAGCCACTCTTGGCTGCTGCCCACAGTAGCTGCTATGCTGGCTTGCGGTGTGATAGAATGGCGCACCGTGTGTACCCTCAAAACCTAGTCCTCAGGCCCCAGCTAGCTGCTGTGCACAGGTGAGAGAAAATAATTGCAACAAATGAGTGAAGTGGTTGGTGAGATTTCACTCTCAGCTTGAATCACTCTGTGCCAAGAGCTTTAAAGTCAGAGCAGTATCTGTCCTCCAAGCCCCATCTCCATGGTGCCTATTCTGGTCAGAAATACTACTTTTTTAAAAACAAAACAAAACACTTTTTTTTTTTTTATGTCTATAAGTACTTTGCCTGCAGCTAGGTACTTATGTTTGTGCCTGATGCCCATGGAGGTGAGAACAGGGCCTCGGATTCCCTAGAACTGGAGTTATACACAGTAATGAGCTGCCATATGGCTGTTGGGAACCAAACCTTGGTCCTCTGTAGGACCAGCCACTGCTCTTAACCACTGAGCCGTCTCTCCAGACCATCTTTAAATCTTTTCTCTCTCTCTCTCTCTCTCTCTCTCTCTCTCTCTCTCTCTCTCTCTCTCTCTGTGTGTGTGTGTGTGTGTGTGTGTGTGTGTGTGTGTGTGTGTGACTGCATGCAAGAAGAGGTCAGAAGACAACTTGTTAGAGTCAGTTCTCTAACTGTGGAGGTTCTGAGGTTCTGGGCACCAAACTCGCGTTACCAGCTTTGGCTCTAGGCCATCTCTCCAGCCCCAGAAATACCATTCTTTTTAAAGCAGCAATATAGTACACGCCTCAACTCTCTCCGTTCCCTTTAACACCTGATACCTAGTCCAGAGTCTAGTTGCTGCCATTGGTACTAGAAACAAGGGAAGGGGCTGGGCTGTAACTCCATGGGAGACTGCTATGCATATATGGCCACGGTGCATTCCCTACGAATCCCCCAAAAAATAAAGATTAAAGTCAAGAATGAGTCAGGTGATGACAGCGCATGCTTTTGATCCCGGCACTCTAAAGCAGAGGCAGGCGGATCTATGAGTTCGAGGCCAGCCTGGTCTACAGAGTGAGTTACAGGACAGCCAGGGCAACCCAGAGAAACCATATCTAGAAAAACAAACAAGCAAATGCAAGAAAAGAAAGTTGGAGTGACTTCTCTCCAAAATTTTAGTTTGGTTTGGTCTCCATCAGAAAGGGTCTTGCTATGAACGAGGCCAGCCTCAGCCTCACAATGGCTGGGTTAGGTCACAACACCACACCTTCCAGACCACCTTGCCACTGAGAAGCAAACTCTTATAGCTCAATTTAAAAACAAACAGGCCTGAAGAGATGGCTCAGCAATTAAGAGCCCTCACTGTTTAACTGTTTAATCCTGAGGACTGAAGCTCCCACCCCAGCAACAAGCATGTAACTCCAGCTCTGAGGTTCTGATGCCTTCCACTGGCCTCCTCACACACACAAGTGTGCACGACCAAACATACATGTGCACCTACACTCACAAACATCATAGACACAAATACATAAGTAAATAAATCTTTGAAACAAACAACACAATTTAAAATGAACAGCCAGGTGGTGGTAGCACACACCTTTAATCCCAGCACTCAGGAGATAAGCAGATCTCTGAATTTGAGGGCAGCCTGGTCTACAGAGTGAGTTCCAGGACAATCAGGGCTACACAAAGAATCTTGTCTTGTTAAAAAACAAACAAACAGACAAAAAAAAAAAAAAAAAACGGCTGGGCAGTGGTGGCGCACACCTTTAATCCCAGCACTTGGGAGGCAGAGGCGGGTGGATTTCTGAGTTCGAGGCCAGCCTGGTCTACAGAGTGAGTTCCAGGACAGCCAGGGCTACACAGAGAAACCCTGTCTCGAAAAAACCAAAAAAAAAAAAAAACCAAACAAACAAAAACAATCCTAAGGATCAAAAGGAGACGTATAGAAATGGCCAATAAGCAAATGAAAAGATCCTTGTCTTCATTAGTCCTTAGGGAAATTCACATCAAACAACCTGAGAATCCTCTTTTAAACCCCTAGGGTATAGTTAAAAGGTCCAATACGGGTACCCATATGAAGAAGTTGAAACTCCCCTACGTCAAAGACTGGAATGTAAGAAAGGTAAGTCCACTTTGGGACAGTCTGGCAGGTTCTCAAAAGATCAAACACAAAGCTACTCCAAGGCCTAGCAGTTTCTCCAATACAAATGAAAATCTCATGCCTACACGAAAATGTGTACACAGATGTTCACAATAGCCAGGGTCTGACCTCATGGATATTTACATGGGATATGACATCTACATAGAATGAATTCTACTCAGCCATCCAAAGAAGTCAAGCACTGTTGTAACCTTCAAAAGATATACAGAGTTGGCTGGAGAGATGGCTCGGTGGTTAAGAGCACTGACTGCTCTTCCAGAGGACCTGAGTTCAATTCCCAGCAACCACATGGTGGCTCACAACCATCTGTAATGGGATCTGATGCCCTCTTCTGGTGTGTCTGAAGATAGCTACAGTGTACTCACATACATGAAATAAATAAATCTTTTTTTTAAAAAAAGATATACAGACTTGAAAGTTTGATACTAAGTTGAAGCCAGTCACAAAAGACCACATTTCAGGACCAGCAAGATGGTTCAGTGGGTAAAGGCATTTACCATCCAGCCCAAATACCTGAGTTTGATCCGCAGAACCTCCATGTGGGAGAAGAGTGACTCCAACAAGTTGTCCCCTGACCACACAGGTGCCATGGCTCCTGCACACCACACCCACACTCCCACACTCCCCCCTCCCACCAACGAAACAAATATATTTTCAAAATGTAAAGAATAAACGTAAAGATAGCCAACTAGAGGAAAGAAAGGGTTTATTTTTAGCTTACTGGTTACAGTCCATCGCTGATGGAACCCAGAGCAGGAACTCAGGGAAGAAACCTGGAGGCAGGAACTGATGCAGAAGCCACGGAGGAGCTCTGCTCACTGGTGTGCTCTATAGCTCGTGTTCAGCTAGCTTTCTTCCTCCCACCCCACACACCAGGACCACCTGCCCAGGATGATATCACTCACGTGGTCTGAGCCCTCCCACAGCAATCATTACTCAAGGAAATGCTCCCACAGAATTGCCTACTGGCCAATCTGACAGAGGTGTTTTCTCAATTGAGATTCCTCATTCCGGATTACTCTAACTTGTGTCAAGTTGACAATAATAATAATAATAATAATAATAATAATAATAATAATAATAATAATAATAAAATAAAGCCAACACAGAAGATAAGCATTTCTCTAAGGATTTAGGATTACTAGGAGTAAATAAGAAAGCCTTTTTGTTGTTGTTTGTTTTGTTTTGTTTTGTTTTGTTTTTCAAGATAGGGTTTCTCTGTGTAGTTCTGATATCCTGGAACTCACTCTGTTGATCAGGCTAATTTCAAACTCAAGAGATCCACCTGCCCCTGCCCCTGTCCCTGCCCCTGCCCCTGCCCCTGCCCCTGCCCCTGCCCCTGCCTCTGCCTCTGCCTCCCAAGTGCTGGGATTAAAGGTGTGTGCCCTCACCCAGCTAAATGAGAAACTTTTAAGATAGCGTTCAAACAGGAAGTTGAAATTCTCTGTGTGGTCAACCATGCTTGGTGGTTTATCAAAGATGTGAATTCTAGAAGACAGATGAGCGCCTGTCTCATCCATCCTTGCTTTCTACCGCTGCTGGCATAGTAGCTGTTCCCCAAGCACATGCATAAAGAAAGGAATGATTAAATAAATAAAATTACTTTTAGCAAAGTTATATTCTCTGCGCTGGTCTATGTACAATTATCATAGACTAGCAAGATCTTTCTAAATGATAATGTCACTGACCAGCATTTGTATTTCTTTAGCTCTGATAATATTTTTTTCTGTAACAGTACTTCTGAAATCATAGTGCCTCTCTTACGGGTGATTTATCTAGATAATGTGATGTTATTTTTTTTTTTCTGAAGAACCATTATTAAATCAATGGTGCATCTTGTGACCGTTGGCATCCCAGAGCTGAGGGAACCAGCTTGTCGATAATATCTAGCTGTAAAAGCTTTGTGTCATCAGAAGCTGTAGAAGGCATACAAGTGAGCCATTAAAAATGTTACATGTGTAGAAGACAGACAATCTAATGTGAATAAATAGAAGATCCTAACCCGGACCTAAGAATCACCTGCATGGGTTTAAGATAAAGAATGTGTGGGTTAATGGTAGCTGTAGAGTGAAGACAAGAAGTCTAGGAGTTTCGATAACCTAGAAGGTTAGTAAAATCATTGATGTAGCCAGACATGGTGATGTACTCCTGTAATCCCAGCATTCAGGAGGTTGAGGCAGGAGAATCATGAGTTTGAAGTCAGCCTAGGTGACATAAAAACAAAATTAATGCTTGGACTGGAGATGGAATCAGCTAGTAGAGAACTTATCTACCCTGCGTAAAGCCGTGGGTTCCCTCTCTGCAATGGCATAAACTGAACATGGCAGCACACACCTGTAATCCCAGTGGAGACAGGAGGATCAGAAATTCAGGGATATCCTCAATTATATATAGCCCAACCTGGGCTACAGTGAGACTCTGTCTCAAAAAAATGTGATATTAATAGGTAAACGTTATCAATATGAATAGGTTCCAACTCAAATGAAGATTCATCTTCTCAGCACTCTTGAGACAGAGGCAGGTGGATCTCTGAGTTCAGGAAAGTACTGATTGTATCTTCTACCCACGTGCTTGAAGAGGGAAGCATGCCCACAAGCAAGCAATAAAAACAAAAAGTGCCCCCCACCAAAGCATTGTTCTTACAGTTCTTCTGACTTTGGGAGTCAATGATGTGGCATAAGACCATGGATTTGTCTGCAAGGCTTCTCCCCGTGGGGGGTTAGCGTTAAACAGATGAAAACAAATCACCATGGATGGGCGTTAGTTTGTGACTGCAGGCAGCTTCACCATGTAGATCCTTACACGGTAACGAAGTCCGATCCCTGTAGAAGGGACCTGGATGGCCGGAAGTACTCCAGCCTGGTGGCAAACTCTGGCACATGAAGAGCCACATCGCGGCTCCTGGGCCTCCACTCTGCTGGCAGCCTGTGTTTCTTGCCCTTTCTTTTCCCGTGTTCATTGCCGGTTGCTTGGTTCTGAACTTCTTTATCCATCCAGGTGCTATCTCCTTTAATTCTCTCTACAACTCCTTCAGGTAGGCATTGGTATTTCCTGTTTCTGGGGCGAAGGTAGGGGAATGGATTCCTAGTTACCCACCTCTCCACCTATTGCTACTGCTGCCCCACCCCTACCCCCACCCCGCCCCGTCTCTGCTTTTAGAATCTTTCTAACAGCCAGGCCAGCTCAACCCCACCATCCCCTCACGCGTGCTGCTCCTGGGCCCATTTTATCTCTGTTTAAAGGGAGGCTTTGCCGGAGCCTGACCTGTCAGATGGGCAGTATTTAATCTAGCCTCTCCTTGCTGCCAGGACGCTTAGTCTTGGCATGTAGAATCTGACAGGTACAAAAAATGCTGGCACATTTGGGAGTCTTTTGAGGGAGGGCTGCGGGGCTGCCTCAGATCTGAATAGGCTCAGGTAGATGTTGTCGCTACAGTTCCTTCGGGGGGGGGGGGCATTTGTTCACTCTGAAGAAGTAATGAGGTTTTTGGACTGAATTACAGAGCATAGGAAAGGGCTTCCTACAGGAGTGTGGGTGCTCACCCCAAAAAGGTCATTCAGGAAAGTCTACCCAGAAGGGACAGTGACTTTGAGACAGCCTCAGAGATGGATACCCACACATCCCTAGTCTTGTCCAGCCCATATACTCTCGCCCTCCCCAAGGCCGTGTACAGTCATAGCAGCTGCATACAACAGGTGGGAGTGAGCTTCTGGATACTCAGAAGAGGCCCCAAGAAGGAGGTTGTTTGTCTCAGAGGAGCGACCTATGACTACCAAGGCTCTTTCTGTCCAGAACACTTAGTTTCTGCTCTAAACCTTGTTTTAGATACTAGATCTTTCTTTCATGTAATATCTTACATGATTATTTAAGGTCTCTTCTCTGACAGAGAAATGCTGAAATGATGTTTGGATAGTCATTTGTATAACCACTCATTTATAAAATTGTAAAACAGTTTAAGAGCTATGGCACCGGGCATAGCTCCAGGCCCCCAGGATGAGCTGATTCATGTGAAGCTCTACCTCCCCCTTCTCCACTTCCTTCCCCCCCTCTCCCTCCTCCTCCATACTCCCACCTCCTCATTCTACCACCTCCTTCTTCTCCCCCCCCCCTCCCATCCCTCGTCTCCTCCTCTTCCTTCTCCATCTTTAGAGATGAGGTCTCCTTGTATTGCCGGACTCCCCTCAGACGCATAGCCCTCTTGCCTCAGCCTGCACCAGGGTTACAGGCATCACACTCGGTAGTGACACTTCTAAGGATTCAGAACTGTGACAGAGTAAGGCTCGAAGCATTAATAAGCGCACAAAGATCTACTTGAAAGTAACCAATTCCTGACTGTTTCCCTTGGCAGTGGTCTCCAGGATTCATGATTTCATGCCTGACAGTTTTCTTTTTTTACTCCAATACGAAGGTAAGTCGAGCAAATTCATATTGTTTTTTAAAAGACTCTTGGGCACACGTGTGACGATAACATCAATAGCTGCATTAAAAGTCGGTAAGGAAGACAGATTTGGGATGCACCTATGAAGAACTCAAGTGTGCAGTGTCTACTGCATTCAGTCACAGCCGGTCCTAGCTGCCCGGGTCCCATCCTCATCAGCAGGGTTCACCCAGCCTATAGATAAAATCTTGCAGAGACCTCAGCAATCAAGAGGCAGCTCCACAGCCTTTTAACCGGATGGCTCTGCCTTACTTTAGCCCCTTGTATTTCCCTCCCACATTACACCGTGACAGTCCTGTCCTGAGACCGGTCTGTAAAACGCTCAGGGAAGGGAAGCGGTTGTCAGTCTCAGAAGATCTGAGCAGTTGCACACCTGGCTCTTTGCAGTGGGCACTTCAAAGGCAAAGCGGTCTAGCCATGGAGGGAGGGAAGTTCAACAGAAATTATGACTTTTCGGGATCTGGACCACTTTGAAGACCAAAGCGTGTTTGATCCTCGCTCTGATACTGGCTTTCTGATCACGCCATGTGCAGAGCTCGCTGTTGCATGGTTAGCGGCTCCTTCTTGCCCATGCCACCTTCTAAACGATTGGCGTAAGCATTAAGACAACACGGTGCTCAACAAATGCACGGCCAATACAGCCCTCCTCTTTTATGTGTGTTCTCAATTCATTTCACTAGTTAAAAGAAATAGACATTCATTACAAAATTTTTTTAAACTGTCAAAAATAAGAAATCTTAAAGATCATATTTATAGACATCATCCAAAAAGATATTTCACTGCATCTCCTTTGGGGCTTTTTAACAGCACCGGGATCATTCTAAGAATACACACATAGTGAGTATATACAGTTATGTCCTATTTTCACTTCTAATTATAACACAAGGAAGAAATGCATACTTTGGGAGCTGATATGAGTTCAGGGTTTAGTAAAAATATGCCTTTCTTTGGAACTGGAAGTTGGGATTGTAGTATCCCATGAACCTCATCGTGCTGCTGGTTCCTTTTGCCTTAGTAAATTGAATATTTCATTTTCCCTAGATTTTAGAGTAAGATTTTTTAATTTAGATTTGGAACAGTGAGTATGATTGCTTTGCAGTTAAACTTTATGGAAAAAAAGTACAAGAATTTAAATGTTTTGGGAGCCAGATGTGGTGACGTGTACCTTTACTCTCAACACTCGAGATACAGGAGAACCACTTTAAACTCATGGCCTGTAGGGCTACATGATGATATTCTATTTAAAAAAAAAAAAAAATGGGGTTGGTGAGATGGCTCAATCATTAAAGGTGCTTGTCACCAAGACTGACACCCTGAGTTCAATGCCCAGGATCCACACTAGAAGGAGAGACATGATCTGACCTCCACATGTGTGCTGTGGAATGCATGCACACACACACACACACACACACACACACACACACACACGCACACACTCACACACACACACACACACACGTGCGAATTAGATGACTAAGTTTTAAAGTTTTAAATTTCAAAATGCAAACAAGTTTGCATTAGGTTTGATACTTAGAAAATACATTTATTTAGCACATTACAGACATCTAGCACTACCTTTGGGATGGAACCAGCCCACTTCCTATACTAGGCTTCCCTGAGGCAATGATTTAGAGACTCCATATTACAAATATTTATTAAACTCTTGCATGCTATATCAGTTTCCTCCCACACACCCATACTGCAGACCTGGTATAAGACACATGAGGAGTGGTAGTCAAGAATTAAATCTTTCTTTTTAAAAACTGTCAAAAGCTTGCTACATCAGCATCAAGCGACAGGAGGGAAATGTCTCCAGTCTTCTATACGCCCCTGCGAGCCAGGTTTTAATTTGTTGCGAACGAAGGAAAGAGCCTATAAAAAAATCTTGGCAAAACACAAAACTGCTAATTTAATCAATTTTAGTAGTTAAAGCAGTGACTCCAAGCGCTAACACAATCTGTTGAAAGAAGTACTTTCCAAGGTAGGGAGATTCATTTATTTCTGCGTTTTCTTCCCAGTTTTCCAATCTAAGGATATGTGGGAAGCCATGGCGCACCCACTGAAAGCCTCCTCCCAAGACTTAGGAAACAGACCCCCTGCGCCCCTACCCCGACTCAAACCGGAAGGAGCCTAGAAGTGGCTCCGTGATCACAGGGAAGGGTGCGCAGGGACGGACTGCGGCTGATTGACCATGAAGGAAGAGACCAGTCTGACAGTACAGGAAGATGTAAAACTGGAGGGGGAAAAAGAAAAACAAAAGAGGTCACAATATATCATATGAAAAATAAAAATAAAAATAAAAACAGCAGGAGAATCATGAAGTTTCTGAGACAGCAAATGTTTAAGGTTATAATTTTAAACTGGTATATGGGTTAGAATTCTGGGTGGGTTTGATGCAAAAAAAAAAAAAAAAAAAAAAAAACAACAACAAAAAAAAAAAAAAAAACCAAAAACCTAACTAGTTAAGGGAAAGCTAGAGGCCAGGAAAATTTTTTTGTGGAAATAGAATGTGAAATTAGAATAAGAATTAGAGAATTCACTTTTAACATTTTTAATTGTTATTATTTATTTATTTATTTATTGGCAGTAGTGGTGGAGATTGGAGTGAGCCAGGGTCTCTCTATACAGCCAGGCTGTCCTGGAACTCACTATGTAGTCCAGACTGGCCTTGAACTTACAGAGATCTGACTGCCTTTGCCTCCCAATAAAGGTGTGTGCCACCATGCCAAGTTAAGAATTCAGGCTTTTTTTTAATGTAAAGCATATGAACTGTGCTGAATACAATGTAGGAGCTTTAAGCTCATGAACAGAGTCTGATCTAAGTGTATTGTCACAGTGGCATTAGTTGCTTTATCAACTTTACTTCAAATTCCTTTTTTTAAAAAAAGGTTATTTATTTTAAAAAGTACAGCTTGGTTTCCTAGTGAGTTCCAAGACAGCCAGGGCTACATGGTGAGACCCACCTTAAAACAAAGGCAAAGAAACTTCTAGCTGAACCCGGGGAAGGAGCTGGCTGGCGTGAGCTTCCTGTGCCCCAGATCGCGAAGGCTCTGCCTCTCCCTGATGTTGCTGTTTTCCTGTTCTCCCTGCCCCTCACCTGGACTTCCTTGGCAGCAGTATTGTGGTGCTGGGTTCTCAGTATGTTTGTCATTACTGGTACATCCTTTTGTTTTGGTTTTGGTTTTGGTTTTGGTTTTGGTTTTTCGAGACAGGGTTTCTCTGTGTAGCCCTGGCTGTCCTGGAACTCACTCTTTAGACCAGGCTGGCCTTGAACTCAGAAATCCACCTGCCTCTGCCTCCCAAGTGCTGGGACTAAAGGCGTGCGCCACCACTGCCCGGCTGGTACATCCTTTTTACCCCCATGAAAAGCCATATTCTCGATGAGCGCTCAGTACCTGGGAAATGGTTGCTATAGCAGAGAAAGAGTTTTGGGGGACAAGAAATCCAAACACTGGAGCTCTCAGAGCACAGTTTGCAAGGTCTGTGCGCCATCTGACACTGGGTAATATGCATGTGGATCAGAGGGATGAAGAATTAGCAGCAAAGAACACTTACACAGTAGTCATCAGAACATGAGACATCAGCCAGGTGTGGTGCATGCCTTTAATCCCAGCACACGGGAGCCAGAGGTGGGCAGATCTCTGTGAGTTCGAGGCTAGGCTGCTCTACAAAGTACCAGGACAGCCAACACTGTTACACAGAGAAACTCTGTCAAAAAGAAAGAAAGGAAGGAAGAAAAGAAAGAAAGAAAGGAAGGAAGGAGGAAGGAAGGAAGGAAAGGAAGGAAGAAAAGAAAGAAAGAAAGAAAGGAAGGAAGGAAGGAAGGAAGGAAGGAAGGAAGGAAGGAAGGAAGGAAGGAAGGAAGGAAGGAAGGAAGAATCCAAGGGTAGAGGGATCTGTGATGCAGACCCAGATAGACCCCACAGGGGTTCAAGAGCCCACACCTCTCACCCAGATGTACCTAGGTTGTGAGGTTCAGCAGGTAGGGCAGAGATAGCCTTGAAGCATCCTCTGGGCTCAGTGTGTTATGCAGAGAAATAAAAGGCTTTGTAAAGACCTGAGAGTAACCCTGACTTAGGAGAGGGACTTGGACACCCCACCTCCTTTGGTACAAGCCCAGGAAGAGTGGGTTATCAAAGTAGAAAGAGGATGTACAGGAAGCTTCCCTGTCAGACAACACTATTGGACAAAGACTGAGGAATCAGATAGGAGAGGGACACTGGGAAGATGCTGATGAGGACCAGTGACCAAGGTCAGGGCACTGCCTACCCCACCCTAATGCTGTAGTCAGCCCCCAGGAGCAGAGGAAGAGAGCACTGGGAACCCTAAGGTGATTGGGTGACGTGCAGAGGGCTGGAGAGATGGCTCAGTACATAAACATGTTTGTCAGGTAAGTGAGCCCGGAGCATGACTCCATAGAGTACACATGAAAGCTAGGTGCCATAGCACTAAGTGTCTATACTCTTAGGGCTCCTACAGGTCCACGGGAGGTGGAGAGCAGAGAAACCCTGGAAGTCTGAGGGGCAGGTAGCTTGGCATATGCAGCAGAACAACACAAAGAGACTTTGTCTCAGACAAGGTGGAGACCAAGGTCCAGCATCCAAGGTCGTCTCTGACCACCCACAGCGTGCACACACATGTCCATGCTCACACAAATGAATGAGCATGCACGCACGCACATAACACACACACACACACACACACACACACACACACACACACACACACACGAGAGAGAGAGAGAGAGAGAGAGAGAGAGAGAGAGACTTATATTTTTGAAAAAGAGCAAAGAAATTGAGAGGCCGGAAAGATGGCTCAGAGCCCCCTTCTGGCTTCAGTGGGTGCCTACACCCACATGTTTTCCCTCTCTCTCTCTCTCTCTCTCTCTCTCTCTCTCTCTCTCTCTCGTGCGCGCGCGCGCGCGCACACACACACACACACACACACACACACTTTCCCCTCCTTGCCTTTTCAAATTCATGGCCTCCTTTTTCATTAAGTGTTGCTACGTGCACATATGAAACTATGGAACACTTCACAAATGTGCACGCCATCTCCGTGCAGGGCTATGCTAATCTCTGTATTATTCCAATTTTAGTATACATGCTGCCAATGCAAGCACTAAAATAATTTTTTTTTTTTTTAAGAAATCAAACTGGAGAGAAGCGGAGCCAGGTCTGTTTATGCAATATATCATGACATTTGTGCCAGTATGTGCACCCCCATAGATTCCCAATGGAATCTATGCGGTTCACTTTTTGAAACTGCTGACTCTTTCAGACTTTGAATACGCATTGGACATGCCGTAGGAGGGAGAAGAGAGACATCTTTGTTGTGCCCTGATCAGAATCATCTTCAGATTGGAATCACAGCTTTGCTGCGTCTCTTTGGGGGTGGGGTAGCTATCTGATTCATCAAGATTCTAGAAAGAGCCGAAGGACTGTATGATGCCACCTGCTTTCATTAACTGCTCAGTTGGTGGACTGACAGCGATGCAGCCATTTCTTCTCCATTTCTGTGGCAAAATAATCCCACTCTGTATACAGCAGAGTAAGCGTTAGGATTATGGTGGCATGTGCCACTGGCATCCTCTGCTCCCCCACCAATGTTAACATCCCTGTCATGCCCTGATGCCCTGGGATACAGACAGTGGGGAGAGGCAAGGGTGGGCAGGGGGAATTTCAGAAATGTACCTTTCTCAGTTAGTGTTTCCAAGCTGGTCTATGACCAAATTGTTCGTTTTCCCCCAGCTCTGGGGATCAAACCAAGTCCTTGCACACGCAGTTCCCTGATGCCGGGCTATAGCCCTGTGGTTCTATTTTTAAAGATTTTTCAAGGAAGGCAATCTCTAATAACCTGTCCGACATATGATCTATATTTTTTTTATCAAATCTAAGCCTAAACTTTCCCCCTTTGTTCTCCTTTCAGTGAATTGTGATTCTTAAAAAATACACAATTTCATTTTGAAATCCTGTTGGCAGCTTACATGTTAGGTTATGGTTTATAGATAGCATTTATTCTGCCAGAGATGCTGGACCATTTTTTGCGATCTCTCTGGTAAAATGGGGCTTTGTAACTTGAGTCTGGAAGACCACTGGTCACCAGTGTGGAGATTTGATCAGTGTGAAGAGCCAGACACTGGGCTAAGCGGATGCTGTTCAAAGTGCTGTCTGTGTTCAGAAGCTGTTTGTGCTGTGAAACCAGGAGAGGACCAGAAGGAGCTAGCTGCCTCGTCGGCTGCCAGGATGGGAAGAGGGAATAAGAAGCAAAAATTAGGTTGGGTGTGATGGACTCTTATAGTCCTAACACTTGGGAGGCTGAGACAGGAGGCTGGTAAGTTTGAGGCCAGCCTGGGCTACAAAGTGAGACCCTCTCTCAAAATAGCAAGAGGCAGAGGAACGCCCACCTAAGGTAGAACACCTCAGGCAGGTCAGAACGAAGACTTGGTGACAAAGTATCATGAAGACTATCCCAAGGTCTCCCCTGGAATCTTAGATGGACATCTGGGACAGTGTGCAAGAGGAGATAGAAAGCATATTCCATTCAAGGCTGATAAAAGCCAGGAGGATGCGAAGAGATAGGGGATAAAGTGTACAGTGTGCATTAGTGCTGTGGCTCTCCCAATGATATCTGAAGTTACACACCTAATATCAAAACAGATTCTCTTTGTATATAGCAGACTAAGCGTTAGGACGATGGTGACGTGTGCTCACTCCTCGCCTGCCGTCCTGATGGCCTCTGAGAGGAGGGCCATCCTTCTCTTTGAACATGACACGAGCAGCCCTTCATCCTGGGGTAATGGCAGTGGGAGGGGCACACTGTGGAAGTGAGTAATTTTCTCTGTTCTTGGACACATAAAGGCTCTGAGAACGGCTGAGCATTGAAGTCCAACCCAATCATGGCACAATTAGGGGGAAAAGCTTATTATTTTGGCAAAGTATTTTATGTTTTAAATTTACAGTGTCATTAGCAATTTGGGTTTTTAATTACATTTATTTATTGTATACCATTTTGTACCTGATGTGCAGATCAGAGGACATTGTGTAAGGGTCAGTTTTCTCCTCCTACAGTATGGGTTCTGGGATTGAATTCAATTAATCAGGCTCAGTGGCAAGTGTCTTTATCCAGTGAGCCATCTCCCCAGGCCCCAGTTTGCTTCTTTTTATGTCTTCACAATTTCGTTCTTTCTTTGTTTTGTTCTTGTTTTTTAGTTAGGTGTTGGTGAGACTGCTCAGCGGGTGTGAGTGGATGTACAAACTGGAGGGTCTGAGTTCAGATCCCCACTCTGGAAGGAAAGTGAAATGCAGCCAGGTGTGTTCCCTTAACCCCAACACTGAGGAAGACACAGAAGGCTCTGGGCTCGCTGGTTGCCAGCCTAGCTTCAGGTTCAATGAGAGAGAAATCTGTTCTCAAGGGGATAAGAAAAAATGACTAATGGAGTAGAACACGTGACAGCCTCTCCTGGCCTCCATGAACCTCCTTACACACACTCACACATACACATACACTCGGACACACGCACACACTCACACAGTGAAGACGAACACACCTGTCCCTATTAACGGTCCACCATAAGTTTTTTCTTCTATCTCTAGGGTACTGTTAAAATTTCAGAAGCGGAATCCCTTGTTCCCTAGATCCTTAGCTCCCCATCTTTCCACCCCTCTGATTCCTCCACACACAATTAAAACAGGGACTACCACTGTTAACTTTGTCAGGCAGAATGAAGTCTTGGTTGCTCAGACTGGCTCAGTCTGGAACTAGATAAGTCCTACAGCCTCTTTCGTTCTGGTTCCTTTTCCCCTCAGGAGGTCCAGTGGGGCCACTCAGGATTTTGGTGTGCCTAGACCCTAGTTACTGTCCTTGCAGCCCAAGAGAAGGTGACCTTAGAAAGAGTATGAGCTGCCCTGCAAGGTAGAACCCTCCTGTGGGTTTTGAGAACGGGTAGATGGCTGGTGTTTCCAGGAGTGGCCTCCATCTTCAGGCACATTGATCCAGGAGATCTCAAGTTCAGTGACCCCAAGGTTCCTATCCCAGGTCTCAGGGCTCCATTCCTTCCGAGTCAGTCTTGACGCGGCAGAATGCAGCCTTCATTGGAGATCTGCTGCGGTGTAATGAGGTCCTGCTCCTCTATTTGCTACTGAGGAGCCTCTGTCCCGCACACTCCACTTTGTGCAGGTGCTTAATAATTGTTTGCTTTCCTGATTTTTTTCAATTGCACCAAAAGCCAGGGGGAGGGGCTGGACTGCAGGCTCAGTGGTTAAGAGCACTTCCTGCTCTTCTGGAAGACCCGAACACAGTTCCCAGCAACCAAGTCAGGCAACTTACAACTGCCTGTAACTTCTGCTCCAGAAATTCCAACACTTGTGGCCCCTGCAGGCACTGGCACTCCCATGCGCACTACACACATATACACATAATTAAAAATTAAATTAAATTTAAAAGAAAGCCAGAGGAAGCAGCCATCCAATTCTCAAATCATTATAGAAATATAATTTCCCTTGAAACTCTCAAGTGCCCTTCCAGCTGATCTACTCGGCGTTCATCCAAGCACTTGGAATCGAACCCAGTGCATGCTGGGTAATCACTCTTAACACCTGAGCACCCTCCCCCACTCTTAGAAATCTTAATAATTACACCGCAATCTCTTGGAGTCAACATTTATTATTAGTTTGACCAGATGTTCACGGTAAACCAGGACATGATTTTGTGCGAGATAGTTCATTGCAGCTGAAGGCAATTCTCAGAGCCTTTGAACTTTCATCTACCCACAGCCCTGGCCAACTGGAGAACAGGTGGCCCGGCACTGAAGAGTCCGGTCCCAGCAAAACTGAGCTTTCAGTACAGCCACTGAGCCAGATAACACGACCTCCCCATGATGCCTCTGCTATCAAAGCTTTGGAAGCATGAACAGACCGGCCAGCTTTCTGCTGTTAAGAGATACTGGAGGCAGACAACTTATTTAAAAGTCTCATGGAGAGGTTTATTTTGGCTCATGGATTTGGAGATTCTAGTCCAAGATCAAATGGGCCCGTTGCTGTGGGCCTTGAGCAAATGCCTCAGATCCAGGAAGTACACAAGCACCAGAGGATGGGAAGTAGGAAGAAGCGGAGAGGGAGAGAGAGGGTGGAAGAGAAAGGGAGAGAGAGAGAATATCCCTCCCAATGACCTTAAAACTTCCCACATGGCTTCTTCTCAAGATCCACTGCATCTTGAAAGCCCCACCGCAGGGACCACGTCTTTCACACGTAGACTTTTGCACACGGACCTTTGGGGACCTTCAACATCCAAACTGTGGTTGTTGGTTTAAAGCTGGTTCTCAAGTGTCTGTGTCAGGATCACATGACAAGTTCCTTAAACGGCAGCTTCCTGTCCTCCACCTTCAGAGCTCCTGGTTGCAGGACTGAATTCTGACGGTGTTATTGTCGGGAACTGCAGGGCACAGCTGAGCTGTTTCTGTTTTACAACTTCCACCTGAAGGAAGACTGGATTAAAATACACAACTACCGCTGGACAGCCGTGGGGCATGCTTTTAATTCCAGCACTTGGGAGGCAGAGGCAGGCGGATTTCTGAGTTCAAGGCCAGCCTGGTCTACAGAGGGAGTTCCAGGACAGCCAGGGTTACACAGAGAAACCCTGTCTCGAGAAAGAAAAAGGAAAAAAAAAGAAAAAAAATACACAAGTACCAGCTGGGCAGCGGTGGCATGCACCTTTAGTCCCAGAACTCAGGAGGCAGTGGCAGGCAGATCTCTGATTTCAAGGCCAGCCTGATCTACACAGAGAACCCTGTCTTGAAAAACCAATATATATACATATATACAACATACATATATATATACACAAGTATCCAGGTATTGCTGTGAGTTTAAGGCTAGTCTGAACTACAAATTGAACTTAAGGCCAACCTAGGCTACATGGTAGAAAGCCCTGTCTCCCTGTCTCAGAAATAATATATAAATATATTAAATATATCTAAACCATACCTAGAGATAGCTAGGGTTGCAGCCCGCTCCGTCTGCTCTGCCAGCATTAGTATATTGGCCTTTTGTCTTCAGACTGTTCATACATGGTTTCCATGTAGCTGTATCTCCAGGTAGCACACCTACGGTCAAGGCGGGAGGTGAAAAGAGGGGGCCCAGCTGTGATCTTCGTTTAGGAGGAAACAAGCATGTCTTGGGAAGTCCCCTGCTCAGACGGACATAAACCTCTATCCCTCTTAACAACGATGTCCGTATGCAATGTATTCTTTCACAAGCCAATTGATGGGAAGAGGGCAAGACAATCCAAAGTCCTCAGGGTGAGTGTCGCTCAGCAGATAAGGAAGCACCCACCTCAGCGTGCTTCTGTCCTAGGAAGGAGGCCTGCTATGATTTTTTTTTTTTTCTTTTTTTGAGACAGGAACTCATGTATCCCATGCTGGCCTCAAACTTGATATATAGCCAAAAGTAACCTTGACTCTATGATCCACTGAAGTGCTGGGATTCTAGGAATCTTAGGGCTTCATTTGTTGTGATGAAACACCATGGTCAAAAGCAACTTGGGGAGGAAAGGGTTTATTTCATTCACTTGTCAACACCATTGTTCATTATCACAAGAAGTCAGGACAGGAACTCACACCGGGCAGGAACCTGGAGGCAGGAGCTGATGCAGAGGCCCTGGAGGGGCGCAGCTTACCGGCTTGCTCCTCATCACTGTTCAGCCTGCTTTCTTATAGAACCCAGGACCACCAGCCCAGGTGTAACCCCACCCACAATGGGCTGGGCCCTCCTCCATCCATCACCAATCAAGGAAACACCCTACAGTCTTGCCTCTAGCCCATTCACGGAGGGAATTTCTCAGTGGAAGGCTCTTCCCTCCAATGACTACAGTTTGTGTCTAGCTGCTATAAAACTAGCCCACACAACAGGCATGCGCCATCATGCCTGGATTATGAACTTGAACTCCTAAGTTAAAAAAAAAAAAAATGCATGGACTCTTAACAATTCAAGGATGTGTTCAATGAAAACTCCTTTTCTCTTCAACCCTAGACTCCTAGTGAGAGAGGAGAGGAGTCTGAGTTCACTCACTATTTCATTAGATCTCCAGTCTAGGACACCGGTGTAGGTACCTGGGAAGAAGATCGGCCAGAGTTAAAAGTGAAGGATCTGTCTTCACTGAAGTCTCTGAAGGTATCTGGAGAGACAGGCTAGTGAGAGGACAGTCTGGGTGGCCTGAAATCCGAGTGTAGCTTCAAGAGTGTGGCATTCCACCCACAGACCTCACAGGTCTGTGACAGTAGGAGGGCTCTGAAGGGCAGGGCAGCTTTGATACACCACAGCTTCAAGGTCACAAGTGTCTTGTGTGGTGTAAGCCCAGTTCTGAGGCTCTGACAACAAGCACTTTGAATGGGAGCAAGTAGAGCAGCAGTCTGTTGGAAGCAAGAGAGGGCACCGCTGGCTGGGGATATAAGTCAGTTGGTAGGGCACTTACCTGGCATTTATGAGACCCTGGGTTCGATTCCCAACACCACATAAAACTGGACGTGGCAAAGCATGACTTGAAACCCCAGCACTTGGGAGGTAGAGGCGAGGGATAAGACATTGAAGGTTATCTTGGGCTACACGGTTCAAGTAGCAAGTTTGAGGCAAGGCTGGGAAACACAAGACCCTGTTTCAAAATGGGGGGCGAGTGGGTATCTGCACCTCATCATTAGTGGTCACTGCAGCACCGGAGAGCATCCTCAAAGGACTGTAGGGTCAGCCTCCCTGAGCCTCCCACCCACATTGCCACTTACCAGTTCCCAGAGCTGCCTTCTCCCCAGGATGTTGTCAGAATTTGCTCATAGAGCGCCTTGTTCATGACTATCTCCCATGTGGGACTCATCAGGGTGTGGAGACCCCAGGAAGGCCTTGGCAAAGGCCAGTGATCAAGGAAAGAGAAGAAGAGCCCTAGCTACACAGCATCCATGCAGGGGGGCAGGGGATAGGCCAAGCTAGGAGAACGATGTTTGTTTTTATGAAGGTGACGAGATGTTTTTACTCTGGGGCCTCAGACCTCAGAAGACATAAATTACTCAGGCCAGCCAGGGAATAAAGCTGCAATTCATGGAGGGTTTTGTGTGCTTAGGTGAGGAGATTGGATTTCATTTCAGGGGGTCTGAGGAACAATTCGAACTGCATGACCATTAGTCCAGAGCTCTGTGCAGAGAAATCAGAAGGGGAATGGACCCTCCGAGGAAGAGAGGGCAATTAAAAGATGATTCTTGTGGACCGTGGGCGAAGGCAGATGGCTCTGAAATCCAACGGTAGCTCTGAGAATGAAAACGCAGAGACAGATGTGAGAGAGAAGCTTAGTGACAGAACCATCCCAGGCTATAAAAAGCACCTGCTTGCCCAAGTCTTCAACGCGTTCAAGTGCAAACACCAGAGTTTTAGAGACTTCTACCAAGAGAACCTTTCTGTATGTCGCCCACAAGCCTCTGGATGGCTCGCCATAGCTCATGGATGCTGTTTTAAACCACGGCATGGTTCTCTACAATGACAGATCCAGTCGTTTCCTGTGAGCCACACACTGCAGGATGAATTCTCTCCAGCACAAATATCTCCATTGATTTCTTGTTCCCCAATCATTTTACATGTGTGGATATTATGCTATTTTACCATCTGCTCAAATTTAGAAATCAAATAAATTATTAATAAAGTACATGATGAGTAGCAAACAGACTTAATAAGATCATTTCTGGGCTGTCACTGACAAGTGTCCATTCACACATCAGAGGTTGATTTTCCATATCTATTGAGTTAAAATATTTACTCTCTATGAGGGAATAAGTTATAAAAATCAGGATGAAAAGAAATGTGACAAATTCACTAAAAAAAATTATAACCAGATTCCCAGGATTTGGACAAATCTGTAACATGGTTTTCTTATTGCCACTATTAGCCACTATCCTGGAATTCAATTTTTTTCCTGTGTGCCTGTATGTGAGTGGGGGATGGGTGTGCATGCATGTATGTTTGAACATATGAGTGCATGTGTGTGCCTAGATTGCATGGTGTGTGTGTGTGTGTGTGTGTGTGTGTGTGTATGTGTGTGTGCATATGGAGGTCTGAGGTTCACATTGGAGTCTTCCTTCATCTCTCTCCACCTTATTTATTGTGGCTGGGTCTCTCAGTTGAACCCAAAACTTGATGACATGGCTAGTCCTGCTAGCCAGCTTGCTCTTGAGATCCCCTGCCTGCCTTCTGAGTGCAGGAATTATACCACCCAGTATTCACGTGGTTTCTGAACATCCAAAATCCAGTGTCACACTTAAGCAGCAAGTGTGGTACCCACTAAGCCATGGCCCCAGATCCTGGAAATCAGAATTCTGATGCTAAATTCAGAACCACGAATTAGAAATACTTAAGCCAGGAGTAGTGGCACACGCCTGTGATATAGCAGCACACACCTATAATACCAGAACTCCAGAGGTGGAAGCAGAATATTGGGAGTTCAAAGTCATCCTCTGCTACATAGAGAGTTCAAAACCAACCTAGGCAACATGATACCTTACCTCAAAAACAGAAAGAACCACTCGAGATGACAGTATCGACGAGCATGTCTAAAGCTGTATCCTCTCTAGTCACCCAGTATTGGTACTATTTAATAATTATGTGATACTAAGCTTGGTTTAAAAAAAGATTTGGTATGTCTTTATGCTCTGTGTATGAGTGTTTTGTCTACATGTACATATGTGCACCATGTGCATGCCTGGTGCCCGGGGAGGCCAGAAGAGCATATACGATCTTCTGGAAATGGAGTTACAGACCTGTGAGCTGTTATGTAGGTACTGCAAATCAAACTTGGGCCCTGAAAGATGGCCACCTCTGAGCCATCTCTAGCCTCTAAGCTTGATTTTTCTTCTCATCTGTTAGTGGAGGGGAGTACTATCTGCCTTTCTATGCTAAGTGAAGAAGTTACTGTTTAATTATACAATATGATACATGTATCAATATGTTAGTTTTCCAGTAGTCACACTAACAGTCATTCAGAAATCTAATTAATTTTTAAAACAAAACACAAGGCAGGGGCAGTACTGGTGAGATGGCTCAGCAGGTAAAGGTGCTTGCCAGCAAGCCTGAAAACCTGGTGTTGACCCACATGGTGTAGGAAGAGAACTGAGTCCTGGAAGCAGATCTGCCATCCACTTGCGTGCCATGGTATGCATGCACATGTACACACAAGCATGCACACACACATGCACATATACACACATATGCATATACACATACATACACACATGCGCACAGAGAGAGAGAGAGAGGAAAAAAAACAAATGTAAATTTAAAAATAATATTAATAAGGTAGAAAAGCAAAGTAAGTAGGAAAATACCCAAGGATAGCCTCTGCCATACACACACACACACACACACACACACACACACACACACATGAACATAGACAAATGTCTTTTACATCTCACTGCATGGACAGATGACATCTGTAGTGACCCAACAGAGCTGTGAACACTTTCTGAGTGGAAGGATTTACCTAACTGAATAGCGGGGTGAGGAGGAAATGCCCTGTTGCACATTGTGTGTTTGTTTGCTGATCTGAGACATGGTTTTCATGAGGTACAGCAAAATGACCTTGAACTGACCTCCTGCCTCAGCCTCCCGAGTGCTGGGATGACCTACATAGGCTGCTGCCATAGTTAACATTGGTTGTCAACTTGACAGCATCTAGAATTGCCTAGGAGGGGAGTGTGTGGACACGCCTGTGATGGGGGAAAGCCCATCCAGTGTGGGCGGCACCATTCCCTGAGCTTGGATCCTGAACTGACTAAAAGGAAAAAAAAGCTGCCTGAGAACCAGAATGCTTTTGAACAATGGCTGAGAGGCGACCACCTCCTGCTACCTTGAGTTCCACGCCATGATGAACTAGACTCTCAAACCAAAGCCAAAATAAGCCTTTCCTCCCTTAATTTGCTTTTTCCAGATGCTTTATCACAGCTGTAGCAAAAGTAACCTAGACAACCACCATGCCTGGCTGTACACACTGAAATAAGCTTGAATTTTCAGATCAAGCTCATCTGTGACCTGTTTTTGAGGACACCACATTTGATACAATTTATGTCACAAACGAAATGTATCAGTCAAACACGATCTAACAGGTCCCGCCACCAATCTTTAAGATATTATTACTTAAAATAGTATTATTTGTTTTGTAGCTCTTTGTTCTTCCATGGGAAAATCCTAAAGGAATATTCTGTTAACTTATAGTTACAACAGCGTTGCTGCAGATGTCGTCCATGAGGGTCCTAAGTTGTTAAAAAGATCTCCACAGCTATACGGTGCTAAATATGCGTACTTTCACCTCCCCTTTTACATTTAACATCCCTCGGAAATGCTTCATACTGCTTTTGAATTAAAGATGGCTACAGAAATCTTTGTTGCTGATTTAACTCAGTGCGTAAAGGCCTTGCTGCCACGCCTGATGGCCTGCGTTTGATCCCCAGGACTCCAATGGTGGAAGGCAAGAACGGACTCCTGCAAATGGTCCTCTGAGCTCTGTATGCTCGTGAGTATGTGTGTACGTGCACGCATACACACACTCCATGTAATAAGCTGGGTGTGATGATACACACCTTTAATCCCAGTGCTGAGGAGGCAGAGGCAGGGGAATTCTCTGTGAGACCAAGGCCTGCCTGATCTGCATAATAAGCTTCAAGTCAACCAGGGATACATAGCAAGACTGTATTTAAAAACAATACTAATGATGGTAATAATAATAGTGCTTTTTAAACATTTTTCCTGGGTTTACCACTCCCCTTGGGTCTGTGTGACTCTGTTTCTTCAATTTGAAAGCATCAGAGAGTACCACTGTGCACTGTGCAACAGAACATAAAACATAAACTAATATCAAGTCTCCAAGGAGTAGCCAAATAGCTGGGTTTATGATTTTCATAAATATAGTGAACAATTACTTTTTTAAAAAATCTTATGACAGGTTACATGGTTTTTCATTAAAAATTATATAAAACTGGGTCTGATGGCATATGCCTATGGCCCCAGTTACTTGGAAGGCCTGAGGCAGGAAAACTGATTAAGGCTCAAGAGTTCAAGTCCAGCCTGGGCAACTTAAGTACAGGACTGGGAATGAGGCTCAACTGCCACAAGGAGTGTTTAGCACACTCAAGGCCCTAGGTTTGATCTCCAGCTCCACAAGAGCCAGGTGTGGCGCTGCATGCCTGTAACCTCAGCACCAGGGTGATCAGAGGCAAGTGCATCAGAAAGTCAAGGTCTCCTTGCTACACGGTCAAGTTTGAGGCAAATCTGATTTATATAAGACACTGCCTCAAAAAAATTCAAAAGTACAAAACTGTCTGTTTAAATATTAATCAGAGTTTGACTGGAGGGATAGCTCAGTTCAATGGGGAGCACTTGCTGCTCTTCCAGAGGACCTGAGTTCAGTTCCCAGCACCCATGTCTGACAGCTCGCAACCACCTGGAACTTCAGCACCAGGGGATCTGATGCCCTCTCCTGGCCTCTGTGTGGATTTGCAATAACAGACACACACACACACACACACACACACACACACACACACACACACACACAGAATCTTTATTTAAAATTATCTATCAGAGTTGCATGAGAGAAGAAAGACATCTTGTTGATGTTTTCAAAGTAGTTTTATGAAGCCTGAGGAGATGGCTCAGTGGGGAAGGCATCAGGCAAGCAGGGGTTGGGACTGGAGTTTGAATACCCAGCACCCACATTAAAAGCGGGGGCTGGAGAGATGGCTCAGAGGTTAAGAGCACTGACTGCTCTTCCAGAGGTCCTGAGTTCAATTCCCAGCAACCACATGGTGGCTCACAACCATCTCTAATGGGATCCGATGCCCTCTTCTGGTGTGTCTGAAGAGAGTGACAGTATACTCATATACATACAATAAATAAATAAATCTTTAAAACAAAACAAAACAAATCAGACAAGCTTGCTGGCCTGCCTGTAATCCCAGTCCTTAGGAGCTAGAACCAGGAAATCCTCAGAAGAAGTGGGATAGCTAAACTAATTGAATAAGCAAGATGACTGATTAGATTAGCAGAGCTGATGAGATGCTGCCTCAGTCAATGAAGTGGAGAGTGACTGAGGAAGACACCAGAGTTCACACACACACACACACACACACACACACACACACACACACATGCACACATGCAAATCTACACACATGTGCATCCACACACATGCATACACATGCCAAAAAAGTATTTTTATGAAAAGTACTGGAGTTATAAAATTAAATGCTATACCCACGGACTGTGAATAGATTCTTCACAGAATGTTGAATTAGAATGAGGTCTATTTATACATTATTGAAATGTCAGCTAATATTACTACATTGGCCAACATTTTTTTAAAAACATATATTGAGCTGGACAGCAAAGGCAGCCTATTCAACATAATGAGTTCCAGGACAGCCCAGGCTATTGTAATTGTAACACAACAATAATGAGATTGATCAGATTACAGAAAGTACTACAACTACTGCAGTTTGGGCCCATCTGATAGCCTTTCTGTTAAATGAGAAGTACTTGCACTTTTTTTCTTCCAGATAAATTAAGGAATTGAATCTTTGCAACTCCTTATTTTTTCTGAAAAGAAAAAATGTGCTAAAATACAAGATTGCCAAGACAGATACTGGCTTTTGAAAGAACACTAATAACTTTTTGTGGCAGAGAGCTTTTTTTTTTTTTTTTTTGCCCTGGCTGTCCTGGAACTCACTCTGTAGACCAGGCTGGCCTCAAACTCAGAAATCCACCTGCCTCTGCCTCCCAAGTGATGGGATTAAAGGCGTGTGCCACCACTGCCCAGCATGAGTTCCTCTATCTTTTTTTTTTTTTTAAGATTTATTTTATTTATATGAGTACACTGTAGCTATCCTCAGACACACCAGAAGAAGAGAGCTGCTTTTTATACAAAAAAAAAAAAACCTCCTGCTATTCTTAAGTGTTTTGAAGATCCAAAGAAAGACTTTTGATTGAGGCTTGTATACAATGCTGCGACTCTTTCTCATGATGCTGTTGCCACAGAGGAGGCACAGCACATGTAAGCTCTAACCAGACTCTGCAGGGCTTTGCTTACAGCCGAATTTCCAGGAAGGAATGATGAACACCTGCTGCATCAGGATATTGTGAAAGAAAATGGCCGTGCTGGCCGGGCGGGGGTGGCGCACTCCTTTAATCCCAGCACTTGGGAGGCAGAGGCAGGTGGATTTCTGAGTTCGAGGCCAGCCTGGTCTACAGAGTGAGTTCCAGGACAGCCAGGGCTACACAGAGAAACCCTGTCTCGAAAAAAAAAAAAAGAAAGAAAGAAAGAAAATGGCGGTGCTTGGTGGTAAAATGGGCCCACTGGAACAGAAAAATGCTACGTGGAAAAGCGCTTCTTGATGGCGTCTCTTAATCAGCCTCGACTTGGCAGATGTGAGAGACTTTGTGCAGCGGGCATCTGCTGGTGTAGGGCAGCCCAGCATCCTTCTCATCTGTGATGGTTTACTCTTCACTGTCAACATTAGGATACAGACCTCCGGGTGTACCTGAAGATGTTTCCAGAGAGGTTTGATTGCCATGGGAAGCACCATGGCATGGACTGGAATCCCAAACTGAATAAAAAGAAAGCTAGTTATGACCCCAGATCAATATCCAGAATCAATATGATAGAAAGAGAGAACCAAATCCTGCAGGTTGTCCTTTGACCTCTATGCACATGCCTTGGCTTGTAGATACACACACACACAGACACACATGCACAGAGACACACACACAGAGACACACACAGTAAATTCATAATTTTTGGAAGAGAAAGTGAGCAGAATACCCATATTATCTATCTCTGCTTCCAGATTAGAGGCAACATAGTTGGCCACCTCACATTCCTGCTGGCATGTCTTTCTGTCACAACATACTGTACCCTAAAACCATGAGCCAAATATATCCCTCCTCCTGCTATGCCTGAACATGAAAGGTCCCCCAGGGGCTCATAAATTCTAACATTTGTTTCCAGCTGAAGTGATGTTTTAGAAGCTTCTAGAACCTTGAAGCGTTGAGCCTCAATGGGGGATGTCAGTGACTAGAGGCAGATCTTTGGGACTTGATAGCCCCATCATGCATCTGTCTGCCTTCCCTTCCCTGACTGCCGATTGTCTTAGTCAATGTCCTATTGCTGTGAAGGACACCAGCAACTCTTATAGAAGAAAACATTTACTTGAGATTAGCTTACAGTTCTGAGGTTTAGTCCACTGTCATCGTGGGAGGAAGCATGGGCAGCATGCAGGAAGACACGGTGTTCTAGAGGGAGCTGGGAGTTCTACATCTGGATCATCAGGCAGCAGGAGGGGAGAGAGTGACACTGGGCCTGGCCTGAGCATCTGAAACCTAAAACCCCACCCCCGTGACACACTTCCTCCAACAAGGCCACACCTCCTAATGCCACTCTCTGAGCCTATGTAGACCATTTTCATTCAAACCACCAATGCAATATGACTAGCTACCTCATGCCCCTGACACCATGCTCTCTCTGCCATGCTTGGACTGTACAGCCTCAAACTGTAAACTAAAAGCCCTTCCTCCCTTAAATTGCTTCCTGCCAAGTATTCGGTCAGAATAAGACAAACAGCTAACACATCTCCTTAAGTATGACCTCTCCTGCCTGTGGAAAGCACAAGTTGATGATGTCAGAAGTCATCCTGGATCACTTACTCTTCCATCTTATTCTCTGAGGTGGAATCTCTCATTCAAAATCCAGAGCTCAGCAGTATGGTGAATCTCATGACCAGCTTGCTCTACAGATCCCGTCTCCACCCATCAAGACTGGAATTATCAGCAGGCGGCCTGGCATGTGCATGATCTGCAGATCTGAACTCCAATCCTTACTCTTCCATGACAAGGCCTCTGTTTGTCTGTTTGTTTTGTTCTTTGAGATGAGATCTCACTATGAAGGAGGAGGAAGAAGAGGAAGAGGAGGAGGAGGGGGAGAGAAGAAGAAGAGGAGGAGGAGGAGGAGGAGGGGGAGGAAGAAGAAGGAGGAGGAGGGGGAGAGAAGAAGAGGAGGAGGAGGAGGAGGAGGGGGAAGAAGAAGAAGAAGGAGGAGGGGGAGGAAGTAGAGGAAGGGAGAAGGGGGAGGAGGGGGAGGAGGGGGAGAGGAGGGCCTTACTTCTATCCCTTTCCTTCTTTTCTGTATCTTTGCCATGGGCCAAGCCCTGGCCATCTTCCCTCTGTTTCCTGTTTCTCCAATTCCAGCTCCTCCCACCAGCCAGTTAATGCTCCTGCTGTCCTGAGGGGCACTCTTGGAAACCTAACTTAAATAATATAATGCTTCTGTGATTTCCACAAATAACTAATTCTTCTTAAAGATAAAACTGAAGTGTATGTGTGTGTGTGTGTGTGTGTGTGTGTGTGTGTGTGTGTGTGAGAGAGAGAGAGAGAGAGAGAGAGAGAGAGAGAGAGAGAGAGAGAGAGAGAGAAAAGATCTTTCTTATCTCCGAGCCCACATTCTTGCTTGCGTGTAGAAATAATCTGGAACAACAGGTGATTCCGCTTGGCAGGGAAAGAGAATGAGTTGCAGCATGCTATCTAGACAGACAAGAAATTAAGGTTGGGTGTGGTGCCATATACCTTTAATCCCAGCACTCTTGAGGCAGAGGCAGGCAGAGGAACTCTGTGAGTTCGAGGCCAGCCTGGTCTACATAGCAAGACCCTGTTTCACAAAAAGAAATTAGGGAGTATTTTATGAATGGAGATACAGTATGGTGACCAGATTATTGTTTATGTTTATTATTTGAGCCACCTTCCATCTTAATATTGTGCTAACAACAAATCAATATCATTAAAATGGTAGTCACTAGAAAGGAGATGGAAAATGGGTGACAATATTCTTTGCTAAACATCATTAAACACAATTCAACTCAATGTAAGTCATTTAGGAGTTCATTGCTTAAATTTTTTATTTTATTTTTAAGTGTGTGGGTGTGAGTGGGTAGGCGTGTGTGTGTGTGTGTGTGTGAGTGTCCTGCCAGTAGCAGCCAGAGGCAGCAGATCCCCTGGCGCCTCAGGTGAATCATGTGACTTGGGTGCTGAGAGCCACATGTCATATGATTCCCAAGGGTCCAAGAGCAGCAAGCAATTCTTTTTTTTTTTTTTTTTTTTTTTTTTTTTTTAACAAAATCAAAAACCCAGGGTCTCTATGTATCTCTGGCTGTCCTAGAACTCACTATGTGTTGCCTAGGCTGGCCTCAAACTCAGAGAGATCTGCCTGACTCTGTCTCTGCAGTGCTGGGATTAAAGGCGTGCACCACCATGCCTGCCCCAGCAGCAACCATTCTTAACCTTGCTTCTCTTAGCTACTGAGCCATCTCTCCAGCTCCCTGCATGAATTCAAACTCCTATAGCCTGGTATAGTCAGAAATTATGGATACATACAGAGAGGTCATTATTTGCTTTGTCAATAGTCCTTGCCATAAACAGATATCAATTAAATGTCCAATGCAATGGCAAATCATTATCCTCTGATGAAACAGAAGAAAGAAGATAGTTATCATGTGCAAATAGCATTAATGATGGCTATGAAGTGAAGTGATGTCTTCTCATCAGAGGGTGAATGAAATGACGGCCTAAGGATATTTGCTGCAGAAGCTTTAACATGAGACAAGCTCCAACCCAAGTCAGATGGAATAGGATCAGAGGAGCAAAAGGAAAACACTAGAATTAGACACAATAAAAAAGTTTCGGGTGGGAGATCATTACAAGAACGGATTACTGAGCACGGATAGACTTTCCTTGGCAGGGACGATTACCTGTCTGGGATGACTTAATTATGGAGCTGCCTAGAGGCATGAGGCTGAATTGATGACTTCTGCACTTAGATTTTATAGTTCTATTGAAAAGAATATAAAACCCACATAGTTTTAAATTCAAATTTATTGCAAGGCTTATAGTCAAATGCATCCATATAAAGATCAAATTGTTGATTTACAGACAGAAAATCTATAACGTGGATTTTGTGGCATCCAAGTTCTACACAAGCTTTATAGAATGCTTCCTTGTAAAAAGTCTGATATAAAAGGAATCATAAATTTGATAGTTCTTGCCAATCTAGTATTTTCCTTTGCTTAAAGGTATACTACATTGGATTAATACGATATTACACATAATTGATTTAAGTTGCTCTCTTATACTCAAATATGAAATTAATCATCTATAAGCCTAGCATTTCCATTAAGGCTATGGGTGTGAGTGGATCAGAATTCCCGTCCTCCGATCTCTGTAGACGGTCATTTGATGAGGGTAATCACTTGTAAGTCAGTTTCCTGTGAGAGGAGAGAATTCACCATGGAGCCAGGGGTGCTGGGAGAGCGCTGGGTGAGCACAGAGAGGCCCCGAGTTCCATCCAGCGCCACACACAATGTGTTTGGTGGCATAAACCTGTGGTGCTGACACTCAGAGGCAAAAGCTAGAGGACTGGAAGTTCAAAGTCGCCTTTGGCTCCACAGTGAATTCCATTCCAGTATGAGATACAAAAGATCTTGTTTCAAACCAAAAACAAGCCCCTTCACGGTGCCCTCGGTCCCAGCACTCAGGAGGCAGAGCCAGGTGGATCTGTGAGTTCAAGGCCAGTTTGGTTCTACAAAGTTCCAGGCTACTTGGTGAGACCTTTCTCACAAAGAAAGAAAATAGTGAGGTGCATCGGGCATTGTTGCTCAGTGGAGGGGCCTTTGCCTAGGTGTGGAGGCTCTGGATTGGAGAGCCCAGAGAATCCCAGGGGGAAGGAAGGAAGGCAAAAGGAGAGTGTTGGTTTTGTTTATATGCATTTAAAAGGTGACACAAGCAAACTTGTTTATTTGTTTGTTTTTTGTTGTTTTTTCAAGACAGGGTTTCTCTGTGTAGCCCTGGCTGTCCTGGAACTCACTCTGTAGACCAGGCTGGCCTTGAACTCAGAAATCCGCCTGCCTCTGCCTCCCAAGTGCTGGGATTAAAGGCGTGCGCCACCACTGCCCAGCTACAAACTTGTTTAAGAATCATAAATATACTTACCTGGCAGGGGAGGTACCATGATCACAAAGAACCATAAACATGGGACTGGAATGACTGACAGCTCAGTGGATGAAGCACTCGCTATGCAAGCACGAAAACATCAAGGTACCGCCCCGAGCACCTGGGAAAGTCAGGCTCTGTAGCCTGTGCCTGTAACCCTGGTTCAGGAGGCAGAAACGGGAGGATCCTGAGGCTCTTTAGCCAGCCAGTCTAGACAACTGGTGACCTCGAAGTTCGGTGAGACCCTGTCTCAAGTAAAATAAAACAAGGCAGAACCAGTCACGGCAGGTCAGTGGGTCACGGTAGCACATACCTTTAACCCCAGCACTCTGGATGTAGATGTCTGTGGGTTTGGGTCCAGCCTGACCTACCTGTCAAGTGCCAGGACAGCCAGGGCTATAGAGTGAGACCCCGTCTCAAATAAAAACAAGAAGAAAAGAGGGTGGGAAAAAGCAGAGGTAGACACCTGACTTCAGTCTTTGGCACACACACACACACACACACACACACACACACACACACACATGCACAAAAATTATAAATATGATTCATAGAAAGAACATACCAAAAATCACTCAAAATCTTTCAAATAAAAAATAGCAGTCTGCTACATTTTCTCTACATTCTTACTTAAACACTGCCTGCTCCTCCCCCCCTGTTTTCCTGAGACAGAGTGTCCTTGTATAGCCCAGGCTAGCCTCAAACTAGCCGTTATCCTCAAGCCTCAGCCTCTCAAATACTGGGATTACAGACTGCACCAGGCTTTCCTCCGTCCTTCCTGCCTTCCCACCCTCCCTCCTCCCACCCCTCTTTCTAAAGATTTAGTTATGTGTATGTGTGTGCAATAACCATAAAACTATTAATAAGTAAACGATCCTCCTGCCTCTGCTGCTCATGATGGGTTACAAACCTGCATCGTCGCACGTGGCTGCTACGATCTGACCTGAGTAGGCGTTACTGAGAAAGGCTGGGTCATACTCTGAACTTGGTTATGTCTTTGTCATTTAGTCTTTCTACCTTTTTTCTTAACTTGACTTGAACATGTAGCTCTCCCAGCCTCCAGCTCATAGAGAGCTGCCTGCCTCTGCACAGCAGGTGCTGGGAAAGGCATTTGCCTCCTATCTTAGTAAGTTTTCCTGCACAAAACATCATGACCAAGAAGCAAGCTGGGGAGGGAAGGGTTTATTCAGCTTACACTTCCATGCTGCTGTTCATCACCAAAGGAAGTCAAGACTGGAACCCAAGCAGGTCAGGAAGCAGGAGCTGATGCAGAGGCCATGGAGGGATGTTCCTTACTGGCTTGCTTCTCCTGGCTTGCTCAGCCTGCTTTCTTATGGAACCCAAGACCACCAGCCCACAGCTGGTACCACTCACAAGGGGCCCTCCCCCCTTGATCACTAATTGAGAAAATGCCTTACTGCTGGATCTCATGGAGGCATTTTCTCAACTGAAGCTCCTTCTTCTGTGATAACTCCAGCTGTGTCAAGTTGACACACAAGACTAGCCAGTACAATCAACCCTTTGTCAACTTGACACACAAACACATCACTATTAAGCCTCAACCCTTACTTTCTTATTCATGCCCAAGATCTAAATAACTTTAAAAGTCCCACTGTCTTTACATATTAAAAGTTCAGGGGGCTGGAGAGATGGCTCAGCAGTTAAGAGCTGCTCTTCCAAAGGTCATGAGTTCAATTCCCAGCAACCACATGGTGACTCACAACCATCTGTAATGGGATCTGGTGCCCTCTGCTGGTGTGTCAAGGACAGTGTGGTCATATACATAAAATAAATAAGTAAATTTAAAGAAAAAATTTTTTTAAAAAAGTTCAATCCCTTTAAAATATCCAATATCTTTTAAAATTCAAAGTCATTTAAAAATTCAAAGTCTCTTAACTGTGGGATCCACTAAAATACCTTCTCACTTCAAGAGGGAAAAATATCAGGGCGCAGTCACAATCAAAAGCTGCTTTTGTCTTCTTTTTTAAAATTTTTATAGATTATTTTATTTTATGTGTATAGGTTTGTTGCCTGCATGTATATCTCAGATAATCTTGGAGGTCAGAAGAGGGCATCAGATTCCCTGAAACTGGAATTAGAGATGGCTGTGAGTTATCACGTGGGTGCTGGGAACCAAACCTCGGTCCCACAAGAGCAGTCAGTGCTCCTAAACACTGAGCTGTCTCTCCAGGCTGTTTTTGTTTGTTTGAGATGAGGTTTGAATGTTTCTTAAGTTAGTCTCCAACTCGTGGGTCCAATGATTGTCTTTCTCCCCCTCCCCCTCCCCCTCCCCTCCCCCTCCCCTCCCCCTTCCCCTCCCCTCCTTCTTCTTCTTCTTCTTCTTCTTCTTCTTCTTCTTCTTCTTCTTCTTCTTCTTCTTCTTCTTCTTCTTCTTTTTGAGACAGCATCTCACTGTATGTCCCTGACCGGCCTGGAGCTCACTATGTAGACCAGGCTGGTCTTGAATTCACAGGGTTCTGGTTCTGCCTCCTGAATGCTGAGATGAAAGGTGTGCACCACTATGCCCAGCATTCATGTATTTATTTATTTATTTATTTATTTATTTATTTATTTATTTATTTATGGGTTTATTTATGGGTTTATTTATGTAGTTGTTTGTCTGTTTGTTTATGGAGGACACATATTCCATGGTGCATATGTGGTGACCAGATGACAACTTGGCAGGAGGTGGTCCTCTTCCTCGAAGGTGTCGGTTCTGGGGATTGAACGCAGGACCCCAGCCTTGGTGTCTTTACTCTCTGCAACATTTACACTAGCCCTATGAGGAAATATTTTTAATGATTTACTATTAAATACTTTGCTGCTTTTAGTTTGATATAAGTTTTTCCCAATGTTTAGGATATACTCTTGACCCATGTGGCTAAAATCTGAGATCCAGGTGAACTGGCTGGCTCAGCTAGTGTAAGTGCATGCAGCTGCATGGGTTGTACACTACACACACCCAAGGGGTGCCGATCACATTGCAGACTGAGTGCTCGTGACCCCTGGAGTCCTTCGGCGCACTCTGCACAGCTGACACAGAACACTTAACAACTGGTATCCCTTTGTGATGCCCTGCTCACTGTCCATAGCCAATGCAAACTGATTCCCTCTATCCCCAGCTCTGCAGTGAAAGCACACAAGCAGGCCTGGTGTGCCAGAATCCTGAAGAGGTAGGCCACAATGCCAGTGAAGGGATGGACTTGCTAGAGACAGCAGGCAAACACAGAAAAAGAGCTTCCTGCTTCCGTGTCTTTCTACGGGCTGCCATAGAAGATGTGGCCCAGATTAGAAGTAGGTCTTCCCACTTCGAATTATTTAATTAAGGAAAAAAATCCCTCACAGGTGTGCACAGTCCTTTGGGTTTTAGTTAATTCCAGACATAGTGAAGTTGACAACCACGAATAGCCGTCACAGCTGTCTTACACGGCCTCACTGGGACTCAGGAGACACTACTGAACTTGAGCTGCAGAGGGTCTAGTAAATGTGGTCATATAAAAATGTCTCCCTTCGGGGCTGGAGAGATGGCTCAGCGGTTAAGAGCTCCGACTGCTCTTCCGAAGGTCATGAGTTCAAATCCCAGCACCCACATGGTGGCCCCCAACCATCCGTAATGAGATCTGATGCCCTCTTCTGGGGTGTCTGAAGACAGCTACGGTGTACTTACATATAATAAATAAATTTTTAAAAAAATGGCTTCCTTGCCTTTAATCCAAGCACTCAGGAGGTAGGTGTATCTCTGTGAGTTGGAGGCCAACCTAGTCTACAAACTAGGTTTCAGGATAGCCAAGGCTAGAGACCCTGTCCAAAAAAAGATAAAGAAAAGAAAAGGCGGGGGCTGGAGAGATGGCTGAGTGGTTAAGAGCACTGACTGTTCTATCAGAGGTCCTGAGTTCAATTCTCAGCAACCCCATGGTGGCTCACAACCATCTGTAATGGGATCCGATGCACTCTTCTGGCGTGACTGAAGACAGCGACAGTGTATTCACATATATAAAACAAATAAATCTTTTAAAAAAATATGTAAAAAAAAAGAAAAAAAGAAAGAAAGAAAAGGCTTTCTTGTATTAGGGTATAGTTTGGTATTAAAGCACTTGCTTGCCATGTGAAAGACCCTGGATTCTATCTTCTCAGCAACAAAGTAGAGAGTGACAGACAGACAGACACACACACACACACACACACACACACACAGAGGGGGGAGACAAAAAACACATAGAGAGAAAGAGACAGAGAGAGAGAGACAAAGGGGGAGAGGAACAAGGCAGACAGACAGAAACACATACACACACAGAGAAAGAGGGGGAGAGAGACAAAGGCAGACAGACAGACAGACAGACAGAAAAACACACAGGGGGAGAGGGGACAGAGACAGAGAGAAAGAGAGACAGAGAAATAGAGAGATTGAGATTTCCCTGACCGAATGGAGACTGCCATTATCTCAAAGTAAGGAGCCAAGATAACAGGACAGGCAGCCATGTACTGAGAGGTGGTGAGCCCCCCCCCCCACCTCCTCAGGGATCAAGCCAAGCTGTGCCCCTGAGCCTGACAGTTGCTTATAAAGTCTGGATCAGAAGGGACTCAATTCCTCACTGGGGGTTTGGACAGTCGTGAGCCTTAGAGATGAATTCCATGTGGAATTTTAAAATAGTGAAGATATTCAAGCACATGCACATAAACAGAAGCCCTGTATTCCAAGATCTACATGGCCTGCGCTGTAGCTTTGCCTCCAGTTTTTTTGGGAATTGCAAGACTGTGAAGATGCTTTCGTGGGAGGGGCACCGTTCAACTCAAGCATGGCGCCAGTGCTTGGGATTCTGACTCAAGTTCTTGATTGGTTGCTGCACATTTGGGGATATGGCGTGTTTCTCTGTGCATTGTGTTATTGCTTCCTCCCATGTAGTCATCACGATAACACCAGAGTGTGTGTGTGTGTGTGTGTGTGTGTGTGTGTGTGTGTGTGTGCCATTTATGTCTTTTGTTGCCCTAATTTATTTACAGATTAACAGTTTGTTGTCTTTCAGAGTTTGGAAATTAATGCTAAATCAATACTCTGTATGAATATATTCTGATTTTTACCACAAATGTTTCACAATACATCACTGGACTGATGTGGTGTAAAACTCCATTGTATATAAATGACAACATTAAGCAAGTTGAAGGTATAAAATCAGCTAACACCCTTGCATAGCAGCTTTGAGTGAGAAGCCACACCGCGTTCTGATGGAGCATATGGGGAAGCCATGCAGCCTGGGAGTTTTGAGCTAACATGTCAGTTTCTATCTCTGATGCAGCCAGCCTTCAAGTGCGAAGTTTTCACTGCTGCGCTGAAGGCTGGAATCTCTGCCAGGGTGGCGCTCGAGGGCGCCCATCTTCATAGAACAAGTCTAGACTACTTAGCATCTATGTCTACGTGGCAATACTAACTACAGGAGACTCCAAACTGCAGTTTTTCATCACATTCCAAAGCTGTTCCAAAATTACTCTGTTTTAAGCAATATATCTTTTTTGTTTGTTTGTTTGTTTGTTTGTTTGAAGCAGGGTCTCTCTCTATGTAGCCCAGGCTGTCCTAGAACTCTATAGGTAGACTAGCTTGGAACTCACAGAGATCCATCGGCCTCGGCTGCCTGAGTGTTGGGATTAAAGGTGTGTGCCGCCACATCCTGCTCTGAAGTTTTTATTGTAAGACTGTCCAGATACCTTCAGGATAGAAAAAGACTTAATTTCTGACTCATAAAATGTAAATTCAGTCACACAGCCAAATGAATTTCTGTGTTTAAACTGAAACATATACACATGTAAACACCAGCAAGGCTAAATGGGGAATGAGGGTCATAATATACTACTGTTTCTGTAACCGGGTCCTCAAAGAAAGGCACTGCGTCCAGTGCTGGCGTTTGTTCGGTTTCCTAATTTACTTTGTCTTTGTTTATTATTACGATATAATTACATCATTTCCCATCATTCCCTTCTTCAGCTAACTCCTCTCATGCCCCAGTCACACCATGCACTCCCTCTCAAAGTCCCGATCTCTTTTTAATTGTTATTTGCTGAGTCCATTTAGTGTTGCTCGTATGTCCATGATTTCACGGCTTGTCGCCTAGTATTCGGTGAATTATGGGGCTCCTCTCTGGGGGAAGACTGCTCCCACTCCAATGTAGGATTGCGTCTGACCCGCCAACTTCTGATTAATGGCACAGAAACTTATATTTATTTATGAAAGCTCAGGCCTTATAGCTTAGGCTATTTCCCAATTAGCTCATATCTCTTTTTTAAAAAATATATTTATTTTATGTATATGAGTGCTCTATCTGCATGTGCACATGCATGCCAGAAGAGGGCACTAGAACTCTTTATAGATGGTTGTGAGCCATCATGTGGTTGCTGAGAATTGAACTCAGGACCTGTGGAAGAGCAGCCAGTGCTCTTAACTGCTGAGCCGTCTCTCCAGCCCCACCTCTTATATCTTAATTAACCCATTTATTGTAATTTACGTTCTGCCACGTGGCTTGTTAGTTACCTCTTCTTCTGTACCGGCACCTATCCCTTCCTCCATGGCTGGCTGGCAAATCTTCCCACACCTGATTCTCTCCCAGAGTTCCTCTCTGCTCAGATGTCCCTGCCTTTCCTCTCCTGCCTGACCGTAGGCTATCAGCTCTCTATTAAACCAATCAGAAGGTGATGGAGAAAAATGTTTATGCAACATTGAGACTTGTGATACTTCATAAAAATAACAATCCCGGGTCTAGGAGACGTGCAACGTAGCCAACGCTCCCCACCTACGGACTCCGGTGCTAAGGTTTTCACAGCCGCCATGAGTTACATCAGTCTGCCCACCGTGCTTCCCAGCTCCCCCAGCAAGACCCAGGGGCAGATCCAGGTGATTCTCGGGCCCATGTTCTCAGGGAAAAGCACCGAGCTGATGAGAAGAGTCCGGCGCTTCCAGATCGCCCAGTACAAGTGCCTGGTCATCAAGTATGCCAAAGACACGCGCTATAGCAGCAGTTTCTCCACCCATGATCGGAACACTATGGATGCACTGCCGGCCTGCACGCTCCGGGATGTGACCCAGGAGGCCTACAGTGTGGCTGTCATTGGCATCGATGAGGGGCAGTTTTTCCCTGACATTGTGGATTTCTGTGAAACAATGGCCAACGCGGGCAAGACAGTGATTGTGGCGGCACTGGATGGAACATTCCAGAGGAAGGCTTTCGGCAGCATCTTGAACCTGGTCCCCCTGGCGGAGAGCGTGGTAAAGCTCACAGCCGTGTGCATGGAGTGCTTCTGAGAAGCTGCCTACACCAAGAGGCTGGGCCTGGAGAAAGAGGTGGAGTTGATTGGCGGAGCAGACAAGTATCACTCCGTGTGCCCGTGTGCCGTCTGTGCTACTTTAAGAAGCCTTCCGCCCAGACTGCTGGGACAGACAACAAAGAGAACTGCCCTGTGCTGGGGCAGCCTGGAGAAGCCCCGGCTGTCAGGAAGCTCTTTGCCCCTCAGCAAGTCCTACAGTACAACTCTGCCAACTGAGGGCCTGCCAGCTCCTACCCCAGGTTAGACTCAGAGAGCAGGGGGAGGAGCAGGGCCTGCCATCCCTAATGGACGTCATTCCCTGGACGGGCTCATCCGCTTGCTGAAGCTGTTTTAGTTGGTTGCTGAGATACCTCAGCACAGACTGGAGCCCAGACCCTGCCTGGTGGCTAGGGTCTCACATTCAGCCAAAGGTGAGGACAGAGCTGCCCAGCGTTGTGACACCGATGGTGCTAGCTTCTTCCTTGTTGGTGGCTTTTACTGCTGGGTTTCAGTCTCAGAGCCTCACCCCTTACCAAGGCTTCAGCCGTCCCCCATTTGTGCCTAAACATGACATACACTGCCTTTGAAGTGAATGACTATAATTTTTCTCTGCTCAGAACCTCAGCTCTTAGTGAGGCAAGAGAGCATGTTTCTTGTGCTCCGTTATGCAAAGTGAACAATATTAAAGTTTACTACTTAGTGAAAATCAAAAACAAAAACAAAAAAACAATCCCAAAGTCCAGAACTCAGCACTATGCTGGTACAGAAATCAACATTTGAAATAATACAAAGACAATATTTGCACAGTGCACAAGAAGACTGTCCAACACTGCTCAGCACCTCTTAGTTGCCTTTGTCCTGTGTGGATTCCCTCTTCCTCATAGCATGTCTGTTGGAGGTTCCTTGTTTAGGTCTTGTAGCCACGTTGTTGAGGTCTCATGAATGAAGCTTCCCTGCCATTCTAGGAGATCCAACCTCACAGTACATTGCAGGTCTTCTGGCTCTCACAGCTTTTCCGCCCCCTTCTTCCCTAACAGTCCCCGAGCCTTAGGTTCAGGAGCTGTGTTGTAGATGTACCCTTTAGAGCTAGGCGCCCAGGGTCAGTTCTCTGCATTTTGAACAACTGTAGTCTTCTATAATGATCTGTCTGTTGCAAAGAGAAGCTTCTTCAGTGAGGATAGGGAACTACACTTACCTGTGGGCACTGAGAGGCCAAACCTTTTAAATTCAGACTCTATTTTAGAGAACCTGACCTAAGTTTGAACAGAGATAAACAAACAGGCTGGTATCTAGCATTAGTTTCCAAGCTGCCCCCCCCCCCAAAAAACTGGGCCTAGTTCCAGTCTCTAGGCTAATCCCCAACAAGGTTGGGGTCTCCAGGTTACATCTTCAACCAGACCAGCATCTCCAGGTTATTCCCCCAACAAACCTGCACCTCCAGGTTACAAGCCCACCCTTTGCCTAATGACCACCAATGCAGAGGGGAGCAGAAATTAAGTTTATGATATGACGCTCAGCAGCAGTCAATTAGGTTAAAGGTCACAGCAGCTCTCCAATTAGATGCTTGCACACGTACTCCCTGCTTGCTATAAAGCCTCCCCACCACCAAAACTGTCCTGCGTGACAGCAGTGCATTGGAGGGGCCTGAGCTAGCTCAAATAGGATAAAGGCCCTGCTGAGAGTTGCATGGGATCAGCTCCTGTCTGTTTTTTTTGAGGGGGGGAGGGGATCAAACTCTTCCTTGGCACTATAGGCATAAGGATAGATATTTAAAAGACAGTTAGAAATTATGCTACTTTAGGAAAGTGGCAGTTGTAGCTTTTCCTCTAAAATTCATGATTTCACTTGATCTAGTTGTTTGGCTAGATTGCTAGCACCAGGCATAATTTCCTTCCTGTTGAGCAGGCCTCAAGTCCACTTAGACAGTTGTCGGTCAATACCGAGATATGAGTTGCATTGCTGCACCGTTAGAGATGTCTCGCCTTGCTGGTCATGTCCATAGGCTTCACAGCTGTGTAAGACTTTGATGGTTTCCCTCCCCTGGCAGCTTAAATTAGCACCTTCTGGGACTATGAAGGTTAGTCCTCAGGGAGGAGGCTTTAAGGTCAGATCCAGCTCAGATCCTCCAAGTCCTGTGTCCTAAGTGCCTGGTGTCTTCAGCAATAGAGCCTTACCTTCCACCTCTGGGAGGCAACCAAGGCAAAAGAAAGAGCCTGTATTATTTTAGGAAATTTTGGACTCCCCTGACCAGCAACTCAAAAGGGAGTTCGTCATGCTTGGCTTTGGGGTTTTTATTAGATAGTCTATGGCTCTCAAAAGGAGTATTGTCAGCCCGAGTCACTTAAATTCATTTAAACAACATGTGTATAAGTATACATATATACGTGCCGGGCGGTGGTGGCGCACGCCTTTAATCCCAGCACTTGGGAGGCAGAGGCAGGCGAATTTCTGAGTTCGAGGCCAGCCTGGTCTACAGAGTGAGCTCCAGGACAGCCAGGGCTACACAGAGAAACCCTGTCTCGAAAAACCCAAAAAAAAAAAAAAAAAAAAAAAGTATACATATATACTTAGATGTATATAATTTGGGGTAACTAGAAAAATAATATAATCCCTTATGGCTTTTCCAAACAGCCCAAATGTCTTTTTTTTTTTTAGGATAGAAATAGGTTTATTTAGGACATGGGAAGGGGAGTTAAGAGGGTAGTAGAGGCAGAGAAAGGCAGAGAGAGGGAGAGAGTAGAGAAGTAGAGGAGTGGAGGCCGGCCATGACCACGTGGAGAGAGGGGGGAAGGGAATGGGGAGAAGTAAGAGAAGTAAGAGAGGGGCAAGAGAAAGAGATAAGAGAGCCCAAATGCCATTTTTTAAAGTTTATTTTTAGGTATTTTATATGTATGAGCATTTTGCCTACATGTATGTCTATACATCATGTGTGAACTTGGGACCCACAGAAGCTAGAAGACATTGGAATCCCTAGAACTAAAGTTGTGAGCTGCTGTGTGGGTGCTGGGAATTGAATGTGACTTCTCTGAAAGGCCAGTCAGTGCTCTTAACTTCATAGCCATCTCTCCAGCTCCTTCATTTTAAAACACTTATTTTTCTTTTAAGGAAAAATAAGTCTTTGAAAAAAGCAGACATGGGCTGCTGGAGAGAGCTCAGTGGCTGCTCAGGATCCAGATTAAGTTTCCGGCACCCACACGGCAGCTCCAGGGGACCCAACTTCCTCTTCTGGCATCAATGGGCACTGCACGTACTGTGGTGCACAGACATACATGCAGGCAAAACACTCATACACATAAAATAAAAATAAATAATTTTTTTTAAAAAGAGAAGGCAGAAGCCGGGCAGTGGTGGCGCACGCCTTTAATCCAGCACTTGGAGGCAGAGGCAGGTGGATTCCTGAGTTCGAGGCCAGCCTGGTCTACAGAGTGAGTTCCAGGACAGCCAGGGCTACACAGAGAAACCCTGTCTCGAAAAACTAAAAAAAAAAAAAAAAAAAAAGAGAAGGCAGAAATGGACCAGGAGTGATAGCACACACCTATGACACCTGTTACCGGAGCTGTGAGTTTGAGGCCAGCCTGGCCCATATATCCAGTTCAGGCCAGCCAGGGCTGCATAATGAGACTATGTCTCAAAAACAAAAAAGGAAGAGGTGGAGGAAGCTGGAGAAACGGCTCTGCGGTTAAGAGCACATGCTACTCTCAGGAAGGACCTGAGTGTGGTTCTCAGCACCCATGTGGCTCATAGCCACGTGTAGATCCAGCCACCTCTGGCCTCCACTGGCCCGCATGTGCACAGACCCACACAGAGACACATAGTTAAGAATCATAAAATAGACCTTTGGAGGTGGAGGGGGAAAGCAGAACTGTGAGACCAGACACTCACTGGTGTGAGGAAGCAACTCTCTCATGATGGCATGAAGACATTTTGCCTGTAAAGCCAATACATGCATATTGATATCTGGAAAGAGTAATGTGTGTTTTCATCATGGCTTCTCTTTGTGGGTGTTTACAGGCTTCTTCTAGCAAATCCATAGGCAACCGGGTAGCTTTATATTTGCCCAATAATCAAGGAATGAACAACCATATGTCAGAGAGAAGCAAAAGGCTACAGATCCCAAAGAAAGCAGTTTGGGGTCAGAGCTGATCATAGAAGCCATGACACATTTCACATTGTAGAGGAAATGTCACAAAATAAGCATTTTTCTCTTGCAAAGTTGGGATTCAACCCCAGGGTCTCACCATTCCAAGCAAGGAGTCTCTCTCTACCCAGCTGCTTCTTGCCATTCATAAATGTTATCAACAAACTCATTCGCGATGTAAATATCTTATTCCAGACCAACAGTAAACGTTTCAGATTTGCCAGAACACCAGTCAAATTCTCCAGCATAACTTCATTAAGAAGGGATTACACGGACTCTTCTGGCACCCTAGAGCCCAGCTGACTCTCTAAGAACAGAGAGAGTGTTGACTCGAAAACTTTTGAGTCCGCAGGCGTTCAGCACGGCTTTTTTTTTTTTTTTTTGGTTTTTCAAGACAGGGTTTCTCTGTAGCCCTGGCTGTCCTGGAACTCCCTCTGTAGACCAGGCTGGCCTCGAACTCAGAAATCCACCTCCTCTGCCTCCCAAGTGCTGGGATTAAAGGCGTGTGCCACCACTGACTTCTCACAAACAGCTCTGGACTCTCACTTACCGTTTCTGGCAGATTATGGCGCCCCCGTGTGTCCCTTTGTTGTAAAGTTTTACTATTCCCAGAAGCAATGCAATTAGTAATACCTCTGTTTTCATATTTGTAATTAGTTCAAGTAAACACTAAAGAACGTGATTAGTCCTAAATGTTAACCATTACACTTGCTTTTTATTTCTTGGTATGTTTTGTTTTTTTCTGTGTTTTTTTTTTCTTGTTTTGTTTTTTTCCTGGTGGGAGGGGACAGACAGAGTCACAGGTATCCCAGGCTGGCCTGGAACTCCCTAGATAGCCTGAAGATGACCTCCTGCCTCTACCTCTCCTGTGTTGGGATTACAGGCCTGTGCTATCATGCCTCATGCAACGGTGAGATTCTAACCCAGGGTTTCATGCATGGCCAGCAAGAACTCTCCCAACTGATTTATATTCCTCCCAGGTTGTGGTGTGTGTGTGTGTGTGTGTGTGTGTGTGTGTGTGTGTGTGTGTGTGTACATGCACATGAGAACAGATGTCTGTGACAATCAGGGGTGTCAGCATCCACAGGAACTGGAGTTACAAGTGGTTGTATTGGGGTCCAGAAGTCACCACACAAACCACATAAACATTGATCTCAGTCAGACAGGGATGGTTTATTGAATGCATACCATAATATTGATCAATCAGGGCCACAGCACAGAATTCTGGGGCTGAGCCACAGCCACAAACATTTCTCAGGCCCAGCTTATAAAGGGAAAAATCCACAGTGAGCTCACATGCAGGTGCAAGAAGTGCTGCTCAGTGGTCAGCTCTGACTCAAGCTAGTTTGGACATAACAGTTCATACTGATCTTTAATTTGACAGGTCCTACATAAAGCCTTATGGAATTTCTTAAGATTAACAAGCCTCAGCCGGGCAGTGGTGGCGCACACCTTTAATCCCAGCACTTGGGAGGCAGAGGCAGGTGGATTTCTGAGTTCGAGGCCAGCCAGGGCTACACAGAGAAAATCCTGTCTTGAGAAAACAAACAAAAAACAAAAAAACAAAAAAAAAAAGATTAACAAGCCTCATACAGAACATAACAGGAAGTGTGGTCAGCATGATCACCCTGCTCTGAGTCAGGTTATTTTTCTGCGTCAATGACTGGCAGGCATAGTACAGAAACAGTATGAAATAGCTGGCAGGCATGGGACAAAATGGCTACAGCTATGCTGGAGGCGGGGGTGGGGGCAGATCTCAACAGTTGTGAGCCACCAACATGGGAGCTGGGAATTGAACTCAGGTCCTCTGCAAGAGTGGTCAGTGCCTTTAACCACTGAACCATCTCTCCAGTACCCTGAAAGGTTGTTTGGTTGTTTGTTTGTTTGGTGGGGGAGAGTAAGAGAGGATGTACGTCACTTGGTAGTCCAAACTGGTGTCAAACTCACAGTTATCTTGCCTCAGTTCCCCAAGTGCATAGGTTGTCATTAACAATTAAACATTGTATTTGAGGAAGTTTTCCCTGAGAACTTAGGATACACATCCTAGAAGAAAAAGAAAGTCAATAGACTCATTACTTATAATCCATGCGCACCAGAAGTAACCTCTTTAGAGGTTGGTAACAGCTTAGGGGCTAATTCTGATTCAACTTTTTCAAATAAATATGTATTTATTTAAATCATTTTAAAGACACTTCTAGGACTCTTCCTCACAAAGACCACAGTAGACATAAACAGAAGGGACTTCATTTTCTTTTTGTGTATTTGGTTTGTTCATTTGTTTGTCAAGACAGGTTTTCTCTGTATAGCCCTGGGTGTCCTGGAACTCATTCTGTAGACCAGGCTGGCCTCGAACTCAGAAATCTGCCTGTCTCTGCCTCATGAATGCTGGGATTAAAGGCGTGCACCACCACTGCCCAGCCCTCATTTTCTTTTTAATTGTATTAGAAATCATTGTTTTAAACTCCACTTATATATAAAGGAATTCCCCCAACATTGATTAAAGCCCTACTGTCTCAAGATCAAAATGCCAAATTGGGCAGGCTCAAGTTGCTAAAGAAAAAAAAAAAAAGCAAACCATCCGACCAATTTTCTTTTTCCTTCTGTAAACTTGGTAATGACGGCCTCGTGAGAGAGGCCATAAAAGCCCAGGCTTTGAGGAGTCCTTGTCATTAACGTTTACAAGGGAAGCCTTGTCAACTCCCAGCATATATTTTATGGATAGCTTTGTATGTAGAAAATCCCCGAATCTGAGGTTTTGCTGATTTTTTTTTTTTAATTTAAAATTTTCATGACAGGAAATGAAATTTGAAGACATGATCATCATTCCTGAAGAAAAGTCTGGACTTAGCAAAACCAAGAATGGATCACGTGAAATCAGTTCTGCCGAGAGGCCAGACAGGCTATACTAGACAAGCCAGAATGTAGTAACAAGTCTCCCCTGGAGGAAGCCAGAGTTCTCACCTTCCAAAATTCCCGAAACTAGACACCAGCAACCCTTGAGCCTCAAAAGAGGGCAGCAAGTGAGAAGAATTTCAGCGGCTCTCTGATCTTCATGCGCTAAGGAAAACTGAATGTTGCTTTAAATTTGTTTTATTACGTGTGTGTGTGTGTGTGTGTGTATGTGTGTGTGTGTGTGTGTGTGTGTGCGTGTACGCGCGCGTCCATGTATCATACTTAGAAATGTCATGCTGCTGTGTGGAGGTCAGAGAACAGCTTGTGGGAGCTGGCTCTCTCGCGCCACCATACGGGCCCAGGGAATCCAAGCAGTGTGCTCAGGCCTGGCTGTGGGTGCCTCTACCTACCACTAAGCCATCCCACCGGTCCTGAATCCCGTTCTTGGTGTCCTCCCAGCAGAGAATAGAACGTGTCTTATGCTTTCTGCTGTTCTCTCCTGTCTCGTGAACACCCAAGCTTCCCATTCAGAACCCTCTACGGTTCCCAAGAAGAGGTCCACGCCCCTCAGTTCCCCATGACCCAGTTTCAATCCCCGTGTTCTTACGTTGCTATCGTCATCAACCTTTTAAAAGCTTAACAATATCCCCTCCTGATTTTAAACTTGTTTGCTGTTGCTTCTTCTCCTCTTCCTCCCTTCCTTCTCTCCTCCTCTCCTTATCCATCCTTCTTTCCCCCTCCTCCCTTCTTCCTCTTCTTCCTCTCTTCTTCCTCCTTCTCCTCCTTCTCCCCCCTCCTCTTCTTCTTTTCACTGGGTCTCACTGTTTAGTCCTGGCTGGCCTGTAACTAAGTATGCCAGGCTGGCTTTGAACTCATAGACCTATGTCTGCCTCTGCCTCCTGACTACTGGTATGTGCCACTAAACACAACTTTATCATGAAAAAAAAGTAAGGCATCAGAGGTAGACTCCGAGGATGGAGACGTAGCTCGGTTGGAGCTGCCCCCCGGCACACATGCATAAACCCCTGGCTTTCCCTCCCAGCACTGCATGAACTGGGTGCAGTGGGCCACGCCTTTAGTGCCTGCACTTGGATCGCATCCTCCTGCCTAGTCACCCCTGGCTTTGGGCAGCCTGGCCCAGGACATAAGCTTCATATGTCACCACCTGGCTTTGACATGGGAGTTAGTAAGGACAGTGGTGGAACACTCGTCTAGCATGTGGAAGGCCTTGGTGTAATAGTCAGTGCAAGACACTCAGCTCACTAGTCAGGAAACACACAAGCGAAACAAAGATGGCACACGCCTTCCCCCAGACAGGCAGAGATCACAGGCATGCTGGAAGGGCAGTGCTGGAAGGGTGTGCAGGGAAACGCTGCATGCTGGTGGACACACACATTGCTACAACCAACCTGGAAGGTATTTAAGCTAGAGGTCTTATTTTGGGAAAACTTCCCCCTAGGAAGAAAAGTACCGATACTCAAGGTAATAACACTGTAGAGCTGGGCAGTAGTGGCGCATGCCTTTAATCCCAGCACTCGGGAGGCAGAGGCAGGTGGATTTCTGAGTTCGAGGCCAGCCTGGTCTACAGAGTGAGTTCCAGGACAGCCAGGGCTACACAGAGAAACCCTGTCTCGAAAAACCAAACCAACCAAACAAACATAAAACAAAACCACATTGTAGACACACCCTTACTGTACTCCTATGCCTCCACCTCCAGTGTGCCACCTTTTGGGATGGGATTTGCTGCTATTCACAAGAAGCCATGAAGTCTGTATCCACCTGCTCCTGAACATGTGACTTCCTTGGGCTCACAGCCCAACACGAATGTGGCACAATTAGAAGGCTCAAGATACTGAGCATTGAAGCCCTCTCTCGCCTCAATGAACCTCTCCATCCCTGTGTAAAGGGAAGTATCCACCTCCTAGAGGCTCAAGAGGCCATGTGGCTCTGGCTCTCATCCCAGCAATCTCAGCTGAGCTTCCAATTAATGAGTGAGGCCACTCTCCAGTTCCAGCTGAGCTGGCCTAAGGATTACCGACGTAATGATCAACCTGTGTGTGTGTGTGTGGGGGGGGTATCTGTGCAGGAATGTTTGGATGTGTGTGTGCAGGTATGTATGCGTGTGAACACACATGCATGTGGTTATCAGAGGTTGATGTCAGACGTCTTTCTCTGTCACTCTTATGTGTTAAGGCAAGTTTCTCACTGACTGAGTTCTCTGATTTGGCTCGTGGGGAGAAGCTGTCTCCCACCTCTCCAGTGGGGGTGGGGGTGGGGAGGCTTAGCTACCACACCTGCTGCCTGCTGCCCAGCATTTGCTTGGTTACTGGGACCCAAACTCAGCTTCTAACACATGCACTGGCGAATGCTCTAAGCATTGACCTGTCTCCCCAGCCCTGGGGGGTCTAATCTGGATTGCTAACTTGGTGGATCTCGAATCAATGAGGAAACAAATCTCTGGGCATGTCTGTGAGGGTGTTTCTAGATTAGGCCTGCCCTACGTGTGGGAAGTACCATAGGCTGGGGGCCCAGAATGTATCTTTAAAATGCAAAATCCAACTGAGAGCAGAGTTCTTATCTCTCTCTGTTTCCTGACTTCGGACACAATTCGAGCAGCCCACCCTCTTGCCTGCTTCCATGCTTTCCTGGATGTGACGGCTCAGGTTCTCCTGGGACTATAAACCTGAAGAAACCGTCCTCCCTTCTTTAAGTTTCTTCTGTCAACTATCTTGTCCCAGTGACAACACAATAACTCATTCACCAAGGGGCACTTATGATTGTGAGAAATAATAAAGCTTTGATATTTTAAGACATTATATTAGTAGATTTTGATTCACAAGAAAAGATTCTTGATAGGTCAATAAAACAGAAATAAATCTGCAGGGAAAAAACCCTCCAATGTAATGAACAAATGAATGACTTCACTAAATCCAGCCTCTAATGCAGCTCTTAGTAAAGTCCTGGTCTTCAGCTCTAGTTCAGAGACTTGCTTCAGTTTTTTGTTTGTTTGTTTTGGAATGGTCAAATTAAAAGCATGTTAGTTTTAACATTGTTACTTTATTTAATTTAATTTGCCTAAAATATCATTGCAACATGTAGCCAACACAATCCTGAGGTGTTTTGCATTCTCCTTCTTCTTGACTCTTAGAAATCTGGGGTGTAGCTTCAGTCAGCACAGTTCAGCTCAGATGAGGGATTCAGGCCTCCCCAAGCTGCAGGAGAACCAGGCATGGAGCCTGGAAATCCCAGCACCTAGGGGGCTGAGCAAGGGGGGGTGAGGGGTGGGCAACTCTGATGGTGACTCTGAAGCCCTGTCTCAGGAAAGAAAGAAGGGAGGAAAAGAGGGAAAAAAGAGGGAGCCTGAATTGGGTACAGCTCAGTGAGAACAGACTTGCCTAGCGTGAGCGAGGTCCTGGGGAAAACCACACACGAAAGATCTTTTCAAAAAGCTCCATGATGAAATACATATCTTCAAATGTTTTAGAATTTGGAGTTTAAAAATAAGTAGAAAATGACAGGGTTTGTTTTTTTTTTAATGTAATAAAATAGACGTTCCATGTGCTGACTTTAAAATTATTTTACCTGAGTGTTTTGTCTTTTTGTTACTATGTTGCTTGTAATTATACAAATTATACACATAAAGAAAAGGTGGGAAAGCAGATTTAACTGTAGGTCTGGGCTTATTTGCATTTTAACAATAATCCTGACTAGCAGTACAGAGTATAAGGAATACTCTAAGTACATTTATCTTGGCTTTGAATAATCAAAGGCTACCATGCGCTCAGTTGTCGGTGTGATGCAGGTACGGTAGTTATCGCAGCGTCTTCTGCGCATTATGGTTTGTGTGCTGTGGTGATGTCTTGTGGCTGGTGTTCTGTGGCTAGGTTGGTGTGGTGTGGTTTGGGTTTGTTCTTCTGCTGTCCTGAACTACTCTTTCTCTTTGGGATCACTCACTGCAGAGAACTGAGTTCTTGCTCTCCACTACGAACATGTACGCTACTGGCTGGCAGTGATGGCGATGCACTTGGAAAACCGGAGCAAGAGGATCAAGAATTCAAAGTCATCCTTAGCTACAAAGGGAGCTAACAGCACGGGCTATATGACATCCTGTCTTTCAGAAAAATCCATATATCAGATATGCCGGCACTCCTTCCAACCCAGGTAGCAAACACATAGGGTCTGATCTGGCCTTGTCTGGTCAGACTCCCCATGAGACTCTTGAAATCGCGAGTGGGGTTCTCAAAGGCACCTTTCTGTCTCCTGTATTTATCTTTTGGAGACAGGGTCTCACTCCGTAGCCCAGCTGGTTTCAAATGCATGGTCCTCCTGCCTTAGCTTCTCAAATGCTGAGCTTAGAGACATGTGACTCCACACTTGGCCTCAGAACCCAGTTTTGATTCTGGTAGCCAGGTCTACACGCTGAGGTGGCAGGACCTTCCCACTCGGCACAGTCCATACGCCCCTGCTGTTTCCCACTGCTGACCCCACTTGCTCGGTTTTCTAAGCTCGCGTCTCCAGTTCCCCAAATCATTTATTGTGTTCTTCAACAGTCTCTCCTTTGCTGCCTTGCTGAAAAGCCTTTCAACAAATCCTTTACTGCCTGTCCAAGAGATCCTATCAACTAATCCCTTAGCAACCTGACAACAGAAACACTCCTCTGGGCTGGTGACAGGGCCGTGGTAGCACACTTGCCTGGCACGTGTGCACTATAATGGGGTGGAGGGAATATAAATGGTGTTAAGAATGTGAGAAAATTAGAACCACACAGAAAGCTGTCCAAGTGGCTGGCTGGTGCATGCATGCAATCCTAGTACCTGGGAAGCTTGAGGCAGGAGGATCATGAATTCTGAGCCAGCCTGAGCTACCCAGTAAAACCCTGCCTCAAAATAAAAACAAAACAAATGGCAAAAACTATTACACATGTATGTCAATAGTGTGCCTAACAATAAGCAAGAAACAAAACCACCCAAGCTCCTAGCGTCGCTGTTATGGACACTGGTATATTATACAATGGGATATCACTGTACATTAAAAATGAGAGACTAGTGCATGGGTCAACATTATAAAACCTGAAAACAGTACGACTGAAAGAAGCCGGTGATGCGAGCTGGTTGTTGATGACTCTGTTTATGTCAAATGTCTAGAATGGGCAAGTCGCAGACAGCAAGGTGGTGGCTGCCCATACCTGGGGCTGAGAAGGAGGGAGAGGTTGAGCGTGGGTTTGTATGAAAGGAAGAAAACGTTCATCTTTGTAATGACGGTCACTGTAGACGTCTGTGAAAATAATAAAACCCACTGAGCTGGGCACTTCGCAGATGAATGTGAATTATAAACTTATTTAAAGGCACATGCACATGGGGTTCTGTCGTCTGGTACATAGAGGTGACCTTCAAATTCATGCTGGTGGCAAGAGGGGGGAGGAGCAACCGCTAGCACAGCGACTGCCGCTCAAGAAACGCCAGCAGTTTCTAATTTTACACTGTCCTATATTTGTTGCTTTTTGGAGCTTTTGACTCACTCTCTGAGCTGGCCAAACAGAGATGCCTTTTATGTTTTATTACAACGGCTAAACTGGGAAATCAACTCACCCATTGCTTTTTTACAAAAGGAAATGAGCTAAAAACAACCTAGATGAAATGCAGAGCTCGGTGGGATGAATGTGTTTGCAGAAGAGGGAGAGTCCACTAGTAACTCGGGGTTTTGTTATTTTAAAAAGCATTTCGTTTCATTTACAGTAAACGACAAACACTGTTTTGAGAGGCACGGCAAATCTGTTGGATGGTAAAGCGAGATGACATCTTGTTTCCATTTTCATGTTCCTTCCAGCTCATCTACTCAATGTAAATCATTTCCCATTGTGGGAGGGTATTAAATTTAAATCAAATTGAGGGTGGAAAAAAATGCAGGCTGTATTAATCAATTCATTTCCCCGACGAGCCCTGCCCCCTGCAGCTCCTTTTAGCAAACGCTGTGGTCTGAATAGCTACAATTTTTAAAGAGTTTTCAAGGATTGTGCCCTATCTTTCCTGGACCTGAACAAATGGGGTGTTTCTTTTCTTGAGCAAAGAAGCTCATTTTAAGGTCAAGAAACTGATTTGTCAAGAACATTTTTTTTTTTTTTTTTTTTTACTGAACTATGATATGAATATTTAAAATACATTTGGAAATTCTCTCACGGGGAAAGATGGAGCCAGCAAGCATTTGAAGGATGGCATTATAGTTGCTTTGTAAACATTAATAAAACGTGCTTACCCCTCCTTAGGCTGGCCTAGGTGCTCTGAAGGAGGGTGTGTGCAAACATGTGCACCCCACGGTTATCTAAGTTGACCAAAGTTCATCACAAGCCCATGGACATACAGAAACTGAGACACAGCAAAGTCAAATCACTTCCCCAGCTGGACCTAAGAGAGCTCAGCACCAGCATATGCTAACATACACACACATGCACACACTCAGACAGACACACAGACACACTTACATGCACACATAGACACACACTCACAGACACATGCACACACACAGACACATATTCACACATAGACACACACACATTCACAGACACAGACATACACACACGTGCACATGAACTCTCAGACATACATACACACACATGCACACACAGACATACAGATGAACAACCTATAAAATATAACTAATTTCTGTTTTGAATTCTCCTGACATATAATGAAACTCTCCGAATGTAATGACCCATTTTATTTTTTTAATTCATGATTTTTTAAAATTTTATATACATTGGTATTTCACCCACATGTATGTCTGTGTGAGGGTGTCAGATCCCCTACAACAGGGGTTACAGACAGTTGTGAGCTGCCATGTGGGTGCTGGGAATTGAACCTGGGTCCTCTCAGCAGCCAGTGCTCTTAACCATTGAGCCATCTCTCTACTCACTAGTGACTAATTTTAACGTCCTAACTCTTTCTTTAGTCCTCAGAAGAAGAGTTTCAGATCACATGCAAATACTTCCAAAAAGATGTGTTCAAAGGCCAGGCAACTAGGAGACAGAGGCAGGTGGGTATCAGTAAGTTCAAAGCCAGCCTGGTTTACACAGTGAGTTTGAGAGGAACCAGGGCTATGTAGAGAGACCTGGTCTCAATGAATGAATGAATGACTCTTCAGCTTGTCAAGATGATGCTTGCCTGCAATCCCAGGATTCTGAAGGTGAGGCAGGAGGATTATGAGTTTAAAGACATGTATTGAGCATATTTAATAAGCCAAGCAGGACCAGACTAGCAATCTTGAGGGCAAATGAAACCATTTTCATCCAACTGATGACATGGGGCAGGAGGCTTTCTGGTTTCCAGAGGAAAGGGATTCTTAGACCTGTAGAGACTCTGCTTCCAGTCACACTTTGCTGTTAGGAGTGCTCAAAGCTCTGAAAATGCCAAAGAGCTGGTGAAGTTCAGATTCTTCATAGAGAGTGGTTTCTCCGTTACCAGTTCTGTGAACATGGTGGAGTGGACAGGTTCTGGAGATCTATTCCAGAGTGTTCCTATTGTCTGTCAAGGAGTCTGACTGTTTTGTTATCATCAATCAGTCAATGGATTTTGAGACTTTAAGTCTCTGTAAAGAATTATTCTAGAGTGACAAAACATAGTCCCCTGAAGATTTTGGTATGAATAACTCTTAGCAAGAGGGATCTGTGACCTGACAGCCAGGCTAGAACCTCAGTTCTTGAGATCCATGGAAAGAAATCTGAACAAGCTATAACCTGAAGTCTTATGCAGGCCCATCCTGAAGATTATTTTTGCATGATGTTGTTCTTTTAGTAAATGTCTTGAGTGTAGTACTGGGGAGCCACCAGCTCTTCACTTTCAGTTCTGATTTCTGCATGGCCACCTCTTGACCTGTAGTTTTGTGGCTACCCTATACAAAACTGAAGGCACCTTCTCCAGTTTTCTCTATTTGGGTGGAGCCTTCCATAGTCTCCTACCAGGTTATGACACGCCCCCATGTACTGTGTGTGTAGCAAAAGTCTGAGCGTCACAGCTCCTGGTCTGCCCAGCTCTTCCTGCAACTTCAAGAGCCACAGAGGGAGCCCTTGTGTCTCCTGCTTATGTTTTGAATATGAATCTCTCCATGAACTAGGGGGATACTGTGTTCCCCAACACTGGGATTACAGGTTCTTTACTCAGCTTCTCCTTGGGTTCTGGGGATTAACACACCGAGCCTCCCAGCCTGATTCCTAAAGCTGGCTTTATGACCCCCCCACCTCCCTCCACCACGGTTGCTCTTTCTTTGGTTTGTGCAGTCAGAGTCTCACTTGATAGCCCAGGCTGCCCTGGAATTGAATATGTATGAGCCCAGATTTGCACTTGAATTGATGGTGATCCTCCTGCCTCCATCTCCCAAATGCTGGGATTACAGGCATAAGGGACCAGCTTGTTTGTTTTTGTTTTGTTTTTAAAGATTTATTTATTTTGTGTATGTGAGTACACTGTAGCTATCTTCAGACACCCCAGAAAAGGGCATCGGATCCCATTACAGATGGTTGTGAGCCACCATGTGGTTGCTGGGAATTGAACTCAGGACCTCTGGAAGAGCAGTGAGTGCTCTTAACCTCTGAGCCATCTCTCCAGCCCTGGTTTGATTTTTCTTTTTTTTCTTTTTTTTTTTTTTTTTTTAGAGACAAGGTCTCACTATGTAACCCAGCCTGGCCTCGAACTCAAGATTCTCTTTGCCTTGGCTTCCTAGTGCTCAGCTCACCGGTATGATCATTATCCCCTTTCACACCCACAAAAACAAGTCCTGGCCAGACACTCCCGCACATGACTGTAACCCAGGATTCAGGAGCCCAAAGCAGGTGAATTGCTACAAATTGAAGTCCAATGTAGTTTATATGCGGTTTCAGGCTAGTCGGAGCTGCATAGTGAGTGAGAGGCAGTCTTAAAGAAAACAAGGGCCAGTGGAACGGCTCAGCGGGCAACTGCCACCAAGCTTGACCTGAATTCAGTCCCTAGGACTAATAGAAGGGATGGATGGACTCCCTCCAATTGCCCTTTCACATCTGCTTCCCCCTGCTGCATTCATGTGCCCTCATGAGGTGGGCATGGCACACACACTAAATAAATGTCATCAACCATTTTAAATGGGGCCAGTGAGATGGCTCAGTGGGGAGAGGCGCCTGCCACCAAGCCAGATGACCTGAATCTCATTCCCGCTCCAGTTTGCTTTTCTCTCTCTAACCAAAGGCATCATCAGAGGGGAAAGGGTTTATTTGGCTTCACTTCTAGGTCAAAGCCCATCACTGAGAGAAGTCAGAGCAGGAACTGAATCAGACATCACGGGAGATCACTACCTACTGGCCTTCCCGTCGGCTCATGCTCAGCTAGCATGCTTTCTCTTTTATTATATAACTTATGTTTAGGTTTAAAAAGATTTATTTCTGTATATGAGCAATCTATTTGCATGTATGCCTGCATGACAGAAGAGAGCATCAGATCCCATTATAGATGATTGTGAGCCACCAAGTGGTTGCTGGGAATTGAACTCAGGACCTCTGGATGAACAGTCAGTGTTTTTAACTGCTGAACCATCTCTCCAGCCCAATTTATTTCATCTTCATTGGTGTTTTGCATGTATGTCTGTGTGAGGGTATCAGAAGCCCTGGAACTGGAGTTATAGACAGATATGAACTGCCATGTGGGAGTGCTGGGAATTGAACCTGGGTCCTCTGGAAGAGCAGCCTGTGCTCTCAACTGCTGAGTCCTCTCTCCAGCACCTCAACCCAGGCCCACCTGCCCAGGGATGATGCCACCACAGTGGGCTGGGGCCTCTCAAGCATCATTAAGGTAATCTTTCACAGACATGGCCACAGGCCAATGTGATTTAGGCAATTCTTCATCTGAGCTTCTCTTCCCAGGTGACTCTAGGTTAAGACAATAAACAAACAAACAAACAACAAAACTAGCTGGCACACCCAGGACAAGGTGAAAGAAGAAAACTGCATTCCACGATTCCACAAGTTGTCCTCTAACCTTCATCTATATGTCTGCACACATACATGCAGATAGATAGATAGATAGATAGATAGATAGATAGATAGATAGATAGATAGATAGATAGATAGATGTTAAAAAAAATAAGAAAGAAAGAGAAAGATGGAGCTGGGGAAGTGGCTAAGCAGTTACGAACCTTGCTGCTCTTCCAAAGGATCTGAGCTCCTTTCCAGCACTGATGCTGGACAGTTCATAACTACTTGTGACACCTGGTCTCTGCAGGCACGGGCTCCCTGTTCTACTTGATAGCAGCAGGTAGTCATTTATTCTAGTATGTAGAGTTTTTTAACGTTAACTTGACTCAAGCAAAAGGCTCTTCCTTCCCCACCCCACAGCGAATCAGTCACTTAGGTATCAGTTAATTACCACTATGAAACAAATCAGAAGCCCTCCAAACTGGAGGCTTAAAATAAATGGTGTTCTTCTTCTCATGCTGTATGTTGACTGGTTGACTTTTCTGGTCTGAATGACCTCAGTCGGGGCTAAGTCAAGGGTGGCCTGATACATATCTAGGGCCACTCGTAGGAAGCTAAGAGAGGCAGAATAATTGGGCCCCTCTCCAATGGCCCAATTGTAAGAATCCAGCCTTCATTGGATCACATGGTTGCAAAAGTTTGCCAGCAGTAAGTTTTTTGTCTCAATGTTCAGGAAGTTTTCAAAAATCCATGAACATATCTGCTATTATACCAACGGCCAGTACACCCTGGTTGTCAACTTGACTGCACCTGGAACTAACTGAGCACAAGTTGCTTAGGCACTCTGTCCTTGATCAATCATTTCAAATAGAAGACCCATCCTAAATGTGGGAGGGCACACACTGGGGTCAGCCCAGGCAAAAGGCTCGGGAAAAGGGGGCTTTGATTTTTGCCTGCTTACTTTCAACCTTGCTGCCAAAGTCATCCATCCCGTTGCCGTGGCATCCCTTTGTTGATATTAGAACCAATTTCTTTGGGGTTCCAACTAAAAGAAGCCCAAAGACAGAAGACCAGCAATTCTCTAAGAATGCTCCCTGTCTTCAGCGCCTGATTGGGACCTCTGAGACGCCCTCTTCTGGTGTGTCTGAAGACAGCTACAGTGTACTCACATACATGATATGAGCAAAGACTTCTTTTAAAAAAAATCTTGGGTGCAGTGTGGGAAGGAATTCTCTCTTATAGCTTCTCTACTCTCATCTCCCCCCGAAAGTCTCTACACTAACAAGTTCAAGACCTTATCTCCTAACCCAAAGTACTGAAAGTCGTTTAATTCGCCCTGCATTCAGTCCTACTAGCATGTGAATTTTCTGGAAACACACTCTGGTCACAGAACTGATGCCTAAAACTCAGTAGCTGCTCCTGGACCATTCAGATAAACCACAGGGGGCTGGAGAGATGGCTTGGCAGTGAAGAGCACTGGCTGCTCTTGCAGAAAAGTTCAATTCCCAGCACCCACATGGCAGCTCACAACTGTCCGTGACTCCAGTTCCAGGGGATGCAACGCCTCACACAGACATACATGCATGCAAAACAACAACGCCCACAAAATAAAAACGAACTCCTAAGTGGGGATCCTAGCTGCTTTGTATTCCCATCTCTGTGCCCTGTGACTTCTCTTCCTCTTCTCTGCTATGCTTACTGCTGCTCCAAAAACTGAAAAGCTAAGTCCTTAGAGGGCCATGGTATTTCCGTAGCATGCTCTTCCACCAAATGTTTCTATATGCAGATCTCATTCTTCAGCCTTCATCACAAACGGCACAGGCGTAATGAAGTGTTTCTTGCTTGACAAAGTTAAAGGTTCCTACCTCTTCCACAGCAATGCAAACAACCCTCAATTACAGCGTCTGTTCCAATCGACCGTTATTATTATTATTATTATTATTATTATTATTAATTTTTTTGGTTTTTCAAAACAGGGTTTCTCTGTGTAGCCCTGGCTGGCCTGGAACTCACTCTGTAGACCAGGCTGGCCTGGAACTCAGAAATCCACCTGCCTCTGCCTCCCAAGTGCTGGGATTAAAGGCGTAGGCCACTACTGCCCGGCTAACCATAATTATTTGTTGTGAGGCCTATCTAACCACAGTCTTACCTGTGGGATTTGGACTGTGTTGTTTTTCATTCTCTCTATAGTATCTAGGACGATTCTTGTCAGTAAATAGTTAGCAAATGCTTTTTTGCTTGTTTTCTTGTTG